>JAJOZX010008131.1:5000-172500 GCA_023014485.1 Bathynomus jamesi | reverse complement strand
TACACAAAGTAATAAATACTTAAACCACCTCATTTTACGTTACTATATATATATATATATATATATATATATATATATATATATTGAAGATAGTATGCTAAAAGAGTATAACAAACAAGAGAAACTCACTCAGTATGTTAACCCATCCGTGAACAGTGCAAATAACCTGATATTTAAAAAAAGAGTTTCGTCCTAAATATTTTGATATATGTTCCATTCAATATGGAACCTCTTTGATCGAAACTTTTTGAAAATAAATGTATAGTAATCAGAGTTAAAAAACAACCTTATGGGATTTGTATTCTTTTAATTATATTTACTGAATTCCTAATGCAATTTAGAAAGCAAAATTTATAAGCTAATAACAAATTCACTGAACCACATAATTGTAATGGTTACATCTCTTTAAGTCTATAAAACGCGACTGTATACTGATTAAATTTTTGCAGACATTCGCCCTTGGCCCCTCCTTCCCGCATTAAAAAAAATAGAGATGGAGTTATGATCCAAAAAAGTTTTGCGAAGAAGAATATTTTGAATAAGAGAGAGAAAGAGAGTGGAAAAAAAAACACTATGCACTGAGAACATAAGGTTCAACATGATTTGTCCATGTTGACTTTGATACTTTTTATATTGACTGTATTTTAAATGGATAAAAAATTTTAAAAGTAACCACAAGATTTTTTGGAGTGCGCAATGGAACACCATCCAAACTGCCCCAAAGATAAAAAATATATATATATATAATATAAAAGTCAACTGTAGGCATCTGCAATAACAAAAATCCTTTAACCTAAGGACCTAACCTAATGTGACTACAAGGACAGGGAAATATAACAGAAAAAAATAAAATAAAATAATTGTCACATGATAAAAATGGAAACCAGTAAATGGTTGTCTGTTTTCTAGCTAAAGTTTTTGCTAATGGAATTAATTACCTTCGTTTTACTGGGAAGATACTGGGAAAATATAAGTATTTCATAGTTATTTCAACAAAGTACTTATCTTCATATAATTTCTTTCAGTACAATAACCGTACTATGTTAGGGTAGGGTATATGAAAAAAATTGAAAAGGCAATTTACTTAAAAACTGGGACCCAGTAGAACTCAAACTCGCGTCGTGACTCTTGGTTGAACGAGCCATTTCAAAGTCTGAAAAGGTACTGTTCACGACTAGATAAAGTTTTAGCAGTGTTCGACACCCTGTTTCTACTATTTTAGCTTTCCTTTATAAAACATCTATTTTCTTGCAGAAGGGGACTTGTCTCGGGAGAACACTATATTTGGTAACCAATCATAAAATAGTCGAGGCGGGGACCATAAACTTATTTCTTCACCGAAAACATTTTGTTAATTCTATTTAGTTAATTCTATTTAGTTAATTTAGTTTAGTTAATTCTATTTTTTAGCGAACTTTAAAGTTCGCGAAGTAGTTTAACGAATTAAAAACTCTAAAGCATTTTCAACTACTTAAAATGAATTCGGGAACTTACAGTAATAGAGTTATGTGAAAATACTGAAATAAGGATAATTTAAGCTTAATTATTTAAACTTTGTGTAACAAATATCACAGATTGTATAGCATTAATCCTTCTTTTAACTATTCGCATGTATTGACTTGAAAAGAAAAAGTGTTTTACAAGTCATAAGTTAAAATTTCCCTCCGCCTTCGTAATGAAGTCACACTCGGATGAAATTTATATCGCCAGCTGTGAAAGCATGTTAAGCCTTTGCCCCAAACGATAAATATCCAATACAAATAAATTTGCAGGTTTTTTTTCATATTTCATTTGTTTATTTACAATAAATATATATATATATGTGTGTGTGTGTGTGTGTGTGTGTGGTGTGTGTGTGTGTGAGAGAGAGAAATATAGATAAAAGTGAAAATAGAGAAAGCTTCATTAAAAGGGAGGAAAACTAAGAGTTAAAAGGCAGAAGGGGACCTGCACATGTCCGACAGATAGCAACAATGACCGGAAAAACACAACACCAGCATCAACATAACAAAAAGAACAAAATTGACAAAATATCACAGCACATCACGAAAACCCCACCGCTTTGACCTCCCAGCAATTATAGGCAAATATCTCAGCGGTAAAGTTGCCGTAGGTAATATCATAGGTAATAATGCCACATGGGTAAGATGCCGTAAGGCAAATATACTATAGGTAAAAATGTCATAATATACGGTATTAATGGGTAACATCCAGGAAGCTTATTTCCCCACTATGCGGGGGGCTGAGTGTGCCCCAAGGGTCACTTGAGCCAGAGCAGAAACAGGGTGAGTGGCCGGCCCAACCCCACCCGATGCTAGCAGATGGGAGTGAACTCGGAGCCTCACCGTCCGGAGCACGATACCGTAATATTGAGCTACCGGGCGCTCATATAGTATTAACTTAGCATATAACATTTTCACGTGTGGCATGGTGAACCTATGGCATTAGTACCTATGGCATACTTACCTCTGGTATTTTTAGCGCGCACACTCTCAGTAGGGATATCAATACCTACTGGAAGGGTAAGGCGGTGTGTTCTGATGTTTAGTTAATTTTGTCCTTTGGCTATGCTGATCATTTCTGTATTGTTCCGGTTTTTTTTTTGTCTGTCGGACTTGTGTATTTTGTTCCGTTTGCCTTTTAACTTTTATTTTCTTCCCCTCATAATGAGGGAGAAATGAGCGGTTCAAAAGTTATTTTTGTTATTGTAATTTTGTATGGGATATAATGCCCGGTTAGGTTAATTGAATGCCCGGTTAGGTCAACTGTATGCCCTTGACGATTGGTTAGGTTAAGTTGCGATATTTTCGTTAAAACTAACGAAAATATCAGGACTTAACCTAACCACTCATCAAGGGCGTTCAGTTGACCTAACCGGGCATTCAATTAACTTAACCGAACAGAAAAATAACGGTCGAAATCTCTTCACACAAATACTTAGTGACATAAGCCAATATTACCAAAGAATACAATAACGCTTGTATTAATTTTCAGTTATACTGTTATAGTTTTTGACCTAATACAAAATTACAATAACAAACATAACTTTGAACCGTTCATTTCTCCAAAATATGACTTACATTTTTGAAATCAGCGTAAACATCTACATTAAATATCTTATTTTCAAAAAACTCGGAAACAGTCCAAATTTCGGAAAAGGCCCGTTTGGTTGCCAAATTTACAGTGTTTAAGTTTTTACTCATTTAACCTAATAGTTATGTATGAATATATGTATATAGATGCAAAGAACGACGCTTGTTTAGAAGTGTGTCTGCACAAGAGGAGGAGAGAAAACGAGCAATGTATGTAGGTATCTATCTATCTATTTATCTATCTATCCATCTATCTATTTGTCTATTTATCCAACTATTTATTTGTCTATTTTTCTGGGTATCTATGACATTTTCTGCTTATATCCTTATCAAATTCTGCTAGGGTTGGCAGATTTTTCAAATGCCCATGCGGGACAAAAATTTTCCTGAGGTTTTTCTTAAGACCAAATTTGTTTTCAAATTCAAACTAGATTTCTTCAACGGTTACAACAAACAAAATTAGAAAAATTTTATTACAACAATATTTAACAATTAAACATCGTGAATAAATTGAAATTATTATACATAATATTGAAATTCTAAATCAATTCATCCCTAAAAAATTGCTTAAAAAATATTTTTTGCGGGACATTTTGAACGCGGGATTTTGACGGGATTTTTGGATCAAATGCGAGACTGTCCCGTAAAATACGGGACGTCTGGCAACCTTAAGTTCTACAGTATCTCACGTCAATATTATAAAGAAATTTTGTCCACTTCATACGAAATGAATGAAAATAATTACCGTAACGTAAGTTATTGAACAGGAATTAAATATTCCTTTTCAAATCCGTTGAAAGTCTTTCATAACATTTCCAAATTCTCATTTCCCGTTCATTTGTTGTATAAATTTCAACCGAAAAGGATTTATACAGTGAGATATTCAAACTTATTCAAGAATTCACGTGTATAAACTATTCCAATCCATTACAGATTTAATCCAGATAAGATTAAATTTATATACTGTATCTTTAGATTCACTTTTGGTTTTAAATAGCGGGAAAACGCATCAAATGCAAATTGGAGATAAGGTTATTCAAAACGATATCGAAAAACGCAATTTTTTTATTGACATAACTCGACCAGATACATGGAAAAATTGTTGAATCCACTGAGTTTACACATTAAAAGTTTTTAGTGTGGTTGTGAAATGAAGCCAGAGTATCGAGATTGTGTAAAATCGATGCTTCACCGAACGGTATTTAAATTTTTTGTCAAAACTGGACATTTTTTTCTAGGTCTGAAATACGAGTTTCACAAATTCATATTTATTGAACCAAAAGAAATACTGTAGTTGAGTACTTAGGGAATGAATTAATATTTATACTAGTATTTGTGCTAATTCATATTATTTACACTGATTCATATTAATGTTTATATTTGTTTTGGAACAAGTGTAATAATTTATTTTAAGATATTTGGCATACGCATGCAATGGCATCCTCTAAGTCTAATGTATTCAGTGCCGCAAAATCCAAAGTGAATTTTTTACCATCTTATCTATTGTGGTGGCACTCATTTCGTTTCAAAAGGTCGCGAAAGAGGTGCCTTTCATTCCTGCGTCCCTTTTCCTGCCCCTCTTTACCCATCCTCGACTCAGACCTTTTTTAAAAGCACTTCGTGTCCTTCATGTATACCACAAAGTTTGAACTCATGTGATTACAGATTCGAAAGGGAGATAGGACCTGCAGGTTTTTTTTTTTTTTTTTTTTTTTTTTTTTTTTTTTTGCAGCTCTATGGTTCGGAGAGAGACAGATGATCCGACTGTCAAAGACGGAGATTTTCGTCGGTGATATATCCTATAACCCGGCTTCTCCCTCGAATATTCATTGGCGAGTATCGAGAGTATCGTTCAGCGCAAGTCAGTCCCAAGAAGTAGATAACACGTCAGCAAACAGTGAAGGAACTTTATTTCAAGTAATACAGCTTGATGGCGAAACGAAATATTTTCACGTTAAGATACGAGTTAGAATCGCCTTGATAACGACGCATGTTTTTCGGTAAGAGTCGAACGGTGGTTGATAGAGCGGGAATACGAATATTCATACATGTACCGAGTTGACTTCGGGAGGCGAAGAACGAACAGTCACCAGTACTTCCTGAAGCAGACGACGAATTAGGAATATGCGCGTATCTCAATCGCTGGGGCAAGTGGTTTGCATGTGGAAGAGCATTTCCCCAGTCCCTAGCGTAGGATGGGAGACGGATGGAGACTTTCTAGATGGAGCTAAAGGCACAAATGATCTACCAGTTTTCGATCCCTCCATCAAGCTGTATTCCTTTTCGAAGACCCTCCAAAAGGAGGAATTGGTAGGTGTGGGTTGTAGATGCTTGAGGAACTAATCCATTCACGGAACTTCAAAACTGTTACACCTCTTGTGCAACCAGTAAGGAACCTCAACTCATTTTCTCGCGAAGTGACCTTTCGCTGAGAGAAAAGGCGAGAAACAAATTACATTCAGGAAATGTATTTTGAGATATTTTTTTAAATTCCTGAAAGAATTTTTCCTCCATTGAGAAATTTTATAAAGAAGAGTTTTTGAAAAATAAACCTATGCATCAGAAAAAACAGTGTACACAAAGAATCGTATACCACACACACACACACACACACACACATATATATATATATATATATATATATATATATACACACACACACACACTAGAATGCCGTTGCCCCTTGGAAAACAAGTCTCCCGAAACACAACTTAGGGAGAGCCTGGGAGGGGTGGTTATATTACTAAAACCTTTCCTGGTTTTCCTTTAATGTGCAAACTGAATTTGGTGCAGTTTAGGCTTTATAACAGTTTAGACGTTTATAAATGAAAATAGAACAGACAGTCAGACAGATATCATCATCATCATCCCTCCCATATATATATATCGTGGTTAACATCGTTGACTATGACTCTACCGGCTCCGGATTCAATTCCGGCGATGGCAAACGGCGCTCGGCTCTCCCGGATGTTAAAAAAAAAAAATTGATTAGTAGATAAATAGGTATCCTGGGTAGTTTAGTGGTTAAGGTGTTGGGCTGCTGATCAAGAGTCGTGATCGAGTTTAGACGAAGATTTTGTAATTTCTGACTACTTCTGGTGGGTCGTGATTCAGATTAGACATTAAGCTGGAGGTATGAGGTGGGGCAATAAGCGTGACCTTCGTCAGAATGAACAATTCTGCGAAGCAAAACCAAGATATATAATATATATATGTATGTATGTATGTATGTATATACATACATACATATATACATACATACATACGTGTGTGTGTGTGTGTGTGTAAATAGTTTTATTTAAAAATTTGGAGATTTCTCAAAAATTCATTAATAATAATAAATTCCACTTCTAAATTTTAATAACGAAAATATAGTCGCATTTAATGTTAAAACTAGTTTCCAACATATCTTCACATTTTTCCATATCCTTTCATCTTTTAACTATGTTAACACATGTCTATTGTTGCTCCGCTAGCACTAATAGCTACCTCTTTGCTCAAAAGAAAACTAAATTTCCTGTTTGAATTCCGTCCAGATTTTTTCTCTTATGGATTTTCTTAAAGGAATTTTTTTAATGGGTTGTCATAAAGGAGGACTCCTTTTT
Organism: Bathynomus jamesi; assembly: GCA_023014485.1. Lineage (NCBI taxonomy): Eukaryota > Metazoa > Arthropoda > Malacostraca > Isopoda > Cirolanidae > Bathynomus > Bathynomus jamesi. Next base: position 165,803 of record JAJOZX010008131.1, on the reverse strand, counting down.
CAGTATAATGAGAAAGAGCTCATTCAGATGAACTCTATCTTCACGTTCTATGATTTTATGCCTTTGGATTAATATAAAGGAAAGTATATGCTTATTTTATTATGCTTTACATTAATGGCAAACTGACTTCGACAAATCTATTTTTTTTTGTTATTTAAAAATCTTTAAATATTGATTTTTTAATGTTTTCAGCGTCTATATTAATGTTGAGTTATTTCAGGGTACAAAATAGTTTCTTGAGTAGTAACAGTGAAAATATTCAATATTTTCAATATCGTTCCAAAGAGGTTATTGCCAATACTTTTGGGTAGAATTACGGACTCTGTGCTTAATGAAAGAAGTCCATCTATCAAATTCGCTTCTCTGCTTCTTTCGTTATAATCATTTGTTTATATCATTCATTTATCTCTTCTTGCGTACAACGCCGTCTGCTCATGAAGATGAATGATCAATTCATTTACAAAATATAAGTTTCACGTGTCATAAAGATAGGGAGAGTGTTTTTCTCCTTGATTCGTGGCGTTTTAAATTGGTTCGTCAAAACGTGAGGATTTTTTTTTTTTTTTTTTTAATGTACGGTTTGGCTATGAACGAAAACATTACCGTAATAATAATAATGTATATAATAATAACGCGCGTTTTAAAATATTTGAAAAGTGATTCCATTTTCAGTTTACAAAAACTGATTTGGTAATATCTGAGCGTGAGATGCTTGATAAATTCTTGTTGAGCGAAAGATTTTCATCATAAACTACTACAAAAAAAAAATCTAGCGACTCATTATGCAAGGATTTTTTCTAATGATCTCCCTGTTGAAGATTTAAAATTTTTGGGGAGCAATGAGAAATCTAAAATTTATTAATTTTTTTTATAAATTTTGTAAAATCTTTGAGGTTTGTTTCAACGATAGATCATTAAAATTACAATTTTCAGTCATAATTAATGTTATAATTTTTATTTTTAATATGATTATATATATATATAACAATATTTAAAAAAAAAAATTAAAGCACACTTTTAAAAAAAAATTATATTAGCTACTTTTCCAAGAACTTTTTAAGGTGTTCCCATATGAAAGATATGGCAGATATGCACTGTCAGCAAAAATTGATAGGGTTCTTGGGAAACCGAAACTTCAAATATACATATGAAGATAAATTATTTGAAAGATTCTCAGTAGGGTGGGTAGAGAGGAATTTAGCAACTATCGCAACAATGGCTCCATTAAAGGATTTCAGTGAAAATTCTCAGACATTAATCAAAAATATAATTAAAGGTTAAAAATAAGATCTGATTTGAAAAATGAACACTTTGGAGTCTAACGATTCGCTGTATTTCAACGTACCAGTATTGTTTTCTACGGCTTTATCCCAGTTATCCCACGGTTATATCCCGCTGCAGTTCATGAGTATTCACGTAATAATCTCTCAAGAAAGGCCAGTAAGGTGATATTTTTAATTCGGTGATAATTACTGACCCACTGCAATTTATCTTCCTATTTCGTTCAATGAATGATTATTTAGTGTCTTCAATTGCTCATTTTGGATTTAATGTTAATTCATAATGCTTTAGGTCTTATTGTAGAAGAAAATAAGGCTACCTTCTATCACCTTTTTCCTTAATGTGCGTATTATAGGCTAAATGTTTCGCGTATCGTGTGACAAAGCGAGATATTCTGTAAGTGATATAAAGATAAATAATTTGTTAGTGATTTATATAGTGACTAGCGGAGCGACCCGGCGTTGCCCGGGTGGAAGTTGAACGCTTGCAGAGAACCCGCCCTTCGTGCGGGTAGCAAAAATAGCCCGCCCGCCCTATTCACCTAACCGGGCATTCAATAATTTTCCCGTAGGTTTCGATTAATTTTAAGCAACTTTAGAATGAGACGTGAATGTAAAAATTAACCAACTAATTGTACGCCCTTGACGATTAGTTACGTTAAGTCGTGATATTTTCGTTACTTTTAACAAAAATAATAATTTTACCGTAGGTTTCGAGATATATATATACACAACCCGGTTAGGTTAATTGAATACACGGTTAGGTCAACTGAATGCTCGATTAGATTAGTTGAATGCCCGGTTAGGTTAATTGAATGCCCGGTTGGTTAGGTTAGGTTAACGGTTAGGTTAACGATTGGTTAGGTTAACGACTGTTTAGGTTAAGTCGTGATAGTTTCGTTAGTTTTAATGAAAATATCACGACTTAACCTAACCAATCGTCAAGGGTGTACAGTTGACCTAACCGGGCACTCAGTTGACCTAACCGGCATTCAATAATTTTACCGTAGGTTTCGATTAATTTTAAGCAATTTTTACCTAATATTTTTTTCTCTCGAGGAGCCGTTTCCGTTTTTAGGGTGACACAGACAGACAGACAGCAATATATATATATATATATATATATATATATATATATATATATATATGTATGTATGTATGTATGTATGTACGTAGCGGGCAGACAAGAAATAGACAAACAAATTCCTTCTTCCACGCCGTGCGTAGACAGCTTACAATCGTGTGGAAGCGAAAGACACGCGTGGTGTTCAAGGAATCAAACAATAAGGACTCTTGTCTTTTCCCAAAAGGCCCCCCCGAAAGCTAGCGCCTTAGCAACAATAGGACGCTGGTGGCTTCCCGGAAAGACCCGCGAAACTTGGCGTCCTAAGAGCCTATAAAAGAGAGAGTTCACTGAAACTCTTCCTCTCTCTACGCAGTGCCATCATCGACTTTAACCGGCTGCATTTACAAGTCACACTTCAACCGTGATACCAGAACGAAGCATTTCGGGGCTACAGTCTACAAGGTCAACCTTCAAGTATCTCTTCCTTCTCCAGAGGTATTTCAACATTGTCGGTAAGCTCTCCGTGCCTCGTTCTTAAGCAATTCTCGTGAAGCCTACACAGTGTAATCGCAGAACCGCGTTTTAGGCTACACCCAAAAGTGTTTTCAATACCGTTCAAACTAACTTTCCCGTTAAGACTGCAGTAGGCCTATTTCTAGTGTTGTATCAAATACCGTAATTTTGTATCACCCTGTTATTGTGATCATCGTACAATTTACTTATCATGCATCCTACTGTTTACTTGTTCCTTTAGGCATTTTATTCTAGACGGCCTAATCCGGATTATTCAATTTACCAAAACGTACATGCATAATTTCTGTTATCAATAGGCTTCATATTTCATGCGGTGTTCCATTTTGCATACCATTAGCCTATTATAAATGAGTGTATTACTTAACAATTAATCTGTATAACCATTTCCTTATTTGCTAATCCTCGGTCATATTTAGCATACTATAAATGCCGTTATATAATTGTTAATCACCGTAAATACCTTCATTGCCATTTTTAATCACTGTAAACAAATAACTGATTTATTTTCTTAATTAAACACAAAACACCAAGGTAATTTTTCTAACCTTATTAATATTATTTGCTTGGGTGTAATCCAAGCTGGTGACCTCGAATATTTCGTATCATTTCATTTAGTAATTATAGTAGGCCTACTCCATTATCCACATCAAACCGGTTAATACTAGGCCTAATATATATACTGTATATGGAGAGTTTGAAAAATTCAAATTTTTGTCTAAATAAAAAAAAAAATTTTGCTGAATCGTAAAGCATCGCGTGAAAAGCACGCGCTAGAGCTCCTCCGCCCATTTTATGACGTGTCTATGATGTCACTCTCTCTCAACCAATCCGGAATACAGAGGTCTTCAGCGGCTTCAGATGACCTCGGAGGCCGACGCCACATAGCCTATATTCTTTCCCGTCCTTAGTTACCCTTATCTTTCAAGTCTCATCCAAATCTGGTCAGTGGTGTGGCCGGCCATAAGCACAAAGTTCTTCGACCGTCACAAATATTAGTAAGATGGTAATGATTTATATAATGGTGTTATATTAATATGTCCATAAATTAAAGTCTAAGAATGTCTTTAAGACGTGAAATTTATGCTAAAAATCAAGATAGTAGGTCGAGTAATGGGTAAACAAGAGTATGTCTTCTTGACCAAAACGTTGCAGTAAATTCTGTTCAAAATGAACACCTGCGAGAATCTAGGTCACGTTATTACTAAATTCCTCTTGGAAGACACTGTCATAAGAAATTAATACTGTAGTTGATTTCGTAAATCACGCATGATAAAAAATATCTGATTTTGTATTAGCCTACGAAATCTGTTTAGCCAAACGGAAATGCTACCGAATATGGTCAACAGTTATTGGCTACTTGTAAAATAGGCCACGAGAAAAGCCTTAATATGAATTGTGACAGATCCTTCATGATGTTGCATTTGGTTACGTCAAAAACATTCGATATCGCAAATATTCAAAACCTGCGAAGTTACTTCAGCCCCTGTGAGTGAAAAAGAAAAAAAAAATGATCGTAGGCCAATAGAGAGAATGCAAACTCCGATAACCCATTTATTCGACCTTTTTTTATTGGCATTCCCAAATGTTTTCCAAATTTAGAAAATTGTGGTATAAAAATGCTACTTTCAGCTTCACTTCACATATTACATGTTTTCGAAATAGCAAATTTAGCTCAAATCTCATCCAATCTTTTATAGAGTATGTCAGCCTACATCATCATTATTCTCATCATACAACTGTAATAATCTTTGTATTATGAAATAATTTTCTGCCAATAAAACACAGCCTTTCATTTTATCTAACTTTCTGAACACACATTGAGTGTGTGTGTGTGTGTGTGTGTGTTAATAGCACATATACTGTAGTGGAGTCTCCCTTATATTGAGGTATTTCGAAAGTTTTTCAATTTACGAGGAAAATCTTAGAAATTATTCCAAACTCATTCACGATATATATATATATATATATATATATATATATATATATATATATATATATGTACTGTATATATATACACACACACACACACGAGGGGCGGTCAGAAAATAAGTTTACAAGGCCTATATTTTGGGTTTTTTATTTCCAAGTTTAATAACGACAGTGAAGATTTAATTGTACAGCTATCCCACTACTTTTCCACATAGTCCCCGCCACAATTGAGGTATTTATCATATCGTCACTGACTCTTCCGGCACGAAAGTACGCGCACTATTTTGCTACACTTTGCCGACTCATTACATCTTTCCCATAAACCTCCTCCAGCTGGCGATGAATTTCTGCCGCGACACGTTTCTTGCATTCAAAATCGAATAACTGCACACCTCGTGCCTGGACCATTGTTCCAGTCGAGCCGTCATGTTCAACTGACTCGTATAACCAATGTAGGGTAGATGGCAGCCGAATGGACGTGCAGTGTTACCAACAATGGTTATGTTTGTATCAGGTGAATTCGTTAATCAATGTAGGTCCTTTAGTTACGAAATTATACGCCGTATAAACTTATTTCTGACCGCCCCTCGTGTGTTTATATATATATATATATATATATATATATATATATATATATATATATATATTATATATATATATATATAGTATATCCTTTTTTTTTATACATGAATGATCGTTCGTTTTGTATCAACAAATTCCAGTTAATTGGACGAGGGCAGATGTAAAATTAAAAGAAACAATATTTTGCTCGGTTGTGAGAGATATTTTGAGGATAAAAGAAGATAAAAATATAAACAAAACAAAAATAAGGATATCTGAAAGTAAGCTTCAAAACAGAAATATAGAAATATACAAAATAAATGCAAATAAAAAATATATATATATTTATATATGTTACAGTCAAAGTGTGTAACCAGCCATTTCGCGTAATGGCTGAAACTTTGTCATTTCGCGTAATGGCTGAAACTTTGTAATTTCGCGAAATGGCCGTTTCACTTTGTCATTTCGCGAAATGGCCGTTTCACTTGGTCATTTCGCGAAATGGCTGAAATTTCACCTTGATCATTTCGTGAAATGGCTAAAATGATTTTGTCATGAATTCATAGAAATAAACATCACAATAAAATTGGAAACCTTTATTTAACGAACAAAATCTGCTAAAACACATGCAGGTCTGTTCAAATAAGTGAGAAACACTCTTCAAATACACATTTCAACACATTTGAATTTTCAATATAGAGGTTTTCAAATACTAACCGGGCCTTCAATGTTATTCCGATGTCCGCCATTAAAGGCCCGGTTAGGTCAACTGTATGCCCTTTACAATTGGTTAGGTTAACTCGTGTTATTTTCGTTAAAACTAACGAAAATAACACAACTTAACCAATTGTCAAAAGCAAACAGTTGACCTAACCGGGCAAATGATCTTGTACGAAATGATCAAGGTGGAATTTCAGCCATTTCGCGTAATGGCTGAAGATTTTAGTCATTTCGCGAAATGACCAAGTGAAACAGCCATTTCGCGAAATGACTAAAAGTTTCAGTCATTACGCGAAATGGCTGGTTACACACTTTGACTGTAACATTTATATATACTGACAGGTCTCGAGCAAACAACTAATAGACTGGTTGTGCCTATCACAACTAATAGAACACTATAACACTATCATAGACACCTTTGACAGCAATGATAATTACGATGTAATATAATACATGGATTTTGCTAAAGCATTCGATAAATAAGTGTAATTATGATATAATAACACATAAAATGAAACACATGGTAATAACAGGCAAAGTGGGTGAATGGAACTACAACTTCCTCAGGGAACGGCAGCAAGCCGTAAAAATCCAAGGTCAGAATCTGAAGTACGCAGCTCAGTTCCACGAGGAACAGTATTAGCTGTTCTCTATTATCGTGCTAACAGACATAGACAATGAAGTAGACGACAACAGTATAGTAACATCCTTTGCTGATGATACAAAGATCAGCAGAAAATTCGTCAATGCAGAAGAGGTGAAAACCCTACAGAGGGACATAAACAGAATATACAAATGGTCAGAACACAATAACATGACATTTAACACCGAGAAATTTCAGCTCTTGAGATATGGAAGAAATGAAGAACTTAATCAAACAGCATACTATGCCCCAGATAAACAGGAAATTCAGAGAAGCACGGAAGCAAAAAATTTTGGGATAATAATGACCGATGACAAATGCAAAATTTGAAACACAGAATCAGATAGCGATAAACAAAGCAAAACGAGTTACGGAACAACAACTGAGAACCTTCAGAAGAAAAGACGAGAAGGTAATGATTCCCTTGCTGAAAACACTGATCATACCAAAACTTGAATACTGCTCAGTCTTGACGTCCGCATACAAAAAAGAAGAAAATAATAAACTAGAAGAAGTCCACAGGAATTTTACAGCCAAAATTGATGGCTTGGCTATGTGCGATGGAAATCGCAAGAAAGCAACTCGCTCCTCCATCAGAACAGGCCTAGAGTTGGGACCACCAACTTGACCATGTGAAGATAGACCGACACACCAGGTTTACCAGGTATATATATATATATATATATATATATATATATATAGATAGACAGACAGACAGATAGATAGATAGATAGATAGATAGATAGACTAGACAGAGAGACTAAATGAAAGTCATTTCCTCTTATAATTTAATAATTTTACTCATTTCACAGATAGAAACTTCATTTTATGATAATTTTATCCCATTTATAATTATTACAAAAGTTTCAACATAAGTGCCACATATTTTTTCAAATGCAACATTTCATTGTCAACAAAAGCGTGAAGGAAAGTCCTGTGGGAAATTATTCAACGTCTCACGTATCTTGGTCTCTAATTCGTCCAATCCCATGGTTTTGCTGCCAACACTTTTGTTTCTTTGACCATTTCGCCGAGAAAAAGTCACGAAAGATTGGATCTATCTCCCGTGAGCCGTAGGATGTTAGCAAACTCTTACTGAAAGACTACAGTAAGAAACTTGTATTACTAAATATCTTACAAAATTCATGCATTCCCCAAAGAATCCAAGAGCCGGGAAGTTGAGGTCACGCTTTATAACATCCGACCTTAATTCTGGAAACACTTTGATTCTTCCCACCTCTCGTATTAAGATTGTATGAGCTTATTGGCAGCGCAAATGGGGTAAAATTTTCTTTCAAATAGCATGAAAATGCACTTTCAGCCACATCAAAACTCAAGCTATTATTGTCGAAATATGGCATAACATTTTTATTGTACAGGGTGGGTCAATATAATGTTACCACCTGATATGTCTATGAACGTTGACAGAAAAGTGGTAATATTTTATTGACCCACCCTTTATAAACCTTGGTAACCTTGGTTTTGCTTCCGCCTGAAGTGTTCATTCTGACGAAGGTCAAGTTTTACCAGGTTAAGGGCCAAATTAAATAAAATAAATAGTCCAGCTTCACAATTATTTGTCATTGTAAATTGTAAAACCAATGGGATCACCTGAAGACTAATAAAGCCCCCCAATGTCAATCGCCCTTGACGATTGATTAGGTTTAGTCGTGATATTTTCGTTAAAACTAATGAAAATATCATGACTTAACCTAACCAATCGTCAATATATGTATATATAATGCAACCCCACAAAGAAAAAGAAAAATGATTCCAAGCAAGGTCTTTCGTATATTCAGAAGTATATATATATATATATATATATATATATATATATATATATATAGAAAAACAACGAAAATATCACAACTAAACCTAACCAATCGTCAAAGGTGATTGATACTGGGGACTTTAGTCTTCAGGTGATTCAACCAGTGTATTTATTTTATTAATAAAGGTTATTCAAAAGTTTGTTGTCCCACCTTAGACCTACAGCTTAAAGTGGAATCCGAAGCATAATCCACTATGGGTGATAAAAAATTACAAAGTCCTCGCCCGAACTCGGTCTCATGACCTTCCGATCAGTAGCTTAGCGTTTTAATCAATAGGCTAGCCAGGGTACCCATTTATTTACCAACCAATTTTTTGGCTGGTAAATTATTACCAGCATCGTCGGGGTTCGGACCCTTGACCTCAGTGTTTTCACTTCATTTACAGGGAAACGGTGATACCTACCGAGTTATAAACGATAGAGAACTGAGAAATAGACTGGTATTTTTCAAGCTACTGATTTAATCGCTGCTGAAGCCATAACAACACCTCTTAAACTTATTAAATATGTAAAAACATGCCATGGGATAATGCCGGCTAGATTGTAGATGAACAAACTACAGTCTGACTGTTCACTAAAGTATATAATGTATATCATAGGCGGATCTAAGGGGGGGGGAGGGAGGGTCGGCGACGTCTGGGGCCCCCTCAATTTCTTGCAAGTGCCCTTTTTTCAAGCGCAAGTACCCTATTTGAATGATGTGTATGACTCTGAAAACAAATTTTGTACAAATTTTATTTTATTCAAATTCTATTTTCAATCTTTATCCGTATACATTGTGCTTCCAAATTTGTAGTTGTAATGGTTTTCAGAGGTGCCCTTCGTACTGGTTCAGCCATATCACTGTTTTTATCTTCATCTTATTCTAATAATTCTTTTAATTGGCAAGACATTTGTAATTGTTTGAAAAATATGTCTGTGATAACTGTTGTACCCAAATTAGATTTTTATTTTGTATCATATTTGAATGAGACTCATCTAATAAAACAATGCAATTGATTTTATACTCGTTCATTGGTGGTCGGTTTTAAGAACATTTTTTTAGTACTGTGCCCTTTTTATTTTAGGGGGTACCCTTTTTTCTTTGGACCCCCCCCCCCTACTGAAATGCCTAGATTCGCCTTTAGATATATATATATCCTGAGAGGAGGGGCGACAACCTTGACCTTCGCGAAATGAGAAATCATCACGTGGAACCTTTGTAAGGTTATATGCTGCAAACCCACAAGGAAAAAGAAAAACAATTCCAAGGCCTTTCGTGTATTCAGAGCTACACCTCGTCAGGGAATGATGTGTTTAATTGTGAAATTCATCCCATATATTATATATATACTACCTTACCTCACAACCTTACAAAGGTTCCGCGCGATGATTTCTCATTTCGCGAAGGTCAAGCTTGTCGCCCCTCTTCTCGAGTTGGCTTGGTGAAGTAGTGAGTTGGTTTCTTGTGCTCTCCACCTTACATAACCAGGTACGCCCGGCTCATCAGGGATTGTTCTGAGCCAGACGTCTAATCTGCTTTTGAAGATGTCCACTGCAACTCCCTTCATGTTTCTTAGGTTTTTGGGCAGCTGGTTAAACAATTTTGGTCCTCTCACAACAAAACTATTTTCTTTCAGGGTTAAGGATTCCCTGTCTAGCCTTTAATTTGGGAATACGACACAGTCTACAGTTTCTACTTTCCACCGTTGTTTGGGAGTTATAGGGTTCAGAGTAAGATTAGGGACGAGTTTCTCCATTATTTTCCAAGTGTAAATAATGGTGTCTCTCTCTCTTCTCCTTTCCAGTGAATATAGATCGAGTTCGCGTAACCTTTCCTAGTAATTTGGTTCTTTGCTCCCGTTGATCTTGGCTGTGAAGCTTCTCTGAATCCCTTCCAGCTGTCTTATGTCTTCTTTTTTATATGGGCATATTAGGACCGAGCAGTATTCCAATTTGGGTATGATCAGGGTTTTCAGTAGAGGAATCATTACATTCCTATCCCTTCGTTTAAAGGTTCTCAATATCTGACCCGTTATTTTCTTTGCTCTGTTTACTGCTATCTTATTTTGTGTTTCAAATTTCGCATCATCAGTCATTACAACCTCTAAATCTTTTGCCCTGGAATTTCTCTGAATTTCCTGTCCATTTGGGGTATAATATTCCATGGATTTTAGGTCTTCTCTTTTTCCGTACCGTAACAGCTGAAATTTCTCAGTGTTAAACTTCATAGTGTTGTCTTCCGTCCATTTGTAGATTCTGTTCATGTCGGTTTGTAGAGATCTTATATCTTCTGGGTTTATTTTTCTACTGATCTTTGTGTCATCGGCAAAGGATGTTACTGTGCTGTCTCTAGTAACGTCCTCATCTATGTCAGTTAGCATGATTATGAAGAGTAGTGGAGCTAATACTGTTCCTTGTAGTACTGAGCTGAGGACCTCTGATTCTGATGAAGATACTCCTTGTACTGTAACGACTTGCCGCTGCTCACTAAGGAAATTATATCCATTTCCCTACTTTTCCTGTTATTCCCATATATTTCAGTTTATGTATTATGATTCCAGGTTCACATTTGTCGAACGCTTTGGCAAAGTCTGTGTGTAGTACATCGTAGTTTTCATTATTTTCAAGTGCATCAATAATGTTGTTGTAGTGTTCCATTAGTTGTGATAGGCATGATCTGCCTGACCGAAACCCATGTTGGTTATCATTGAATTTTTTCTGAGTTTCCAAAACGTCATAGATTTTCTGTCTAACTATTCTTTCAAATATTTTAGTAAGATGAGATGTAAGCGACACTGGCCTATAGTTTTTGGCCTCGGATCGATCACCTCCTTTATATATTGGGACTATGTTCGCGCTCATACCTGGTGTGTGTGTGTAAAGTAACGCAAGTGAAGAGACAAATCCGATTTGAATTATATTAACGCAAGTGAACTTGGACGAGTAATATTTATTACATGTACTTTATAACAACTGTATATTAGATAGACATTTTCAACACCTCTTATGAACCTTACTATTTACCTCTATACAAATCAGTTTTCTCTTCACTTGCGTTACTTTATACACACCCTATATATATATATATATTAGTGGTGGACCGGATGTCAGTTTTTCAACATCTGCGGATGCGGATTTTTAATTTCAATATCCGCGGATGCGGATGCGGATATTTAGTTCATCTATCAATATAATATAGAATTATGAGTATATGACATAATTTTTCAAATTTCGTGATATTACTATTATGTCAGGCAATGCATAAGAATTAAAATTAATATTAATGTTTTCATTATGATAAAAATAATAACTTTCTCAAGAGTTTCAGCCACAGAAAATTCAATGAAACAAGTTTCATTCAATTTTTTTGTGTTACCAGGTATTTATATTTTGAGGTTTATATATTTGTTTGTTCATTAATAATTAATACTTTACATGAAATGTGCATGACTGGGTCTTATAAGCTACTTTATAAACTAATTTAATTGTAAATTGCATAATTTATTAGAGGTAATATCCGCATAACATCCGCAGTCAGAAGTGCGGATGCGGATGTTAAAAATTATGCGGATGCAGATATCCGGTCCACCACTAATATATATATATTATATATATATATACTGTATATATATATATATATATATATATAATGTGATTTTCTGTCAAACACAACCTTTCGACCTTCTAACCTTTCAGATGTTCCTTGGGATGAGTCTTCATTTCACGAAAGCCAGGCTTGTTGCCTCTATCTACTCTATACAATCTATTTATCGGTTAAATATGAACTCATACTTGTTATAAAAGTCACTGTATGTAATCCCCCATTTAACTTCACTTAAATATCATCAATAAAAAAAAAGGAACTTTAGCTTTGTAACCTAATAATCAACATTACTATATATATATATATATATATATATATATATATATATATATATATATATATAATGGATGTGTGTGTGTGTATCTGTATATTAGTGTAGAGTACATTAACAACGTGTTTCACTGTACAATCAAAACGACTGGAGAGAAACGATTGCATCATCACTAATGCAATGGAATAGGATGGGGGGCCTTGAGACAGATATTTAAACTCTCTTGTCATCCGGGAGCCAAAATTATTTAGCATACAACCAACTGCTGATTGTTCTAGATATTTATCTATCCACTTGGCACCTCGTAATCTGCCGTGCGTATAGCACGTCACGAGAGCAGGATGAGAGCAGACAAGAAAAATCTCTCGTTTATCAAGTCTCCCAAATAAAGATTGCTAATGCGGAGGAATCTCTCTCTCTCTCTCTGTATATATATATATATATATATATATATATATATATATATATATATATTATATATATATATATATATATATATATCCTTTACCTGCCTTAGCACCATTAATCTTTATAATCACTGAATTACAGATGAAACATACATTTATGAACTTTTTTACAAATTTTCATTTCTTACTTCGGCAATATCTACAACGGTAAATATACTGATTGCTACACTCAAACTTTAATTTCATTATTGCTACGCTCAACTCACAACTAATTAATGAGTGGAGAGAGAGAGAGAGAGAGAGAGAGAGAGAGAGAGAGAGAGAGAGAACGTCTTTTCCAAAGACCCGAACTTTAGTTAATTAATTAAAAGCTTATGATATAGACTGCAGAAACAAAGGAACTGTCCGCAATGATGAAGAACCGAGTGTCTAAAGAAGTTCTCTCACCATTTATTTCGTTCTATAATGTATGATAGAACTAAAAAAGGAAAATGGTTACAGCGGAAGGTTATCCTCCTTCTTCATTTCTTTCCTTGACGCGAGGAAATTCTTTCCTCAAGGACAAAATATACAATGAAAGGATTAAAAAAAATAAAAAAATAACTCAGTGGAAAAGTTTCCTTACCACCATTTTGCAATTTTTTTCCCCCGACATACGAAGGAAAGGAGTTACTAATACGGAAAATGAATGGAGGACATATATTTAATACGATTTTGCGGAATTAAGAATTTGTGTCGGAATAAGAAAGTTAATTTTTATCTAAAAATGTGTACACACACACACACACACACACACACACACACACACACACATTTACAAGCATGCATAGGCGCCTGTATTATTATTACATATGTAGACAATATTGCTGTGCCTTCTCAAAGCTCGATTCAAAATGGTTAAATTGTGCGCGTTCCAAATGAATGTATTTGTGGGCTTCACTAAGCTTTATTACTCCATCTTCATATATGTAATAATTAAACATAAGCTGCATGGAAACCATGTGATTAAAAATTTGTATTTACAATAGAGATACTTAATAAAGTAACATACGAAGATATATGAAGCGAAAATATAAAGAATTTTTTATAGAAAAAAATATACCACAAACATAAGTAAATGTTGTAATTTCATTGCAGTAAATTATGCCAAATATCGAAGATGATTTCCTTTGAATGAATGTTAATGCTCGAATAAAATAGTCTCTCCTGACACAGAAAAATGAAACAGTCAAAAGAAAACGGATGATGAGTCAATAAAACGTTCTCGTCGCTCTTCAAAATCTACAGTATTTATCGAGTGGCTGAATTATCTAAACTATTTACCAAATTTCTTACTGTCGAGCAATATATTCGAATATGTTGATCGACAAACATTATCTTTTTAGTAATTTTAGTTAAATTTTGTATGAAAATAATATATATCTAGGGTTGTTTAGCTTCCTTCGTTGCAGCAAAGAGTCATGTAATGGAGGGGACTTACAACTTTCCGTGGAATCTGAACCATGGATTCAGGGTTGGCGCTAGGTTTTGCGGGGCTGGGTGCAAAATAACTGAGAGGCTGGCTGTCAGTATTCGGAATGGGACCGTGACGCCGTAATAAATCTATTACGTGATATAGAATAAAGGGGTGAAATTTTCCTTAAGTAATAACAGGGTTTAACTAACTTATGTTTAAATAAGGATTTAAGCTTGATTTACTGCTTTGATTTACCGAATACAACATATTTGATTTATAATGATTAACATACGAAAATTATAATACGGATTATTGTATAATTAATTTATATAGAATGGAAAGTTGGTTTTAGATCCCACAAGGCCACAATGGCGCTGTTTTTATCATGTGATCTCTCAGTGTTGCCAGCGGGCCAGCTCAAACGTAGGGCCGGGCGCAGTGCGGGGCCGGGTCTAGTGCACCTCTGGCACTCGCCTAAAACCGGCCCTGCACCGGTCGCTATGACATCTGAACGCAAAGGACGTCCACCCATCCAACAACTGAACAGGCCTAACGTTATTTAACCTCTGATCGAACGGGAAGAGGTGTTGCAAAACGGTCATGACGTAGTTGTTTGTGAATGAAAAGAAAGATCAGAGATTTAAAGGCTTTAATCCTTTAACGCCGACCGTTGCCTTATGGCAACATGAGCATGACAATCGATTTTGAGCCTTATGATCTGACTGTTAAACGTTCATAATTCAGGCATGAAAGGGCTGAAGTTACATTTCAACAGAAACGTTAATGAACAGAGAAGTTTTGTAGGAAAGTATGCCATTGTGTGTGGAGAGAAGATCGTTCGAGCGAGCGTTCGCCCTTGGCCCCTCCTTCCTTCATAAAAGAAAAAAGAAACGAAATACGAGCTAAATTCACGAGTCCGTGATTTCATGAACTTCAGGTAAAGTAACTATAACCAAATTACACGAAATTAAATCATGTATTGAAGAAAGTACTGCAGCATCATTTTTACCTTTTAATCTCATGGCTAACATCAAACCACTATATACAGGGTGTCTCATAAGTCCATTTACCAGCTGAATTTTTCCCTACTAGAATAGGATAAGGGTAAAGGGGCTAAAAAGATTTATGATAGATCTTGTATAAGAACTGGTATATAGGGAGAAGGAAAAAAATCATATATTTATCATCCTGTTTCAGTGTCTTCACTCGGATGAAGGATGTAAAAATGGAACCGCGAACCAACCATACTCACCACGACTCATAATGGATCCTTTCTTTTACAGAGAATCTTTGACTTAACTTATGATGTAATATTAAAAAAAAAAAAATTCTTACCCTTAAACTGTTTTCACGCATCTGAACTCAATTAATTTTATTTTTTTTATTCAGGGAGGAAGGGACAAGAGCGAATGCCTGCAAAAAAAAAACCCTCCCATAGAAAAAGAAGAGCCAAAATCAATGTCCAAGGTTTCTCAGATGCCTGGACACTGCGTTTGAAAGATTGGAGGTCATAGACAGGGGGAAAGATGGATTGAGGAAGAGTGTTCCAGAGTTCATCGGTTGAGTAGATGAAAGATTGGAAGTACAGATTAATTTTTGCGTTAGAGAGTTGGACAGAAAAGAAATGAGAATGTGTCGAAAGTCTGGTACTGCGCGATCTCCTTAAAGGAGGAGGCATGCAGTTAGAGAGTTCAGAAGAGCAGTGTCCGTTATAAAAGCGATAATAAAGAGAGAGTAAGACAACATTCCGGCGAAGAGAGAGAGGGATTGAAGACTGTCAGTGAGAGGCGGAGAATTGATGAAGCGAAAAACCTTTGATTCCACCCGGTCAAGTAAAGCTGTGTGGGTTGAGCCAACCCACACATGAGAAACGTATTCCATACAGGGGCGGAGAAGACAGCAACTGAGTGGAGTGAAGAAACTGTGGAACCGTTATCACACCTAACCTCTTAGAAGCTGTTTTAGAAAGAGAGTATGTGTGATTTTTCCAGGAAAGTAAAAAGAAACGCCAAAAATGTTAAGAGAAAAGAAGGATTGTATTGTTGAAGGTAAAGGGATAGCTGTGTGAAAGATTGTGACGAGTAGGCAGATGGAGAAACTGAGTTTTTGAGGCATTGAAAGCTACAAGATTTTCTCTGCCCCATTCAGAGATAGCAGAAATATCGGAGGTCAGGTGCTCCATAGCCGTCCCACGCGAATCATGGAGTGACTATTGAGTATTGAGAGAGAGAGAGAGAGAGAGAGAGAGAGAGAGAGAGACGCTTTGTGAAGCGGGTGGAGAAGTGAAGAGTGGAATCATCAGCATAGGAATGGATAGGACAGGAAGTGCAATTTAATTGATCATTGATATATAAAAGAAAAAGACTGGGTGACAGGACAGAACCCTGAGGAACACCACTGTTGATAGCTTCAGGAGAAGAACAGTGGCCATCTACAACCGCAGCTATAGATCATCCAGAAAGGAAATTAGAGATGAAGGCATAGATAGAAGGATAGAAATCGAAGGAGGGCAGTCTGGAGATTAAAGATTTGTGCCAGAATCTATCAAAAGCTTTTGATATGTCTATCGCAATAGAAAATGTTTCACCGAAATCCGAAAAAGAGAATGATCAAGAGTCAGAGAGATATGCAAGAAGATTGCCAGTAGAGCGTCCCTTATGTTCATTATGTCCATTGTTCTTTCGGGTAATTTCGGCAAAAACTGTTTTTATCTGCTAAAGACAAAACTTTATCATACAAAGGATTTACAAGTTTTAAACCACAATAAACATTAGTCGAGTAATTTAACTATGATAATTTATATTTAGATACGTTACTCTTAATTCGAGAAAGTATCCTATAAATGATGTTAAAAGATTCTTAACTCTTAGACTGTGTTTTAGTTATTTAGATTTTGATGTACTTTTGAAATAAACAAGGTGGCAAAGACTCATTTTCATTTGCGAGGATTGACAAAAAACAAAATCTAATAACAAGTCTGAATTTATTCGATACGAATGATTTTTTCTTGTATTTTCTTAATAATTACGAATCGAAATTTAACAGCGAAATGAAAACGATGCAGTTTTACAAAATAAGGAACGAATAGATAGTTAGATAAATAAACAAACAGACAGACAGACAGAGAGAGAGGATATTTTTTCCATAAGGTGTTTTTAATATAGCGTAAAACTTCATTAATTCTCTTGTTTATGACCGTATTTATATCTATTTATTTATCGTTAAATATACATTAAAAAAATTTTCGCTGCCATCTTTTCCATCTGTGATAGTTTTACCATCTTAATTCCACCTGAGAATGAAGAAGAGCTAAAACAAAAGGCAAATTAATGACCTTTAATTTCCTTGTTCAAAAGAATCCGTGGCATTTTCATGTTTCACAAAACTTTGACAGAATTTCTCATAATTTACCGATTTTTGTAGATCTCAGATTTTGGACTTATTATAGTAAATTATTAGAGACACAGGAAGTCAGATTTAACTCTTTCCTTTAAGTTATTTTTATCCGTTAGTTTAAATCAGTCTTGGGTGAATTTTATTTACTTATAAATTATTGCTCCTCCATTTATTTTTGTTTGGGTGTCAGAAAGGCTTAAAGTTTTTTTAATTTTTTATCTTGCTCAAGTCTCTCTCTCTCTCTCTCTCTCTCTCTCTCTCTCTCTCTCTTTCTCTCTCTCTCTCACTTATTATACCAGAGAAAGGTCTATTACATTTGAAAGCACATAGAGGAGAAAAGTTGTTAAATATATTTTTGTTTCTTAGTTTTTGTTCATAAACAAGGCCTACATCTAGACCTGAAGGAAATGTCCCTACAACGTTTCTCTCTTTGATGTGAAACAAATATTTTGTTAATTCGGAGTAAAAATAATTCTTTTTTATACAAACAAACAAGCCTTGAGAGTAATTCTCCTTTGTTAAAATCTTCAAATGGTTTCAGTGCAGAGTGGCCGTCCTTGCAATAAGTAATACAATGAATGCGGAATGTTCCTCAATTTATTGAGAGTTTATAGCTTCTGCTTTATGGTAAATGTATGTAAAGTTATTCATTAAAACCTTCATTTTATAATCACTACATCCCCTAGTTTATGAATGTAGTGGAGAGAAATCGGCCTTTCCCCTTTAATGGAATGAATTTCATGGTTAGCCTTTTTTTTTTCGTAAGTAATTTGCCTCACCAAAATATATATTTAAACGAACTGTCACGAGAAAAATATTGCAAACAATAGTCTTCGTATTGATATTTACAGCAGTTAACAGCTTTAATCACCAATTTCCGTTTGGGAATCAGCCACAAATGACCTACGACACTTGAATTGAGACTCCATAAACCTAACCTAACCTAATCTGGACTGATCAAATCTACAGGAGAGGCTTTAATAAAATGTGTATGTTATTTGACAGAATGAAAGAATTTCCGACAGGATCGACAGTGTCTGCCCAAATAACTTTGACTTCTTTTCGACACTCTCATAATCATCCCATTGTTAAACCGACATCATTTACCTGTACTCGACAATAGTTAATATATTTTATAGTTATAATATTTGTCATTTATAATATTTATAACTTTTCATAAATTTATGTATAATCGCTTAGTGGTGAGATTTTATTAACTTTAAACTAAGTTAGAATTTGCAGTGCCTGGCTAGGTTACGATAAATGCCTGATAAAATTGCTATCAGTGTTCAGATACTAACACCAGGTTTGGTTAATTAACGTCAGGTACTGTATAAGGTTTAGGCATAATTATATTATGAGGTCTTGTCATCCACCGACAACACAGGTTCTGTTACAGATATTTTGTGTCTCAATGCAAACATTTTTGCTTAAGGCCTTGATCTGTCCCGATAGTTGTCAGTGCGACAAAATTTGATCCGAAAGGTTTGTAGCAGCGAACTGCTTCAATTTGGTCTCAGAAAATACTTTTCTCCCTTCGTTCCTTCCTTTCACCTTCATTTATTTACTTATTTACTTAGTATTTACTTATTTACTTATTTACTTATTTATTTATTATTTACAGTTTTACTTCGAGTTCCTTTGTTGATTTTTTCTAACGGGGAACAAGTGTTGAAAATGAATTATTTATCGTAATCGAATTACATCAAAATGATGTAATTCATTAGTTCGCTCACAAATACAACTCGTGTCAGATACATTAATAAAATCTCTGAGGATTTCAAATGAAAATCACATTTCATTAAAAAAAAAAAACTTCGCCTCTATTTCACAAATGAATTTATTTGCTTCAACAAAGCTTTTCCAAGAAATAATATACCATATAGAAAGTCAATTATGTCTTCCTGAAACGTATGCATACTGCACCTATTCCAATGGCCAAGCTAATATAAAGGATAAGATATCAGTACAATAGTAGTATGGTGGAAAAAATTCTGAATCCCCTTTTTGTATGCTTTTTGTGCTGACATTTTATAATCCGCTTAAACGAATTATCTCGTTCATAAGATGGGATTAAGCGCATTCTCTCGTTTATGATATGGGATTAAACGCATTTTCTAGCTTATCAGATGGGATTAAACGCATTCCCTCGTTTATCAAATGGAATTAAGCGCTTTCTCTCGTTTAACAGATTGGATTAAAGGCTTATGGAAGTAGAGATTAATCGGATTAAAGGCTTATCGAAGTAGAGATTCATCGGATTAAAGGGATACAACCACAATGAGAAATGAATTTATTAGAAACACACGGACAAAGGAGCGGGACCAAATGTGAGGAAGAGGAATACAAAATGGGTGTGACAAAGGGGATTAAGGGAAAGCCGAAAATAGAAGACTATGAAGGGTACATGAATACAAGTTTCCTCTAAAGAATAACTACCCAAAAATTATCACCGTAGTCTTAGGAAAACCAAATGCGAACAAATATTTAGCTGTAGAAAAAATCTAGGATACCCCGGATAACACCTCGGAAATCTTGTACGAACCCCTTCAGCATAAGCAACCTGTGGATTGACCACTACTCTATATCTGTGCGCTCGGACTAGGTTTTGTTCCAGGATGATGATGAGTGGTTCATTCAGTGGGATGAGCCCGCCCCTTTTTCATCCACCGAGTGAGTCGAATGGGGTCTTCCCCTTTTAATGCGTGTAGATGTTGAGGGTTCCTCACTGTTACCCCTCTTTCTGAAATACAAGAAATACAGCCTATATTCAGAATTACTTCCTCGAAAGATATAATATATTTACTAAAAAATGCTGTTTTATGGTCGCTTTTGTTCTCTGCAAATTATCTTAAAGTTATCACTCTTTTTGGGATGATCCTCATTATATGCATGGATTCTTTGTTAGAATGCGTAGGTTTCTAAAGTAAAATTCAGAAGACCTTCCACATGTTGAATAAGCGGCCCTAACGGGCTGTGGAAAAACAATGTTTGTGCTCAGTCATCAAAGACAAAGACATTATTTTCAACTCTTGTACAGAGAGTTATACGGTGTTAGTCAAACTATCAACCTATATTTGATGAATGTAAGGATATTTTATTTCATAAAGGTATGTATGACGGAGCATAGTTAAACAGCTGGGGATGGTCTTATGGTGGAAATGTCTTATGTGGAAATGAATAAAACGAGTGTTGAAACCTTTACACTGACAGTATTCTCCCATTTTCTTAATATAATTGTATTTTTTATCAAACAAAAGTTATTGGCAAAATTTTACGATCCAGTCACAGGTCAGAGATAGTTGGTGATGCTCCGCCCATATTCATAATGCAACTTATGTAATGACGTCATATATATTTCTTCTCGATTCTTGAATTTCACCAATATTTACATTTTATAAAACCATACCATACCATACCATACCATACCATTTCTACAGCGACAGCATTTCTTAAAGTCCTTTCGGAGGGGTGAACTCCCACTTTCTTTCAGGGAATGTTTAAAACTGAAAGCAAAGAAAGGGCGAGGGCAGGAACATGTATCATCATAAAATATATGAAACCGTTATGCATCTGGCAGACAAAATTTTTTAAAATAAATTTAAAAACTCTATCTTTCTAAAGAATATTATTTGTAAGGGGGTCATTGTAGAATAAGTCTCTATTAGGACTGAAATCAGCATCTTTTCTATTATACACGTAGTGTGTGTGTATATATATACACACTACGTGTATATATATGAAAAATAGCAATGTCGTAGTTAAGTGGAGCTACAGACAAACGTTTTCATACCATGAATTCCATAGCTCAGAAGATGTATGGCAGGACTGATGAATAGTTTGGATAATTGAGTTGGTTGATTCTTAATTCTTTGCATTAGACTCTATTGAGCACGTCTTGTTACTTCCGAGAGGCTCGAGACATTGTGGTTAGTAAACGTTTGCAAAACTTAGCACCTCCAGGTAATTTATTTAGGAGTCTGAAGGATCTGTTGTAAAGCATAATTTAGGTTCTGCCAGAACCTTTTTTTATAATTCACTCAGTTGCTGCCTATAAATATTAGTGCAGAAGGTACGAAAGAGAGCGTCTTTAGCTTCACTTGTACAGAATTGGAAGTTCTTTACAGTCATATTTGCTTTAGCACGGAGGATTTGATATTTTCTTATACCTGCGTCATTACTCAAAGAGCTGGTGATAATTAGAACCAAATACTTAAATTCTTGTACAGTACTTTTTCTATCCGATTATAAACTTATTTATTATATACATAGGCAGATTTACGTATAGGCACAGTAGGCACCTGCTTAGGATGACAAATTTTGTCGTATTTCAACATAAACAGGGCAGACTAGCGATATCAAATGGCACAACTATAAGCCACTGTGGTGACAATTTCCCTGCCAATGGGCGGCAAAATGCTAAGTACGTCTCTGATTATATAGCAGACTTTTTAATAAGACCTTTTATCCTTTTCAATGCAGTGAAGTAGATATAATATAAAAATACCACATCATTATAAATATCATTAAAAAATTTCCATCGTAAAATTTTTAAAAATATGGAGAGACAAATAATCGTTCAAAGCTGGATTCCTTTTGAAAATAAGAATCCTCTCCACTAGATTATGGTCGCTTTTGTTCTCTGCAAATTATTTTAAAGTTAGCACTCTTTTTGGGATGATCCTCATTATACGCATGGATTCTTTATATTAAAATGCTGAGCAGTTTTTATTCAGCGAAAGATGAATAACATTCGTAGATATATTCGTAGACAGTTGGTGCGCAAAGATGGTCCCGAAGGCCATCTTTTATGTGAAAAAGGACCCGAGGAAGAGAGCATCATAATAAGAGGACATCTTAAATTAATTTGTGGATAAACTCTTTTCTTCAGAATATAAAGTCCCTTTATAGTGTTATACTTTGATGTCCATAATATGATAGTTTAAAATATAATTGCTACTCAACCACAAATTTCAATAAATAACAATGCGTAATCTATACTATAAAAAGGGAGTCCTGTCTGTCTGTTCGTTTGACACCATATATTTACTATTAACTTGTAGGCTGACCATACGTACCGTTTTGAACGGGACAGTACCGTTTGTTTTATATTTCCTGGCCGTCCCGTCGTTTTAATAAAAATGTCAATTTTGTCCCGGTTTATGTA
Source organism: Bathynomus jamesi (assembly GCA_023014485.1). NCBI lineage: Eukaryota > Metazoa > Arthropoda > Malacostraca > Isopoda > Cirolanidae > Bathynomus > Bathynomus jamesi. The sequence continues at coordinate 142,956 of JAJOZX010008131.1, read as the reverse complement.
CTTACTTTTTCATGAATACAGAATATTACATAACCCCGTCCCTTTTTTGCCATCCCAATGTCCCGTTTTTGTCCCAAGGAAATATGGTCAGCCTACTATTAAGCGATTCTGAACATAGAAATGAATGCGCTTTGCTTTGTTTCAACTTTTCACTCTTGCGCGTTAAGATTTTCATTGTTTGATACAATGGGATCGGATGTGAAGCTTAAGATTTTTATTGCTGCGTTCTTTTCTATAGTTTTATTGACCGAATAATTGAACACTCAGTAATTGGGGTGTTAATTATTCGGTCAATAAAACTAGAGAAAAGAACGCAGCAATGAAAATCTTAAGCTTCACATCCGAACCCATTGTATCAAGATTTGTGAAGCTTAAGATTTTCATGGCTACGATTTTCAGGCCCCAGCACCGCAGGTCTAGCTAAATGGGCCCGTAGGGCCCACTTTTCCTAGTATAGTTAATTTGCAAACTTTATATACGAAAACACAATTACAAGAGATGAGAAGAGGCGTGACTGGTTGATACTGACCAATCACGGTTGCTTTTTCAAACGTTTGTGGCCTTTACAAAACAATAAAAAAGAGGAGATTGAAAGAAAATTTTAATCTGTACTGTACCTAATGTAAAATAACATCAGTATTTACAATGTACTGGTGTGCTACCACATGGAAAATATATGCATATATGAAATACTGCCATGGAAAAGCTTATTTTCAACACCAGAATCTACACACAAACGTCTTAGGAAAGAAGAATCTCCTTTAATATTTTTAATAATATTAAAGGATCCTTTCCAGACTTCCCCAAATAACTCATCCTTAATAAGCAGTTTATACGACAATATTGAGCGGTCTTAGAAACTTAGGGAACGTTATTTGCTCCATGAGGCAAGTGTAGCTATTTCTGCATAGTCTTCTCCCATGGAAAGTTTAGACATAGCTTTGCCAAGTTATTATTGCACTTTGATGGGCTTTAGATAACAAAACTGCGTAAAAAATGCCCTAATGTACCCACACATTTCCGCATATTTCCCACACATTTCGCTATCGCTAAGTTAAAGGATTTGTAAGAAAATTCATAAAAATGTAGATCACTTTACTTATTATGATTACTTTTAGATGTATACATATAAATGTGAAGAATATTCATTTTAAAAGGTTTCCCTTATTTTTGAAGCTTTATTAAAGTTTCAACGTAAGGAATAATCTTGAAAATTTATTATTACATAAAATACAAAATTCCTGTATACCATTTAATTTGGTAAATCCTCTATAAGAAAGAATGGCCATAGTTCATAATTCATAGTTTATGATTTAAATTTGCGTTGGCTGTCGAAGAGTTATGGGTACTTGTAGGTTATCTCCGCCCCCTACCAATTTTGACAGAATATTTTCGTTAAAACTAACGAAAATATCACGACTTAACCTAACCAATTATCAAGGGCGTACAGTTGATCTATTATTAATTACAACATTGTTTGTTTCCGGAATAGTATTTACTATTTACTAATAGATCAACTGTACGCCCTTGATAATTGGTTAGGTTAAGTCGTGATATTTTCGTTAGTTTTAACGAAAATATTCTGTCAAAATTGGTGGGGGGGGGGGGGGGGATAACCTACAAGTACCGAGTTATGTTATATGAAGCTTATACATTTCATTCAATATGAAATTAATTTGTTTTAATAAGATTATCTATTATTTTAATCTGATTACTAATTTTAGGTGTATTTTTCCAAATATCTTTATCTGAATCAAATGTTCTCTTAAATTCGTTGCAATTTAGACAAATGCAATAATATTTTGTATTAATAATCAATTTTCTCTGGATACCGGAACGATTTTAATATTATATTTGCGGGTTTAACCAGAGAAATGTCTGTACGTTCACGATTATTCCTCTAATTCGTGTACATTACCTATCGACCATGGTCTGGCATTAAACTTTTTCATTTTCATTTTCAATAAATTGCTAATTTACACTGGCCACAAATTACCGCAAAACGGAAACTTTTCCGAGGAAAACAAGGCCAGACGGAAGTACTTTATAAATAAACGTACAGTATTTTAATTCCATTTCAGTTTATTCATTGGGATCTGATTAGCAAAAGTGAACAGAGGAGGGGCGACAAGTTTGACCTTCGTGAAGTGAGGAATCATCGCACGGAACATTTGAAAGGTTGAAAGGTATATAATTTTCCTCAGATCGATGGATATACAATTGGGCCAAAAGTTTCAAATTCCAGCGAGCAGCAGTGTATAAATACTGCTGCTCACTGGAATTTGAAGTCACCTTTGACTGATACAGTCAAATACTGATACAGTCAAAGGCTATACAGCCAAAGGCGACTTCAAATGCCAGTGAGCGGCAGTATTTACGAGTATATACTGCTGCTCGCTGGAATTTGAAACTTTTGGCTACAATTGTATATCCATCAATCTGAGGAAAATTATAAGTTCATTGTTGCTTATCAGATCCCAATGAATGAACTGAAATGAAATTGAAATACATTTATTTTATCATCAGGTTGTAAACGAAAAGATGTTTTAACTTCTTCATGTAAAGTTATGTTGAAGTACCGTGCAAAAATACCTTGGCAAATTATAAGAAAGGAATTTTAAAAATTAATTTAATTTTAAATTATAACTACCTTAAACTGAAGTTAAATTAATAGTTCCCTTACTACTCGAAATAATTTATATTAGTAGTTAATTACTAAAAAATTCACTAACGATTATTCAATTACTTGTATATATATATATATATATTATATATATATATATATATTATTATATATATATATATATATATATTATATATGTGTGTGTGTGTGTGTGTGTGCAGTTAATACTGAGATCTACATCATCCTAAATCACAGTCTTCGAAAAGGATAAATCAATAAAGAAATATAAATAATATAAAATTATTGGAAAATCTATAAATTATTCAGGAATGAAATCTTAAATTTTAAAACATGAAATCTGCATAAAAATGTTTCCTAATCAATCATTCTACAAAATTTCTGACAATGAATTGCTCCGACATTATTACGCCATAAATTCTGAAAGAATAAAAACTAAGTTTAATATCATCTTCTTTTATTAAAATGAATCGCAAAAAATGGTTATGATTTATTGGAAGAAAACAAAAATTCAGCTCATCACACACACACACACACACACACACACACACACACACACACACACACACACACACACACATATATATATATATATATATATATATATATATATATTATATATATATATATGAAGGATGAAGTTGCAAAGCTGTAGAAAAAACACTGTTCTAACATTCTTAACAGTGTGAGTAGGGATAATCTTAAGACAGAGTGCAGCGAAACGCCTTTGGGAGGGACAAGGGAAAATACTTTGAGATCAGTTCCTGAAGTAAAGAGGTTAATTAAAGAGTTAAAGACTGGTTCTGCGTCAGGGGTAGATGACCTATCGAATGAGCACTTAAAATATGCCAATGACGTGGTATGACTGCATATATTGCTCTTATCAGCCATGCTTGCTCATAGCTATATATATCCCTGCAGAGTTCATGAGGATATATAGCTTGCCCCTGGTCAAAAATAAGTACGGAGACATTCTGTCCAGCAATAATTACAGGCCTATTGCTGTCGCTTCCTGCTTCTCGAAACTACTAGAAAAACTCTTGTTATTTCGATTAAATAATTACCTATGGACATCTAATCAGTTTGTTTTTAAGAGGTCCCACTCAACTGACCTGTGTATCTATGGACTTAAAGAAACAGTATCTAAATACACTGACAGTAATTCAACTATTTATAGCTGTTTCCTAGATATAAGTAAGGCATATGATAGAGTGAACCACAATATTTTATTTAAAGAACTAGAAGACAGGAAAGTTTTCATGTACATATTAAATTTATTGAAATTCTGGTATTCCCACCCTTTTACCGTTAGGTGGGGGAATGTACTATCCGAATGGTTTGGCTCCTCTTGCAGGGTGAGACAAGGCTCCTTGCTCTCTCCTATGCTGTTTAATGTGTATATTGACGGATTAATTGCTTCACTTATAAGGGAATAGTAGGATGTTGTATACGTAGATAACAAGGATAAATAACTTAGTTTATGCCGATGATATGGTGTTAATAAGTTCCTCTGTTAAAGGTCTGGATCGGCTACTAAAAGTCTGCGAAGTGTATTCGCAGAAACATGATATTCTTTTTAATGTTACAAAAACTAAGGTTATGCAATTTCATTCTTAAAGCTGTAATCAGCCAGCTGATATTAGGTTTAAAATGAGAGGTGAAGTAATTGAGGAAGTACAAGAGTTCAAGTATTTGGGTCAAACTATCACCAGCTCCTTGAATGATGACTCAGATATAAGAAAACAATCTCGAAGCCTTTGTGCTAAAACGAATATGACTATAAGGAACGTCCGGTTCTGTACAAGTGAAGCTAAAGACACTCTTTCGTACTTTCTGCAGTAATATATACGGACAGCAACTCTGGGTGAATTATAAAAAAGGTTCTGGCAGAACCCTAAATTTGCTGTGCAACAGGTCTTTTAGACTCCTACATAAATTACCCCCGAGATGCTCAGCTTTGGAAATGTTTGCTACCCGCAATGTCCCGAGCTTCTCGGAGGTAACAAGACGTGCTCATTACAGTGTAATGCAAAGAATTAAAAAAATCAACCAACCCGATTATCCAAGCTATCCATGAGTTCTGCCGTTTATCCTCTAAGCTATAGAATTCTTAGTACTAAACGTCTGTCTGTAGCTCCACTTAACCACGACATTACTGTATTATTTCTAACGAACTGTATATATTTCTATTCTTAGTACGTGAACTGTCATTGTATTAATAATATTTGTCATACGGACTATAGTCTGCCAATAAACCTTTTCATTTTAATTTTCATATATATAATTTCAAAATTAAAAACTCATATATATACACAATATATATATATATATATATATATACAGTGTGTGTGTGTGTGTGTGTGTATATATACACACACACACACACACACTGTAGTTCGCTTTTTCTTTGCTATATTTTTTGTTAAAGATATTTTGTAAAATTAGTATTATTGGAAAATCTGGGGGGGGGGGTTCCTCCGTTCTTAAAGATACATTAAAATTCTTAAAATTTCCGTATCAATTTCATTATTTATTTTACTTCTTTGAAAATATGTATTGAATTCTAAGAATCACAGTCCAATTTTTTCTTCTATACGAGAAAAATGTTGAGAGGCAATAAAACAAAACGTGTGCGTAAGAGGTCCAGTCAATAAATTAGCGGAATTGTTTCATTAAAAACATAGTAATGGTGATTCCGCGCATGAAATGGAGAAAAATTAAAAATTAAAAATTTGTGCCTTTTATGGGATCATTTAATACTGTTATCGTTGTCGATAAATTTATTTTGGAAGATAAATGTAACTTAGTATGTGTGTGGGTATGTCTTTGGGACGGGTTATCTTCCTATTTGATATTGGTAAAGAGCTATAGCATGAACAAACAGATAAAACATAATTTCTGAAAATATGATACTTCATACACAAAAGAAGAGGAGTAGCAAAAGGTGTAAATGACTGAAAGTGACCAACTTGAGTCGAGTTACGACAGGAGAGAATTACCACAATGGGTCAATATCCCATCATTATTTTGAACGCTTTTTATTATCAGAAAGAAGTTCATCAAAAATTGACACTAACATCACAAATACGAGTTTTGTTTTATTAATTCAGTTCATATTCCAGAGAAATATCAGTTGACTATTGGAGTGTGCGATTACAGGATAGAAAATCTTAACTTAAAAAATTTGCACGCATACTACCTATCCCAATAACCAGGATAAACTGAGCCACATCGTTTCACAGCTCGTTGTATCTCGGCTATAAAGAACGATGGTATAACAGTATTTCAGATATTTCCTAAATTATCTTCTCGTGGACGATGACAAGGTAATTGTATTGGGTGTATTAAAGTTGGGCAACCCAATATATATATATAAGACATTGGGTTGCGCGACTTTAGGAACACCCTGTATAATAGTTAAACGAATGCAAAGTAAATGAAAATTTCCAACCACATTGCTATTGTCAACTAAAAACAACACAACTAATTATTACTCACAGTTTTTCTTGTCACGTTCATTTAGTAAATTGAAAGCATTTTAAGTCGTACGTAATTATGATAATTAATGTAATTAATGTCGTATTTTGACCGTATTACTTTCTGCCTGTGCGAAAAAGCATGTGAGTGTAATTACAATATTTAAAAAAAATAATGGCAAGCAATGCGTATATCAGCGTTCTTTTATTCGTTAGTATCTCGTTCATTAAATTTCTTAAACGGATTTTCAGTGAACGTTCTTAATCTATGACGTCAAAGTTTCACTTTTGAAGTCAATATATAAGGCAAGTGTTTTCAAGTTGTGTATTCAATTATCTTAAGGTTTAATTGAAGGGTTCGCGGCCAAGAAGTTATAAGTTCTAAATTTAGAAAGTTTTATTTTGAATGTGAGCAAATTAGGATCTGGTCTATCGATCAAATCCTGAAGAGATTTGTACCCCTTTATCACTTTCACTCTAGAGTAAATACGATATTTTCATGAAATAGGAATTATAAAGGGGTTATTTTTTTGTAGTTATAAATATAAAATTTTCCTGATCGTCAAGCCATCCCGCGAAGAATGGGGTTCTACCTCGTGGGAGACATGCCCCAAGTACCATTTGAAATAACCAAAGGGTGTAGTAAAATTGTGGCGCAATAATCAGGGTGTAGTAACAGTGTGGCGCCATAGTCAGGGTGTAGTAAAAGTGTGGCGCCATAGTCAGGGTGCAAATTTTTTTAAAATACAGTCTTTTCCCGATTCCATATAACTATCAAAAGGGGGCAAAATGTTTAAAATTCTCGTACTAAAAAGCGTTTAAATATTCATGGTGCTCAGTTCGAACACTCGTATATAATAAGACGATAATATTAAAAGTTATCGTACCTGACTTTTGACATCGCGCAAAATCACTTAAAATAAAAATTCATTTAGCATGAAAACTACGTAAAGAGCATAAATAAGACTTTATTTATATAAAATAATAATAAAAGGGGATTTATACTACAGTATATAGGATCTGTTCAGCTCTTTTTTCTTTACTTTGAATCTTTGAATGTGATATTTTTTCTAATTTTCAAATTCAAAGACTTTCTTTCCAGTCGAAAAACTTTAAAAGCATTTGGATTTGATGTGTTTTTTGTATTACTGCAAAATGCGAGTGAAAAGAAAATAGTCCTACATAGCTTAGACGAGCCATTTAATTTTATTATTACTTTATATATATATATATATATATATATATATATATATATACACACGAGGGGCGGTAGAAGGTAATGCCTCTTATTTTATTTCTCACTAAATATAATTCTTAGTTACAATGAAAATTACAGGAAATACGCATACATACGTGGCAAATATAAACCGAAAAACAAGAGGCATTACTTTCGTACCGACCCTCGTATATATATATATATATACATTATATATATATATATACAGGGTGTCCCATAAGTCCGGTCTCACATGAAAATTATCATCATAATAAAAAAAATATTTTTGTAAAGTAGATATTAAGATGGTTATTTTTTTTAAAATATTTCCTAAATGTATGCGAGTGGAATGTAAAAAAAAACTTTATAATCTGGTAGCTAAAACAAATACAAAATTTTTAAGAATTCCTTACATGATTGAAATTTATCAATGTTTTATTGTTAGTTTTATTTCAATGTCTTGTTGATACTGAAAAGTTTTCTAAAAAGGCATTATTTTTTTATATACTTATTTTGCACATTTTGCTATTGCTTTGAGCTATTTTCTTAATGATGTGGTATGTTAGCGAATTAGTTACCCATTTTAGTTGCTTCATAAAAATAAAAAATGAATTGTAAGTTTGTTTTGCCACTGAAATTGTTTTGTAATGAAGTACATATAATTTTTTGTAAATGCCATGTTTTGAGCAATCAATATACTAATCTTAATTTTTTGTAAATTGAGTAATAAATGCCAAATTAATGAATGTGGATAATAATTACGGAGTTAATCTCCCATTTACAGTGAAATAATTCCATATTTGTACTCAATTGGGCTAATTATAAAGTTTATAATAAGGCTGTTTTTTACTTTATACAACCAAAAATCACTGAAATCGTAATAATTGAAACCGAAATTTCGTCTTCTGAAATTGACACCAACTCGCTACACAAGAGGGTAAAGTGGTCCAAATTAACCGGCCAGATTTCCTAGTAAATGTTGGTCGTATCCACATTTGTATTCAATGTTTTGATCTCAAGATCTTTCGTTGAAGATCTTGGATAATCTGTGATTTATATATTAATTAACAATGCTTTGTTTTAAGTTAGCATGTTGGTTATGTCGGTATAGTTTAATGACTACAACGTTCTTAGTATTTTTATGTAACTTTTGTCTTCTATATTTGCAAATAAAATTTACAAAATTTCTTTACAAATAATATTTAAATTGATGTCTTTTTTTGGGACCTTCTCTTTATTACATGTAGAATAACAGGTAGTGGTTAATATGGGAATGAGTTACACTCCTCAGGAAAAGGTGGAAATTGTTCTTTTGCATGCTTCTGGCCTTAGCCAAAAACAGACAACTGAAGAATTTCACCGTCGTCATCCCAATAAACCACGACCTGATCAGCGCTCTGTTGGTCGAATGCTTTCAAGATTCAAGGAGACCGGGAGTGTTCAGGACAAACCAAGAGCAGCAGGTCACCCGAGAACTTCAGTTGGTGCTGAAAGCAGTATTGATGTAATGGTGCGGTGTGGCATTCGTGGAGATCTTGTTTTGGGATCAGTATTTCTGGAAGGAGGACTTAATGCCGAACGATATCTCCAGTTGTTGCATGATGTGTTGGAACCGTATTTGGACGAAATGCCACTCGCAATGCGGCATCGATTTTACTCTCAGCAGGATGGAGCACCACCTCACTTTGGCCGTGAGGTGCGAAATTGGTTGGATGAAGTTCTCCCTGGGCGACAGATTAGGCGCGGGGGACCAATCGAGTAGACACCAAGATCCCCGGACCTCACACCCCTAGATTTTTTTTCTGGGGTCACCTTAAATCTGTTGTGTTCAGTGACCGTCCACGTACCAATGAAGACCTTAAAGAAAATATCCGTGCTGTTTGTGTACAAATTACACCAGAGACTTTGGTACGTGTGCGTTTAAGTTTGGAACATCGTATCTACTGTATTACTTTTGTAAATTTAATTTAAAATAAATTTTCCTATGAGACCGGACTTATTGGACACCCTGTAGTATATATATAATATATATTATATAAATTATTTCACGAAAGTAACACGTAAATAATATTTATGACGAAAATAACCATGAAAAAAAAGGAAAGCACGAAATAAGCTCAAGCGCTTTCGTCTAATGACATCCTCAGGAACACCTCAGCTTGAGCACTAGTTCGTGTTTTTCTTTCCCTTCGTGGTTACTTTCATCATCATCATCACCACATGAGGAACATATATATATATATATATATATATATATATATATATAAGCAAACAACCACAGGGAAAAGGAAAAGAAACACGTGTTTCTTTTTCCTTTTCCCTGTGGTTGTTTGCTTATTAATAAGATCACGTGTTGTTCTGTGATTTTAGTGCATATATATATATATATATATATATATATGTCAGGCCCTGCGAATCAGTTTTTTTTTCGAATCGAATCTCGAAGCAAATCATCCCAAACAATTCAAATCAAATCAAATCTCGAATCGAATCAGCTGTACACATAAGTTATAATGTTATAATGTTTCAGACAAACAAAGACCCTAGGATCCACTCATGGCTGGTCTACATAACCGACTGTGTTTGTAATTGTGTATTGCGCATGTCCTCCGTGGTGGCGGAGGGGGACCTACAATTTTACGTGGGTTCCGAACCACAAAAACCTTAATTTTACTACCTTAAACTATGCCGAATCTATCAACATATGCATCTAATCGATTTTTAAACATATTTATAGACGTGCTACTAATTACTTCTACCGGCAAACTATTCCACCTATTTACTATTCTATGCGTAAAAAAGTTTTTGGCAACTGCTGTCTCGAACCTTCTACTTGTCAGCTTACACCCGTTATTTCTAGTTCTATTATATTGTGCTATTTCGAAAAAGCTCTCTCTATTTACATTATCGAACCCATTCATAACTTTAAAAACCTGGATTAGATCACCCTTAGCCTCCTAGTCTCGAGTGTAGTGAGTTTTAACTCCCTAAGCCTATCCTCGTATGACTTTGACCTAAGCGACGGAATCATCTTAGTTGTTCGTCTTTGAACTCTTTCGATTTCATCTATATCCTTGCGCATATACGGATTCCAAAATTGGATCGCGTACTCCAAATGGGGTCTAACTAATGATTATAAAGAGGAACAATAATATCGTGTGATTTGTACTTAAAATTCCTGGCTATAAAAGCTAGCACTTTGTTCGCCTTATTGACTGATGCTGTACTTTGTTTCTCTACTTTCAAATCACCAGTGACTATAACTCCTAATTCTTTTACCTGATCTACGCTTGCCAACTCCTTCGCTGCATATTATACGCAAAATTATCGTTACGCAAACCTATTTGTAAAATTTTGCACTTATCGACGTTAAATCTCATTTGCCATGTGACCGACCAATCTACGATTTTATTCAGATCTTCCTGGATTTTACCTCTATCTTCGTCATTAATCGCCCTACCACCCAACTTTGTGTCATTCGCAAACTTTGAAACTGTACTGACTAGGCCGACATCTAAATCGTTAATATATATATAAGAAAAAGCAAGGGGCCCAATACAGAACCCTGAAGAACGCCGCTCGCTACATTAGCCCAAGAAGACTCCGCTCCATGAACGACCACCCTCTGTTTCCTGCCTCACAACCACTCTTCTATCCAATTTATTACTACACCCCTGATTCCATGAGCCTTAGTTTTTTTCAACGAGTCTTTTGTGCGGTACGGTGTCAAACGCCTTTTGAAAATCTAAATACACTACATCAACCGCCCGATGACTATCGTAAACTTCAACCACGCTTTGGGAAAATTCTAAAAGATTAGTTGAGCAAGATTTGTATATAGGGTGTATATATACTGAATTAAGTTTCAAATTAAACAGAAAATGGTTTCTTTATTTAGTATTTCTACACACAATTAGTAATAAGCATAAAATTAATTAAATCTTGTTGAGAACAAAGAACAAAGTAAATCCTTCTAAGAAAAATGTATTATTTCATCATGTGGAGGAACAATGGTATTAAAGTATGATAAAAGTGTTATTACACAAGAGATTGGGCTCAGTATATACAGAGTGGCCCAAAAGGTACCTACCAATATTAACTTACATTTTCTCCGAAACGAATGAATAGAATTCGATGAAAATTTGCTGACACACTATACTACTCACGCCATTTGTTCAACATCAGTTTGGAGAGAATGTCATTGGTTTGGACTATCGGAAACACTATGGAAGCGGCACTGATTGGCATGCCTATTCGCCTGATCTCAACCCCGTGACTTCTTTTTGGGGGGATACTTCAAAGTTAGAGTTTACCAGAGCAACCCAAAGACTTTGGAGGAGCTGAAATCATCGACTGAACGTCAAATCGTCGACATTCCGACAGAGGTTCTCCATAGCGTGGTATCGAATTTTGGGATGATGTTGCGAAAAATCGTCGAAGTGGAGAGAAGCACATCAAGCACATTGTCATATAAATGGCTTGAGATGTTGATCTTAATGGCGTTTGAACTATCTTTGTACTTTCAATAGTTTTGGTGAAATAAAGGTTTAAACTTGGTATGTACCTTTTGGGTCACCCTGTAGATTGAATTATAATCTAAACGAAACGTGTTTATTTACGAAAATGTTCTTCAAAACAACATCACTGATGTTGCTTATCGGACTTAATGGAGATTCGAAAATATCGAAGCGGAGCCCAAGCTAACGAATCAAATCGAATCCTTTCTCCCGATTCGAAATCATATCGAGTCTCGAAGCTTCACAGGGCCCTAATATATATATATATATATATAATATATATATATATATATATATATTATATATCAACTCGCTCCTCCTCTTCGTGTGAAGAGAAACCGAAGCACAGAAATGTTCCAGGTTACCAGTTATATATATTATATATATATATATATATATATATATATATATATATATATATATATATATATATATATATATGTTAACCCCTCCGTCTATGGCCTTGGTTGGTTCGAAGTCGACGGGGGTTCTGATTAGGAGGCAGCAACTGATTTGTTACTCACAGTAGTTTCTTCTATAATACTCTCCGAGTTCTTCTGTAGTGGTTCGGAGGATTCCGTGAAAACTTACTAAATTCTCTGAAGATTCCCTGATGTTTCTTATAACGTATCGGGAAATTATTTCTCTTTACTTTATTGACTGAGTTCTCGGACGAGAGCACGGCTCGAAGGAAAAGATAAAAAAAACTTTCTTTTACTGTAATTTACTTCTAAAAATGTACAGGTAGTGCTCTGAATTTACAGGGGTAGAGGTTTGACCTCTTTCGACGATGGCTCAGGCCGGAATCTAAAAAAATTAAGGAGGCAAGGGGCCTCTGCCCCCTCCTCGCTGAGAGGCTGCTAACATGGGAGTGATTGAATTTACAATACAAGAATTAAATAAGTAAATTTTTGGGGGAGTGCAGTTTTAAAGTTAAGTTTCCCCCTTTAAACACATGATCAGAGTTTTGAAAGATTCCAAATAAAAATTTTAAAAATAATAAAAAATAATCAGTATTTTCGCCGAGTACACATTTCTAAAGGGCGACGTAATTACATCGAGTACAAGCTAAGTACATCACTGAGTACACTTTAATTTTGGTCTACAACAACTATGATTACAATTACGGATTAATTTACATTATATTAAAGTATTACAGTTAATTACAATTAAACGGTTAACTATAGCTTTGTTTTTTTTTACCGTGTTTCATATTTATAGACAATTAAGATGTTAGGAATATAACACAAAGTACATGGGCACATATGGTATATAATATATATATATATATATATATATATATATATATATATATATATTATATATATATAATATATATATATATATATATATATATATGATATATATATATATATATATATATATATATATATATATATATCTAACATATATATATCATATTATATATCATATATATATCATATATATATCGTATATATATCATATATATATCATAACATATATATATCATATCATATATGATATATATATATATATATATATATATATATATATATATATATATATCATAACACGCATAATAATGTTCTATAAATTAGAATCGAATTAGAGCGAGAGGAGGTATCCATCTCAGAAGCGTTCGCTTTTGCGGGGTTAGCGGAATTTGACCACTTGCATAAGCATTTATGAATATCTTGCGAGGGGTGAACGCACTTAAAAGAAAAAGAAAAAAATACATGTGAACGTATTTGCACGACTTTGAACGAACAGGTACGGATGCATAAAGTTTTGTACACATTTCGTAGACTGACACGAGTAAAACTGAATATTTAATAAAATTGATATAAGATAATGGTCAAGATAAGATATGGACGTATGGATGAATATGGTCGAATAATAGTTATATTGCATCATACCAGACAGGCCACAACATATAAATAATGACTTATAGAGAATGAAGTTTTTATTATTACTATTTAAAGAATTTACCATACATTGAATACTAGAGATATGATGAAGGGAAATTAATGACGGGAAAATGTGAAGGGAATTAAGCTACTTTATGACGTCATAGTTATTCAAATTATGCCATACGTCAATTCATAATTAATACGCCATAGTTATTTAATTTGTACGTACAGTACAAGTCATTATTGGGAGAATTTAGAAAAAAGATGAATTAGAGGAATACAGTAATGAATAAAGAAGTACAAACAAGGGTTCCAATCATGCCATATGCAGTGTGTATGCATGATCTAATGAAATTTAGGGATGAGGGTTAGATGCAAGACAACCATAATTAATTATAATAAATTCTCTAACAAATGAAAAATGGAAATATGGATACGACTAAACCATAGAAATGGTAGGTCGCATGGTTGTGACACTGAAAAAAAATAGAAAGCAAAAATCGTAATTCTATCCGAACTCGCTCAGGCGATTTTGGTTCTCATGTAAAAATGAATATTGATTATATAAGAATTATTCATTGTTCATTTATATATATATATTATATATATATATATATAACGGGTGAACCAAAAGTAGGTGACAGTAAATGATACGTTTATTTTGAGAATACATATACAATTATATTTAATTTTTTTGTATACTATAATACAAAATAAAAAAAAATTAACTTATACCAATACAATACAAAAGCACTGAAAATTTTTATCAACGCAGGTGCTCAAATTGCTGTCCATCACAATTTACACAGCTTTGAAGTCTACCTTTCACACTTCGACAAACATTTTTGCACAAGTTTCTTTGTGCATTAATTTCTTGAAATGCATCTCTGATGTAATTTTTCAAATCACCAACACTTCGTGGTTTTCGACTATAAACTTTGTCCTTGAGTACTCCCCAAAGAAAAAATCCATTGGGGTAAAGTCAGGTGAACGTGCAGGCCATTCAATTTGACCTCTTCGGCCGATCCATTTCTCGGGAAATGTTTCATCAAGATACTCACGGACTGCTCTTGAATAATGTGGAGGGGCCCCATCTTGTTGGGAATAGAGGTCATGTGAATTAGGCTGTTGTTGTAAGTGTGGAAAACTTCATTCATTAGAATTTCGAGATACTTATCACCTGTGACTGTTCCATCAACAAAAATTGGTCCTAAAACACCAGAACTTGAAATACCACCCTAAACAGTGACACCAGGCTGGTTTAGTTGCTGCTCTGTTAAATGCATGTTCTCACTATACCAGTAAACACAATTATGTCGGTTAACATGACCTGATAATTTGAAAGAAGCCTCATCGGTCCACACAATGTTATCTAAAATTATTGGATTTCCTTCAATTTCGTTCAGCATGATCTCACTAAATTGCAGCCGCCTGTCTGGGTCATCCTCCAATAAGCCATGAATTAGCCGTGGACGATAAGCTTTCAACCCAATAGATTTCAGAATTCGTATAATAGAGGTTTGTGAAATGTCCAGTTCTGCTGAGGCTCTTCTGGTGGACCTTTTGGGACTGTGAACAAATGCTTCGGCAACAAGTTGCTTATTGTCCTCTGTGCAAACTGTTTTGGGTCGACCAGTTCTTGGGGCATTAAGAATTGAGCCAGTGGCATCAATTTGTCACGAATGCGGTAAATGGTTTGTCTCTTTTGGGCTTGAGTACCAAATGTTTCAACCCATTTTGTTCTAACAGTTTCAGTATTTTGAGATTTCCAATACTCTTTTAACACCCATTTTCTGGCATCAGTATTTAGATTATTTGCCATTATGGGTTCTCTGAACTATCTGAAAAGAAAAAAGATTAATTTAAATAAATTTAGTTATAATATTTAATATAATATAACACAAACACCATAGTTATAATGAACACCATAGTTATAATATAATATAACACAAACCCTATTCAACCTACTGTCCACCTACTTTTGGTTCACCTGGGTATATACAGGGCGTCCCAAAAAAATGTATACACACTTTAACAGCTGATAGCTCAATTGATGTTTCTTTCTTTCCAAGTTAAACCCATTAGAATTAATAATGGCAGTCAGACTAAGCTTTGAACAAAGGAAATTCATTCTAAAATGCTACTGGAAGTGTGAAAACGCAGTTGAAGTGCAAAGACAGTTTAGGAGGGAGTTTCAAACAGATCCACCAACGCGACTTACCATCACTCGAATTAGAGATAAGTTTGAAGCCGATGGAACTGTTCAGAATGTCCACAAGAAGCGTTCCGGAAGACCACGGACATCGACAAGCCCCACAAAGCAAGAAAGAGTACTGGAAACGTATCACCAAAGTCCAAGAAAATCTGTGCGGCAAGCGAGTCGTGAGGTAGGAATTTCAGAATCGTCTGTCCAACGCATTTTGAAGCGCTGTCAATGGAAAAGTTACATTCCAAGATTAGTCCATGCTATTAATGAGATGATGATCCGGACCGAAGAGTGGAGTATTGCGAGTGGTACTTGGCACGATGTGGATGTGGATTGGACGAAGGGGTTTCGTAGAATACCCTCCGCGTTCACCAGACCTCACACCACTAGACTTTTTTTTATGGGGATACTTAAAAGACAAAGCCTACGCTATAAAACCTGCAACAGTCGCTGAATTGAGAGCAGCCATTGAACGAGAATGCACACAAATACCAAACGAAATGTTTCGTGATGTTTGCGATTCCATTGCTTCGCGTTATCAGCAGTGCCTGGACCAGAACGGACGTCAGTGTGAAAACCGGCGTTGACAAAACAATTAAATAATGTCTGTAGATTCTATTACGTTTTGAAAATGAAATGTATTTTAATAAACACTGCCTTTATAATTATTTAAAGTGTGTATACATTTTTTTGGGACGCCCTGTATATATATGGGATGAATTTCACAATTAAACAAGTGAAATGAATGAATGATGCATATATATAATATATATATATATTATATATATATAACCTTTGGTTAGCTTCCGCCCAAATTGTTCATTCTGACGAAGGTCAAGCTTTTCACTCCACCTTAGACCTACAGTTTAACGTGGAATCCGAACCACGCCCCACCAGCAGCCCATCATCTTAACCACTAGGCCACCCAGGGTACCCATTTATCTACCAACCACTTTCTTTATTGTGTGGGAGGATGAACAGCTGGGTTTTGCTGCGCGCCAGCTGCCGTCACCGGGTCTCGAACCAGGGGCCGATGGATTCGTAGTCAGCGACGCTAACCACTACACCACCGAGGCGCATATATATATTATACAGTATATATATATAATGTGTGTGTGTGTGTGTGTGTGTGTGTGTGTGAGAGTGAACAAGATTCAAGTTTAAATTGCTTTAACTCTGCTGACAAAAAATTTTTCGCCATAAAAAGTGCACAAGAATGACAAAAAGTGATACAGTCTAGACAGGTCGTCTCGTCAGTCTTAATCGTTCATTCCGGTTGTTTACGTCAAGGGTGAAATGGTTTGTAAAATCACTCCCAAAATTATTAAAGGAAAATGAATTATATCACCACTCATATGCTATTGGGCTACGTCGATCAACAACGAGCAACAACACCGATTTCCGATAGATCAACGAGGTTAAGCGACGTTAAGTCTGTTTACCAGCTCGATCTCTCTCTGCGTTCAGATAACGTACCGACCCGTGGTTAGGATGTCCCATAAAGCTGTAGATGCCTTCTGTCACATGACTTTTGCCATAACGAAGGAAGTTAAACAATTCTATCACCCCTGCAGTCATTATTATTATTAACATATGTTTGCTATTACGTATATAAAACAAATGCTAAAAGTGATCCCTAACCTGGTTACATACACGAAAAAGCTGTAACGAGATCAATTCTTGTTAGTCAAGACACTGGTAATAGACAAAGAAAAAGTTCTTCCTTTGATTGTGTCATATCCAAAGACGACCTTTGATTTAAATGCAAAAACAAAAGTTAATCCAGTACTCCGGATTAAGATAAGAAATCAATCGATTTTAGAACGTTAAAAAAACTTAACGTCTGTGATTTTAATAAACAACTGATGAGCGCTACAGAGTAATAACTAGTAATATATATATATATATATATATATATATATATATATATATATATATTATATATAGGGAAGGCTAATGAAATTCCAATTATCCCTGACCTCGAATATACTTCTCAAACTTGCAGGAGGATGAATCTAATTCCAAAATTTCTTAGTTTTGGCATCTTCATAAGGTGCCAAAATAAAGTGGTTATAATACGCATCACTTAACTATGTTATATAACTATCTTATTCTTGTGATTAAAAGTGTAATAACCTATTGAAGACAATAATAGAAGTTTGTTTATATATATATATATATATATATATATGGAGGGAGAGACGGAGACAGAGAGATATAGACAGAGAGAGACAAAGAGATAAAATGGAAATTAAATATTTAGTTCTTGGAAAATCTAGTTTCGTAAGTTTGTAAACTAATTTCAAATAAAAAACTTTCTTTTTTTATCTTGCAGAATTCTCGATCAGTTATCTGAATTTATTATTTGAATTAAGTTTCATACTGAATTACGGCTAAGATAAAATACAGGGTGTCTCAAAAGTCCCTGTGCACCTCTCTCTCTCTCTCTCTCTCTCTCTCTCTCTCTATATATATATATATATATATATATATACTCCCTGAATATATGAAAAGTATTATTCATTCAGAATATATATTAAATTTATATATATATATATATATATATAAAAGTGTACAGTGACTTTAGAGACACCCTGTATAAACATAAACTCTTAAATCTTTTACATAAAAAATCAACTGATATTGTTAGGAGGAGACTGTAGACACCTTTTTTAATGACTGGGGTTGTTTAACCCCCTTCGCAACATCTAAGGTCATATGACGGAGAGGACCTACAGCTTTACGTGGGATCCGAACCACGGGTCGCTACGTAATCTGGACGCGGAGGACGGTCTCCCATCCAGCTACTACCCAGACCCAATGTCGCTTAACTTCGCTGATCAACGGGAAGCGGTGTTACGACATTGGCTACTACATAGCCCGACTGTAGACACCAATGGACTAGGGAAGTACTCCGGGGTGAACGTCAGTCAGGAGACAGGGAGTGCTGGAACTGTCGTTTCTCCTGTCACTGTCCTCCTTAGCTGATCTTTTTCCGTGTCTCATCTACCCTGTGAGCAGTCCAGTCTGCTCTCAAACACACATTCCCCCCCCCCTCTATTCTTCACTACATATACATGCATGCTACACACTACACAATCTTTTCAAAATTTATATAAAAAAGTGGCATCGTTGAGCCTTGAAGACCTTGTTTTCGGCTCTCTCCTTCTATGGAGCAGTCACTTTTGGGGGCGCTCGCCCCCGGTCCCCCTCCTTCCTTCATAAAAAACTAAACTAAAATTAACCTTATGAAAATAGAGGACCTACTTATTTATTACTAACGGAAATATTTAATGTTATTTCATCTTGAAATATTAAACTGTTGAAAGAGGTATAGTCAATCAAGTTTGGGGTTTTGGGTAGGCTGACCATACGTACCGTTTTGAACGGGACAGTACCGTTTTGTATGGGTTTTTGTATGGGTCCTGTCACTGAAGAATAATTGTAAGCTCAATATGTTTATGTACTTACTTTTTCATGAATACAGAATATTACATAACCCCCGTCCCTTTTTTGCCATCCCAATGTCCCGTTTTTGTCTCAAGGAAATATGGTCAGCATAGTTTTGGGTGAATGTAAAAGTAGTCTCTAAAAGGATGAGGTCAGTATCGTTTACCTTCGATAAAGTTTTCAAGTGTTTTGGTGTCTCATTTAATGATCTATTTCATGAGAATAATCGCAGATATTAGAAAACATTGGTTTAGTAGTTAAAATGGTTACCCAACTACTGCGCCCTCTATGTTCCTTAATTCGAACTTGTAAATAGCGGAAAATAGAGTCAGATTTCATCGATTTTGGAAATAATTTGTTGATGGAAGGATTCAAGACCTTTCTAAGAATGTCTGTATAGGTTCAAGCGTTCATTCGACTTTCACGTAAAGATTTTTCCAACAATTAATGATGACATGCACACCATCACTTCCACCCAAGACCATGATTCCTCCCTAATTCAGTTATTTTTATAGGCCTCTTCTATTCTCCTTCTTACGAAAGTTGGATCTGAGGTTCCAAAAGACTACAAAATAAAATGGAACTATTGCACGTAATCCGTAAGTAAACGTAATTCATCGAAAACATTTATTGGTAAGAAAGGTAATTATATAGCATGTTAAGACTGATTAATTACCTTTAATTACCGCAAGGTTACTTTAGTTAGACGAAAGATCCTCAGAGGTCCAACTTTTATGTTCTTTTACCCAGTGAAACCTCTTTTTGCGATTGGTCTCTGATAGCAAAGGCTTATTCCTTGTCCTACATTTCTTTATTAAGTCTTCTCACTGTAATTTCAAAAACACCAGTTCTCGTTATCTTCTGTAGGTCAGAACGAAGGTCTAAAGCTGTTTATCTACGATATTTGAGGAAAATTAATTTTAATAGTCGACTTTCTCGGATGGTTGTCACCTTTTCCGACTACTTCCATGTTTTTTTGGCCTGGTACAGTTGGTTACAAAAGTTAGGATACACTGGATCACACCTACCTTACGGCCCAGTGTATGCCGACTTCTGTAATCGATGGTACTAAGTCTCTTTATAAATTTTTAACGTGGTTTCAGCAACGCATCTTGAAAATTTGAGTTGTTTTGCAACTGCAAACTGGGAAAAACTTGAGATAACTATTTCGCCTCTTTCACCTTCAGTTTATTACCTTGTTTTTACCATTTTGTACACTAATTCACCAACCTTTACCACAATAAAATCGCGGGACTGAAGAGCGACACTCAACGAATGTAGAAAATGGATCCAAAAATGCATTTTTTCAAATGTACTCGACAATGATAGGGTCATCTTGAAAACTTATTACTAATATAAACATTCATTAGGTAAAAACTTATGAACTTTTTAAAGCTAATTATACCCCATTCATTTAAGCATATATGATACAAGTTCAATGCTACTTAGTACTTTTAACAAATAAGATATACAGTAATATAAAATTTATGGCAGTCATTTATGAGAGATAATGATTACACGCAGAGAAGAATTTGGAAGATTTTGACTTTTACGAAGTACTTAATTTGGCGTTATGAAATAATTTTTCTTTACAAATGGAATCATTTTGGTGAGATAAAAATTTTAACGACACGATATTTGGGACGAAAGATAAGCTCAATAAAATAATCCTTTTGTTGACGTTGAAATAAGTAAGTAATAGATAACGTTTAGATTTTTTCATGACATTTTTGTCGTGTCTTTCATTAGTCAAAGATGTAGCTATTCACGCACGCATTCATTCGTTCTTTACCAGAATTTAGTTTTCTTTGGTTTAGGGCAGTGCTTCTTAACCCCTGGGTCGCGACCCAAAATTGAGTCGCCAAGCCATTTTGACTGGGTTATTAAATTGTCATTTATCATTTATTTATGTTATCCCTAATCATTTTATCATTAATTATTTATCTTATTATCTATTACGAGTGAACTGTTTGAAGGCATGGGTCGCCGAGTTAGCCCCGCGACCAGAATTTGGGTCTCAACCTAAAAAGGTTAAGAACCACTGCATTATACAGTTTTATTTGGGCTGCGATCCATCCAATTGTATCTTCTTGATGACGCGAGAAATGTCTGTTTTTAATTCTTTTAGAGTGCTTGATGCTCACAAAGACCGTGTTTTTAAGCTTGCCTTAACTAACATAATGGAAATGATGGGAACTTCGGTAGGGTATGAATACTTTTTCGTGCAAATGTATATTAGTTGTCTGTTGTGTTCCTATTTAGTTTAAATCTGAGGTGTTCGTTATATCCGATAATAGGATTTACTAAAGTCACCGATGCGTTAATTTCTTTTTAAAATTAGTTTCAGAAACTATTTGTGAAGTTTCATAATATTTTAAATATTGCAAACGTTACATACATTCAGAATTCATTTTAAAGCCCTCCATGTATACAATAGGTCTTAAATACTACTATGGCTACGTGATAGCCTTGTCGCTACACTGCTTCCTCTATGAGATCAGCGAAGTTAATCTACATTGGGTCTAGATGGGAACCGTCCCCTTCCTTCTGGATGATGTAGCAACCTACGTCCAACTGTAAGTCTTCTGTCATATGATTCTGACCATCAGTACGGAGACAAACTTCATGCAGTGTATAAAAACAGCAAATCCTTAAGATTTCTTAAGTGGACGACAAAACTCACTTTTTTTATCTGAATTATTTACGTAAGTATAAAAGTTTCTCTACAATAAAACAAGTTCGTTTGAGTAGACTTTGTCTTTATAGAGATAGGCTTTGCTTTCTAATATATTTTACTAAAAGCCTGATTTGCATTATAAAGTAATTTCGTTCCATTTTACTCCACCGATTTGTTCTCTGCCGTCTGCAAAGGCGGCCGATGAAAATGTTCTCCACGGAAGCACGTCATACATTGTAACAAAGCGGGGGGGGGGGGGAGAATGACAATAGAATGACACTGCAGGGACTCATCACTCGAAAACTTCAAGGAAAAACTTTGTAATGAAAAATATATTATTTCATCCGATAATCTCATTAGTTCGGTATTTGATAAATTATTTTTCTCTCTTGTGACTTTTTCTTTCTCTTTCGGAAGCTTGTTGACTCTGTAACCACACACGAGGGACAACAGTTTATTGGCCAATAAGATGAGTTTGAATGATTTAAACACAAAAAAAAAAGTTTTAAAAACTAATCAAACAAAAATAAAATCTCCGATTTCCAGTTTAACGGATAAATTCAACTTCAAATTATGATACGTTTTCAAATATGGAGATGAAATTTGCAGTTTTCAGAAACAGAGACCAAGAGGCTCGAAAGGATAGAAACAGAATTTTAAGAGAAACATAATCGAGTTAAATAGAAAAGACACGAAGGAAGAGTAACAAAATAAAGAGATACATAATTGAGTTAAAGAGATAAGAGATACATATTTTAGGAAAAGTGAGAATAACTCTTGTGTCATTTATAGAGGAAAATTGAAATGAAAGATGCAAACTATGGAGAAAACTGAAAAGAAATGATACATATTTACTGCAATATATATGAGGCTTTCCAAGGAAGAAATGGATAAGCGACAAAATTAAAAAACGTCAGAAAAAACGGTTAAAAGTTGTTCTAATTTGAAAGTGCCATAAATATTGAACTTTTGAAGAGTTAACAAATTATGGCACTTTCAAATTTGTACAACGTTTAATCGCGTTTTCTGGCGTTATTTACGTTTGTCGCTTAGCCACTTCTTCCCAGGAAGGTTTCATATGAGAAAACAAAAATCGTGAGCTAACGAAAAGTAGAACGTCTACAGTACACCCAAAATAAGTTAAAAACCAGAATAATTATTATGTTCAATTAAGCATGAACGCATTACTTTTTAAAGTTATTCTTTAAAATAATTTCAAAATAGGATATAGGTATAATATATCGCTATACAAAATACAGGACAATGATAATCCTATTTATAGTATTAGTATATAAACCGATTAAGAATTCAGTGCCCTCTACTGGACACAAAAAAAGGGAGTTAGTTCGAAAAACAATTCAAAAAATCAAATCAAATTGAGCTAATTGATGCAAAAGATACGTGTGTATTTCAGTATCAATTTCTGTATTAAGTTCTGTATTAATTAGCTCCTTCTGTTCAAAGTCAAATAAATATAACATAGCTTCTACATAATTGTGTCAGATGTGCTTCAAGTAACACTGAATCCAGACCAAGTTGAGTTAAATTAGATTAAGTTAGGTCTCTTTAGGTAAGGTTAATTCAGATTTGGTAACGTCGAGGTAGAAGATAATGATAGGTGTATATATATATATATATATATATATATATATATATATATATATATATATAATGTTATATTACACACAGACCGTGCATGGAACAAGGAACTCTTCTTGGAAAATTAAAATACTAAAGTTTTTCTCTTTCGTGATGGAAGGCCCAACGTAGGCAACGGGTCACTAGCAAAGAGGATCCAAAATATATTTTATCTCACCGGCTATTTGCTAAGCCGATAGGACCCAGCTTTGGGACATGGTTTAGGGTTTAAAGCTGCCTAGACAACTACATTTAGAAGCTCAGTATAAACAAGAAACTCGTTGCATTTCTACTCAGCAGGTGAGGAAAGTTATTTTTTCGGGCCTCTTTGCTAGTAACCCCGTTGCCCACGTTGGGTCTTCCATCACGAAAAAGGAAAACTTTAGTATTTGTCATTTACCATTACCTATTCGGACTATAGTGGATTTAATTTTCCCAGAAGAGGTCCTTGTTCCATGCACGGTCTGTGTATAACATAAACGTTTCTCAGGGGACCATTGAGTTGCAGCATATATATATATATATAAGTTGTATTTATGCGTTTTCTACATTTTTTCTAATGAAATTTGGCGCGAAATGGCAAATTTGTGATTTATTTTTGCTCAAAATTCTATTTCATAAAAGCATTTTCAGTTTGTTTTAATGATATTTCACCCGCAAATATCTGTCATTAAAAAAAATAATATATTATATATATATATATATATATATATATAATATATATATATATATATATATATATATACACAGGGTGGGCCGTAAGTTTCCATACATAGGAAAATTTAAACGTTTGTTTTTATGTTTCAGATACCCTAAGAATATGCGTTTGTAAGATCTTGTTTACTGATGAAGCAAATTTTTACGTCAATGGAGAGGTTAATCGTCAAAACATACGTTATTGGAGTAATGCTAACCCTAACTGGCTGAGTCCGACGAAGATGCAAGGTGCCGGTAAAGTGATGGTGTGGGCCGGGATATGGGGTGACAGAATTATGGACCAATTTTTGTCAGTGGAAATCTTAATGCCGAAAGGTATCTTAACATGTTGCAAGAAGAGATTTTCCCATCCCTGCTAAACGAGGAAGGTAACTTCCCAGTTTACTTCCAGCAAGATGGAGCTCCACCTCATTATGGTCTTCACGTGCGTCGGTATTTGGATCAGCAGTTTCCGGATGCTTGGATTGGTCGGCGTGGTCCTGTGGAGTGGCCTCCCAGATCCCCAGATCTCACCCCCCCTTGATTTCTATCTTTGGGGGCACTTGAAGGCCATGGTGTATCAGGAAAAGATACGAGACATAAATCATCTAAAGGAACGTATCACCAACGCCATTACAAGCATAACGTCAACTGTGCTAATGCGTGTTCATCAACAGTGGGGAACACGTATTGAAATGTGTTTTCAAAACAATGGCAACCATGTAGGGCATATTATATAAATAAAAATGGTTGTCCATAACAAAATGTTTATTTTTCCTATGTATGGAAACTTACGGCCCACCCTGTATATATATATATATATATATATATATATATATATATATATATATATATTATTATGACGTAAACTGTACCTTCATCACTGAAAAAAAAATGGAACTTTTAATTTTGTTAATTAATACAATGATTTTCGATTATTTTATTTTAAAAAAGTTACCCCGAGTTTAACATATTTTTATCAGTTTATTTAATTTAGGAATAAGCAGCAGCTAACTTTTAAAATTATATGATTCTCATACCGTATAGAATATAGATAATACAGGGTGGTTCAGAAGTTTTTGCAGGATCTCCGAGTCGGTAGAGGAGCGCCATAATTTTTTTACTTGTTGTCGTTCGAGATTACCAGATCTTGTTGCACACCATTTTTACTCTAACGGAAGTTACTCAACACGTAAATAAAGGAAAAAAAGGACATTTTATTTTAGGTATAATTATAGTATTTCCACATGGATAATTTGGTGTGAAACGTCACCTTCTTCTTAATGATAATTGTGTTGGATTGGATTAAACCAAATCTTAATTTTTTTTTTCCTTTTATTAAAACTATTTTTAAATATTTTATTTCAAAATTTTAATTTTTACATTCTACAAAACTATTTTTGTTTATTTCTGCATTAATTACATTTCAAAAGAAATTAAAATCTTAATTTTAAGATTTATACTTTACATTCAAATTTTTTCTTGAGAGAGAGAGAAAGAGCGAGAGAGAGAGAGAGAGAGAGAGAGAGAGAGAGAGAGAGCGAGAGAAAATACTTGGTTGACTCAAACAAAAAAGAAAGAAAGTGTATTTCGACTTATTTTTATACCCTCAAAATTTTGTTTCTTTTTCAAAATAAATTTTGTTTAAATGAATTTTGTTTAAAAATTACCATTTGTTTAAATTCAATTATTTTCATTTTCGAATTTCCAAAATGTCTAAGTTAAATTTTTTTTAAACTTTTCTTTTTTAATCAGAACTTCTTCATTTAACTTTAATTTAACTATTGTACATTCATTTATGAACATTATATGAACATTAATAAACATGAAAACATTTTACTTTAACTGGGGGTCGAACCCCTTTCCCTGAGATTCATCGCATAGCATCGCATGACAGTGTTTTTATCACGATTTACAGACATTTTTAACAAATTGGGTATTTATAGTTTTATTCTGCACTAAAATTTTATTAAATCAATTTTTAGGTGGTTGTGCTTTTTCTCGTGTTGTTGTGGTTCGTTATTAATTAATAATAGAAATAATTAGGACCGATAATTAATAATTAATTAATAATTAGGACCGATTAATTAATAATTAATTAATAATTAGGACCGAGGACGTGGTATTTTGTTTAACAACGCGGAAGCTGTCAGTAAGTGTTTACTGTCCCACGAGGTCCTTCATCCTCAGACAAAGTAGTAATCACGTGACCGTGAGAGTCCCCACGTTGGCTGTGTAGGTCCAGCTTCGGGAGCAAAACAACCACACGAGAACGGCTAAGCCAATCGTTACCAAATGAAGCAATATAATGGGCCATACAGTAAACACAATTTTATGTTTAGAGATTCGACAAAGAAATTACAGACGGACTCGAGTAATATCAGTCAATAGTAGGACGTTAATAGGAAGATGTCATACTTGAAAACCTACCCACGTTTCTATACTTTTTGATTTTGGTATCTCTCCAACCAAAGAAGGAAATCATCAAGCGCTATAATAGTGAACATTTAAAGAACTATTAATTAGTCTTAATTAGATAATAATAATTTATAATTAAAAATTCAAAAGACATCTATTGAAAACAATATTATTTATGATGAAAATTTTCAAAATTTATAGTAAACAATCATAAAATAGAACACCTTTTGACAGAAATTTCTAAAACCGATTCCTTTTAATTTTAATAGCTTATTTATTTGTTGTATTAACTTACTATCTTTTATGATATATTCCACTTCTGGGTTTTAGTAAAGATGACAAATATAAAGCAGTTAGTTGAAACCAGTATACAAATTATTAATTTTTCAGTAAAAGATAAACGCTGTAAATGTAAATATATAAATTATTTGAAAAGAAAATCTGAACTTCGGTAATTTTTACTAAAACTAACCGTTATGGATCCATAAATAAACACAAACCGATCTCAGGGAAAGAATAGGTAAAAGGCGTGTCATGGCTGCCCTTAAAGTTTTTGTTAATTGGCTTGTGGGGCGCCTATTCAACTAAATTATTAAGCAATTTATGATATACAGTTAACCGAAGGACAAAACTTGGGGAGTTATAAGCTCTCCCTTCCAACTTCATTAGGTTTGCAAGGGCTGTTTGAAGTTGTTACAACAAACTTTCTTTCAAACAAGTTTCGAAGTCACCCGTAAATGATGGAAGAAATTTAAATGAAACGCCGATATACAAATTTTTTTATTTTTTTTGTTTTTTTTCTACTTCTTCATTTCGTACGAATATGAGTAGCAGGAGCATCGTGCACGGATGGTCTGCATTTTCTTTCCTCTTTCAAAGCAGGAAGTTTTTAACCCCTTTCAGGACGACCGGTATAAATTGGTCGCGTTTCAAATACACACATTCATAACTTAAACCTATAAAATATTCCGGCCTTAAACGGTTAA
The DNA here is from genome assembly GCA_023014485.1 of Bathynomus jamesi. Classification (NCBI taxonomy): domain Eukaryota; kingdom Metazoa; phylum Arthropoda; class Malacostraca; order Isopoda; family Cirolanidae; genus Bathynomus; species Bathynomus jamesi. Next base: position 115,143 of record JAJOZX010008131.1, on the reverse strand, counting down.
TCCTAAAGTTATTTGTAATTTGTATGATGCTCAGGTTGTATTATTATTATTATTATTATTATTATTGTTATTATTATAAATCAATATTTTCCCAAAATGTGAATGAATTAAATTAATTAAACAGGGCCCTACGGGCCCATTTAGGGTCCATTTAGCTAGACCTGCGGTGCTGGGGCCTTCGGGCCCAGTAATTGCGGGGCTGGAGCACAGATATGATATTAGCTTATGGCCTTGAGCATCTCTCTCACGTTCCCGATTTTTGAATTGTGGATCTTGTCGCTTGTTTCTTTTCCTCTGGGCATCAGCTTCTTTTCGTGACACTGATGTACCTCGCTTCCTTTTACGTTCTATTATCCTTCACCCGTTGCCCGGGTTAAGGTTAGGTACCCCCCGGGTACCTAAACCCCCCTTTATTCAACTTAGGAGCTAACCCCGTCCCCCATTACCCCCACCCCTCCCCATTACCCCCACCCTTTTACCATTACTTCCCGGGATAAATTTCACAAACAGACAAACAGACAGGCTAAACTACAGAAAAGAACGCAGCCGTGAAAATTTTGAGCTTCACATTGTGTCAAGATTTCTGAATCTGATTAGATATCCCCCAAAACTCCCCTGACCAAATAATTGAACTCCCAATTACTGTCGGTTCAATTATTTGGTCAATAAAACTATAGAAAAGAACACAGTCATGAAAATCTTGAGCTTCACATTGCCGCCTGTAATTTCTGAAAGTGTGACGGACGGACGGACAGACAGACAGACAGACGGACAGCTCTCTTATAAGGGTGATCCAGAGAAATGGGACCCAAAAGAAACCCCTGTAACTCTTAAAGTATAAGTCCTTTTATAAAATCATACGCATCATTCGAAAGAGGATAGTTACAAGTTTGTACAGGATTGTATAGGTTTTGACAATACAAGACAAGATAAGATACAAAACAAAATAAAAGTGTTAGTTAAAACTAACCTTTCAAGATGACTGCATGGACTGTGGAACAGCTGCGTTTCATAACTGAGCAATATTATGAGCATGGAAGAAGTGTAGTTCAGCTCTTAGAAGGTGATTTTGACATCTGAAAATTTGTCTTGAAAGATCTTTGAGCTGAAACTACACTTCTTCCATGCTCATACTATTGCTCAGTTATGAAACGCAGCTGTTCCACAGTCCATGCAGTCATCTTGAAGGGTTAGTTTTAACTAACACTTTTATTTTGTTTTGTATCTTATCTTGTCTTGTATTGTCAAAACCTATGCAATCCTGTACAAACTTGTAACTATCCTCTTTCGAATGATGCGTATGATTTTATAAAAGGACTTATACTTTAAGAGTTACAGGGGTTTCTTTTGGGTCCCATTTCTCTGGATCACCCTTTATATATATATATATAATGTTATAATGTTTCAGACCAACAAAGACGCAAGGATACATTCATGGCTGGTCTACCTAATTGTGGTTGTAGTTGTGTATTGCGCATGTCCACCGTGGTGGCGGAGGGACCTACAATTTTACGTGGTTTCCGAACCACAAAAACCTTAATTTTACTACCTCAAACTATACTCACTCTATCAACATATGCATCTAATCGATTTTTAAACATATTTTTTAGACGTGCTACTAATTACCTCTACAGGCAAACTATTCCAGCTATTTACTATTCTATGCGTAAAAAAGTTTTTCGCAACTGCTGTCTCGAACCTTCTACTTGACAACTTACACCCGTTATTTCTAGTTCTATTATATTGTGATATTTCGAAAAAGCTATCTCTATTTACGTTATCGAACCCATTCATAACTTTTAAAACCTGGATTAGATCACCCCTTAGCCTCCTAGTCTCAAGTGTAGTCAAAGTGTAGTCAATTTTAACTCCTTAATTAAGCCTATCCTCGTACAACTTTGACCTAAGCGACGGAATCATCTTAGTTGCTCGTCTTTGAACTCTTTCGATTTTATCTATATCTTTGCACATATGCGGATTCCAAAATTGGATCGCGTACTCCAAATGAGGTCTAATTAATGATTTATAAAGAGGAACAATAATATCGCGCGATTTGTACTCAAAATTCCAGCTATAAAACCTAGCACCTTGTTCGCCTTATTGACCGCTGCTGTACTTTGTTTCGCCATTTTTAAATCACCAGTGATGATAACTCCTCAATCTTTTTCCTTTTCTACGTTTGCCAACTCCTTCCCTGACATACTATATGCAAAATTACCGTTACGAGAACCTATATGTAAAATTTTGCACTTATCGACGTAAATCTCATTTGCCATGTGACTGACCAGTCAACAATTTTGTTCAATCTTCATGGATTTTACCTCTATCTTCATTTAATTGCCTTACCAGTACCACCCAACTTCTTGTCATCCGCAAACTTTGAAACTGTACTGACTAGGTAACCACTCTTCTATCCATTTATTACTACACCCCTGATTACATGAGCCTTATTTTTTTCAACGAGTCTTTTGTGCGGTACGGTGTCAAACGCTTTTTGAAAATCTAAATACACTACATCTACCGCCCGATGTCTATCGTAAACTTCAATCACGCTTTGAGAAAATTCTAAAAGATTAGTTAAGCAAGATTTATTTCGCCTAAAACCGTGCTGCGTATTTCTAATCAGTTATGCAATTCCAAGTGTTTGACTGTACGATCCCTAATTACTGATTCCAATAGCTTACCTACAACAGACGTTAAACTGATTGGCCTATAATTTCCCGCCGCACCTTTATCGCCTTTCTTAAAAATAGGTGTTACATTTGCTAACTTGAAATTATCTGGTACGCACCTCTCAGAAATAGACGCATTAAAATCTTTGTTAGCGGCACAACAATGCTTTCTTTTAATTTTTTTAGTTGTACGGGATATATGGAATCCGGCCCCAGTGATTTGAGCATTTTCATTTTATCAATATAGCGCATTACCTCCCTTTCACTTACCAAACTATTATCTAAAGTATTACCATTGTCAAAAGATATTATGTCTATGACCGTAGGGATATTCGTTACATCTTGTATTGTAAAAACTGACGTAAAAAATTCGTTTAGCAGAGTAGTCATTTGCTTGTTTTCAGAAACTAGCTCTCGCGTCAGGATTTTTCAACGGCCCCAAGACACTCTTTACTGGATTCCTATTATTGATGTATTGAAAGAATCGCTTGGGGTTTTCTTTGCCGTCACGAGCTATGGAGATTTCAAAATCACGCTTGGACTTTTTTATTACGCTTTTCGCTTCACGCCTTAGAGATATGTAGTTGTTTCGTAACCACAAATTGTCTTTATCGCACTTATTTAGCCAATAAGCCCTATCTCTACTCTTTATAATATCCCCTACTCTAGAATAAACCACAAGGACTTGTTATTTACTTTCGCACGCTTAATCTGTACGGTACACATTCCTCATTTATAGTCCTAAATACTGTTTCAAACGATTCCCACATTATTTTTGCGTTGGAGATCTCCATTACGTATTCCAAATTGACGTGTGACAATTCATTTCTAAATTTACAAAAGTTTGCGTGCTGGAAGTTAGGAATTTTAGTCGAGTTAGCTGGTTTCGAGTGACTTACTAAAGGACAAACTCTACCATATTGTGATCGCTATTGCTTAACGGTTTTATTACTTGAAGATCAGTGAGTAGCCTATCGTCCGTAGTTATTACTAAATCTGAAATACTGTCCAACCTCGTAGGTTCCCCAACCTTTTGAATAAGATAGCTATCCTCAAGAAAATTAACTAAACGATTACCTTCCGCGTCTCCCTGCATTGTATCGTAATCCACGTTGGCGCAATTAAAGTCACCCATAACTAAGGCCTGCTCACTACCTATTATTCGCTTAAGTTCACAATATAACGCTTCGTCCGTATCAGCTGTTTGATTAGGGGGCCTTTATATAACCGCAACAACAAGTTTGAAATTGTTCAATTTAAGTTCTGCTATAGTCGAATCTATCGGTTCTGGAATTGTGTGCTTTACTTCTATAACGTTCGCAATATTATCTTTGATATAGAACATAACACAGCCTCCTCATCTACCTATTCTGTTTTTAACAAAAAGTCTATAACCTCTAATTTCATACTCCCCTACAAAGTCACGTGTTTCAGTGCTAAGCCACGATTCATTTATCGCAATTAAATCATAGTCTTTACAAGCAATTAAAGAAAAAAAATTCGCTTATTTTATTTCGTTTAAGGATAGAACCTTCAAATTGTTTGTAACCGCGATACCTTCGCGCGCGCAGGGGAATTTTAAGGAAATTACGCCGGGACCGTTCGAGTCACGGTAGCCTGAAAGGAAGAAACAGTATTATGAAATAGTCTTCCTAAACGCGCAGCTCCAACGTCATTAAGGCGAAGTCCATCTCGGAGGAACAAGTCCCTCCTGCCGTAGAAACTGCTCCAAAAATTAGCAAAATGCACTCCTTCCTGTTGACAAAGTGACTTTAGGTTATTGTTAATATAGGTAGCCTTGCTGTAGAACTCGTTACGTTGGATAATTCGAAGAAGTATACCTATTAAAACAATCTTATTAGTTTTTTTCCTTTAGTCGCTCTAGTAAGTCCCTGTACCTAGCCAGCAGCTCTTCCGATCTAGAATTTAGAACGTTATTAGTACCGACGTGAATAACGTACTTTGTGTCCTCAGAGGTTCCGACTGTAAAAAATCAACACTAATAGTTATATCCTCCATCCTTGCACCTTGCACCAGGGTAGCAGTAACGGCGCCTACGACGGGGATTTCTCCCGCAGAATTCCTCGGGCTGCCCTCGAACAATGGAACCACAATCGCCATTCAGGTTCATCTACGTCTTCGAAGCCTAAAACAGAAAACTTATTGTTCGTTAATACCTGTAAACAAGTATATATATATATATACTATATATATATATATATGAAACAGAGCCAGTAGTGCTAGCCTGCGACTCGTGTGTCAGAGTTACCACCCTAACTCGTCAAACTCTCCGAGACTTAAACAGCTCAAGTCTCAGCTCAGAATCTTTGTACATACCATCGCTTTGCAATAATAACTTTGTGAAAGATGTAATAAATAAGTGCAGTTATTGCACTTAATTAAAGCTAGTGATGTAGCAGATGTCATTTTTTCACATCCGCGGATGCGGATGAGGATGTTTGATTTCAACATCCGCGGATGCGGATGCGGATGTCTACATTTTCGTTATTTTTTAGGATATATTCGAGATTTGTTGTGTTTAACGATATAATAAGTTATTATAAGAGAGAGCTGTAGCTATAATGTAGTATAATTGATTAATTGTACAATAATTGCTGTACTTTTCTCTGAACATATAAAATAATATCAAGCATCTAACTAATATAGAAATCAATAGTGAATTCGTCTGCAAATAAATTCGTTATATTTTGTCGAGTTTCAGCCACAATTAGAAACCATAATTGTGTTACCAGGATGCGGGACGTGAACCCAACTCAAATGCACCCCACCGACCTCTTTCCCCAACCTCCACCCTTATAGAAGAGATCTTTAATTAGCTTGACAACTATTTATATTAAGTTTAAAGTTTATTAGGCATATTTATAAATGAGTAATTAAAATAAAGTAAACTAAGATGTTCATCGTTTAATGTTCAAACTTAATTATAGGAAGGTTATGCTTAAGGAACATTAATTTTTCTGCCTTTTCTGCTGCCAGTCTGTTTTCTTTTCATCATATATTAATCCAGCACTCACTGCTAAATAATCTCTCGCTTGGTACGCTTGTTGGAGGACGTGCTAAATGTTTCCTTGCAAGTTTACTCAAGTATGGATAGATATTCTACGCATTTTTCCACCAACTAATAGGATTGTCCATGCAGCCAGGCGTTTTTCTTGGTGATAGCTCTCGATCATTTTTACTACATCTTTTGACATCGCGTAGGTCTCGTCATCGCTGCTTGACTCAAGAAACTGAGAGAGAGATTCTGTGATAGATTTGCTCGTTGAAGGTGTTGGTTCTGTCACTGAAACTTTTATTCTTTTGTGTGGGTGGCGAAGCGACAGATTCAAGAGATTGAAGCTCTTCAACTGCTTTGCCAAGTGATGATTTAACTCGTTCTAATGTACTAGGTGAAAATAACTTAGCTTTGTAACGTGGATCTAAGTAGGTTGCAAGAGAGTAACTTCATACAAGAACAGCCTCTCGTCTTGTCGCTTGCATCACTTTTGCGCACAATGAACTAGTTCTATTATTATAGTAGAATTTGATAATTTCCGCTTATTAATGACGTTTTATCTCAACGGTCCACATCCGCACGACATCCGCAGTCCAAAGTGCGGGTGCGGACGCGGATGCGGATGCGAGAAAATGTGCGGATGTTCCGCGGATGCGGATGCGGATGCAGATGTGACCTACATCACTAATTAAAGCATTTATAATGTTTAATGCTGCAGCGCCTCAACACCAAAAATACAAAACTAAAACTTTAGACACGAGTTCGCTTTACATTCATTCAAATTTGTCTCCAAATAATTATTATTTGCTCTGGTTTATATTCATAGAAATTAAAATAATACGAAGGACTGAAATAGCATTTGCACCATTATTTCAAATACTTAAACATATTCCTCAAAATATCGTCAACCGAGTGACCAACAAAGCACTTGGGAAGAAAATACACGTGTTCAGAAAATACAACCATGAAAATAAACTGATGGAGTAAAAGGGGAAATAGTGTACGAAAACATTAACTTTAAATGGATAACTGTTTATTATCGATTTTCGGTAACTGTCTTTACAAATTAAACTTGGAGTTTACAGAAGTCGTACGAAAACCAATACAAAGTTAAGTCTTAAGCTTCTGAAAATCTGATCAGTGTATTGACATTTCTTCAAGCAGACACATCTAATTAAAAGCTTAATAGTCTCAAGAAAGTTCAATTCAAGACCGTGACTTATTCCTTTGTTGTTCCTTTCCGACGAAGAGCTGCCTCGGCCTAATCATCGATTCTTCTAATGACGTCACCCTTTTATTGACATTTGTCAAAACAATTAAAAATTCTACGCAAATTTTTTTACCATTAAATTGGTTTTAGGAATTCGTAACGAACCGACAATATTTTTCGTTATAGGTATATGCGGACTTATTAAATTCAAGGTCAATATCATAATTAAGTACATTTACAGGTTTACAGGCTAATAAAGAGCCTAAAATCCACTCCAGGCTAGCCCAAGAAGGAAATTAGGAAAAAGAAAAACCAGCAGATGGAAATAAAAAATACCGTAAACGCTCATACTATACTTACACTTGTAAACGTGTAAAAATTTCACATAGGAACATTACCAGTAATAAAATATAGAATAGACAAGCCTTCCCCACCTCCGCCAGTCACTGCTGACAGAAATAACTGGTGAAAGAAGATTCATAGAAAAGTATAATGTAAAGAATAGCTTCGGAATTCATTTACACCATACTTTTATTTATTTCACGTACGAATTAAGAATTATTAGACAGTAGAAGACAAAGGGCGGCATGAAACGCTAAACTATACGCTCATACTATACTTACACTTGTAAACGTGTAAAAATTTCACATAGGAACATTACCAGTAATAAAATATAGAATAGACAAGCCTTCCCCACCTCCGCCAGTCACTGCTGACAGAAATAACTGGTGAAAGAAGATTCATAGAAAAGTATAATGTAAAGAATAGCTTCGGAATTCATTTACACTATACTTATATTTATTTCACGTACGAATTAAGAATTATTAGACAGTAGAAGACAAAGGGCGGCATGAAACGCTAAACTATTTAATCTAATCTACACCATATATTTTTTAAGGATTTATTTATTTATTTATTATATACAAGAAATCATCAGTTCATCGCCGCACCACTTCTTCGAATGAATGCGCAGGGACCACCGTACTGAGAGACTGATTATTTAAATTTATTTATACTGCAATCTTTCGCATCGCAATTATTTAGACCAAGGAGCATTGATCCAGAGGCATCTCCAGCTGGTTAGCACACCCTACCTCATGTATGTGATTTTCCCTCCTTTATTTACCCTACCTTTACTGTAAGTTTATGCTACTAAAATCCCTACATTACTCCTTCTTAAACATATTTACCGAAGTCTTATTACACAGAAAACAAAGACTTCCTGGAAATATTATCTTCTCTCGTTTCAAATCACAAAAAAAAAGAGAACTTTCAAAGACAATTTCTTCTCTCTAAAAAATTCTACACCATTAAAAGAAGTTTTTACATCATCTGACAAGAAGATTTGATACCCAAAGGAAGGAAAACTTCCCTAGAATGCACACTTAAAAAGAAGTTATAAGTTATAAATTTAGGAGGTTTTATTTTGAGTATACGCTCCCTTCAAGAAGTCCATCCCAATTTTCGATTATCTTAACGTGAAAAAGTTTTTCACAATGTTTGTTTCAAACTTTTTATCCTTAATTTTAAAGCCGTTGTTTCTCGTAACGCTCATATCGTCCAAGTCAGTGGTTCCCCACCTTTTCTGGTTCAAGGCACCCCAATGCCATCTGTAATCCTTCCCGGCACCCCTGAGGATTTTTGTCTCTCACTGTTCAATATCCAGTTTTCTGTAAAACGTTTACAATTATTTCTGTTATTGTTTGTCCTGTTTTCTGAGTGAAGTCTACAAATTCAGTAAACCATATTCTTTTTATACGTACCTCAAAATGATAAAATTTTGTTCTATGTAAGACGTGTCCAGTGTTGCGTTTTGAATTTGTTGCAAGAAGTTTTTAAGGAATAGATCGTAAATGGAAAGTTAATTCCAGAATGCCAAGAAAGTTGTACAACCATTGTGTGAGTCACCAGTTGTTAAGCTGCTCCCCTTAACCTCTTAACGACCGAAGTTTTGTAGGGTTAAGTATGAGTGCGTGTATTGGAAACGGTACATATTCGACCCAGTGGTCCAAAAGAGGTTAAATTCCTTGAGGCAAGCAACAAAGTTATATCTAAAAGCTCCATCAACAACTCTTTTTGACCCTCTATTTTAAACTGATTTTGCTTCTAATTTCACTAACAATTTCTTTCACTTTCAAAGTTAATTCGAGATTTCTCCAAGAAAGATAAAGCTTTTGATGCTGAGAACTAAGTTTCCTCGTGCTCTGAAAGAAGAATTTCGCTTGGTAATAGGATCAGATCCTTCGTTCTTGGTGAAAACATTGAATAATTTTATTGTTTTGCTTCCTTCTTCGTCTTTTGGGTAAGTGCAGTGAAGAATAAATTTCTTGTCTCGTCAAAATGGTCTGTCGCAGCAATGTTGGTCTTTGAAGGGGGTCACAGCGACATAATTAACATTTCAGTAAACTATTGCTTCTGTTATTTATTGAAGTCAAATTGAATAAGGGTAAATCTAAACAATACCAATTGTTTAGATTTGTACCAATTGTTTGTCTCTAACTGCATGCCTCCTTTAAGGAGAGCACGCAGTACCAGACTTTCTACACATTCTCATTCCTTTTCTGTCCAACTCTTTAACGCAAGGGTTAATCGGCATTTTCAATCTTTCAGCTATTCAACCGATCAACTCTGGAACAATCTTCCTCAATCCATCTTTCCCCCTGTCTATGACCTTCAATCCTTCAAGCGCAGAGTGTCCAGGTGTCTCGAAAACCCTGGACCTTAATTTTGGTTTTCTTCTTAAATGCCTTTGCGGGCATTCGCCCTTGGCCCATCCTTCCTGCATAAAAAATTTGTTGCTTCTAGTGGCGATAAAGTAGGCTTACGTACGAAACTCTCCTTAGTATACCCTGACCCCTTATATACTTTGCAATGATGCTACGAGTTGCCCATACAGTGAATAGCTGTATGGGCTGAGTGGTGCTTTCTAAAAGAATGTAACTTTTATTTTCTAAAACTTAATCTGTAAACGATCTGTCTTGAGTAACATCCGGAACCCTTACTTCTTCATACCAGAAATAGTATGGAAATTCTCTGAACTAAAAGGACTACATCATGGACAATGTCATAACACCGCTTCCCGTCGATCAGCGAAGTTGAGCTATACTCGGTCTAATAGTTGCTAGATGGGGGACCATTTTCTACGTCCAGAGTATGTAGCGACCGCTGATTCGTATCCCACGAAAAGCTGTAGATCGCCTAAAGGTCATATGACCTTAGATGTTGCGAAAGATGTTAAACAACCCCATCAAACAAACCATCTGTACTAAAATGTCTTTATTTCTTTTCATTTGGAGTAAATTTTTTTATGCCAACTACTGAAGTCGTCTTCGGGTCACGCTATAATAAGAGTCGTGAAAATCTTAAAAAAACAAAAAATAAAGAGTCTTAAATTAAAATAACGTTTGAATTCTTTCTCTGCAATTATTTTAGCGTGACTTAAAGACATTTCACGCAAGCACAATAATTCATAAGTAATGAATCTCTCTCTCTCTCTCTCTCTCTCTCTCTCTCTCTCTCTCTCTCTCTCTCTCTGCAAACTCATAAGGAAAAAGTTAAAATTATTTCAAGACCTTTCGTGTATTTAACAATACACAACGTCAGGGAATGAAGGGAGAAGGCGAGACGACAAAAATATATACACCTATGTACGTTAGAACAAAGAAATAAAAAGAGATTAGCACAAGGTTAACAAGCACTGATTAAAGGCAAAAAACATTTTAACAAGATATTGTCAGTTTTATACATTCCCGCATTGTTCTTGAAATATTTTTAAAATTGAGGAATGTATATTCTAGAATATTCCTTTCAATTATATCTGTTTTTAACGAGCACTTTAGAACTCTCCCACTTGGTTAAACAATGCATTAGAATTACGTATTTGCTGTTCTACACGCATATTTATGCTGTTTTACTCTGATATCTAAAGTTTTTCCCGTTTGACCTATATATACTGAGTTACATTGCATACATCCGATCGAATACACACAGCCAACCGCATTCTCCGAACTATTCTTGATTGGGCGTGATTTAACAGTATTAATATACTTAAAGACTACGTTGATACCAATTATTTTAGGTAAGGTCGGAAGATATTTAAAATTCTTCGACAGTTGTTGAACTCAGCAGGGCGTCCAGAGCGTGCTGCATCTGTCAAACAGCAGTCACCATTCCTAAACTTTTGAAACCATCTTTGACATTTCCTCACATGCAGAATATCGTTGCCATAAACTTCCTGAATGTTTCGCGTTGCTTCAGTAGCACTATTCCCTTTTTTGAACTCGTAAAGCATTATATGTCTGATATGCTCTTCTGATACCGCCATGTTTATGAGGGGTTCACATAAAGCAAAACACACGTCTTCACTGGTCAAGGTCTGTAAAGTATGTAGCGAAACACGATAGATCTCCTCTTAGATATAACCTTCGGAAAATTTATGTTCAAACCGAGTCGCAGCAATGTTGGTCTTTGAAGGGGGTCACAGCGACATAATTAACATTTCAGTAAACTATTGCTTCTGTTATTTATTGAAGTCAAATTAAATAAGGGTAAATCTAAACAATACCAATTGTTTAGATTTGTACCAATTGTTTGTCTCTAACTGCATGCCTCCTCCTTTAAGGAAAGCACGCAGTACCAGACTTTCTACACATTCTCATTCCTTTTCTGTCCAACTCTTTAACGCAAGGGTTAATCGGCATTTTCGACCTTTCAGCTATTCAACCGATCAACTCTGGAACAATCTTCCTCAATCCATCTTTCCCCCTGTCTATGACCTTCAATCTTTCAAGCGCAGAGTGTCCAGGTGTCTCGAAAACCCTGGACCTTAATTTTGGTTTTCTTCTTAAATGAGGGGAGGGGGCGCCTTTGCGGGTATTCGCCCTTGGCCCATCCTTCCTGCATAAAAAAATTGTTGCTTCTAGTGGCGATGAAGTAGGTTTACGTACGAACCTCTCCTTAGTATACCCTGACCTCCTATATACTTTGCAATGATGCTACGAGTTGCCCATACAGTGAATAGCTGTATGGGCTGAGTGGTGCTTTCTAAAAGAATGTAACTTTTATTTTCTAAACCTTAATCTGTAAACGATCTGTCTTGAGTAACATCCGGAACCCTTACTTCTTCATACCAGAAATAGTATAGAAATTATCTGAACTAAAAAGACTGCATCATGGCCAATGTCATTACACCGCTTCCCGTCGATCATCGAAGTTGAGCTATACTTGGTCTAATAGTTGCTAGATGGGGGACCGTTTTCTACGTCCAGAGTATGTAGCGACCGGTGATTCAGATCCCACGAAAAGCTGTAGATCGCCTAAAGGTCATATGACCTTAGATGTTGCGAAAGATGTTAAACAACCCCATCAAACAAACCGTCTGTACTAAAATGTCTTTATTTCTTTTCATTTGGAGTAAATTTTTTTATGCCAACTACTGAAGTCGTCTTCGGGTCACGCTATAATAAGAGTCGTGGAAATCTTAAAAAAACAAAAAATAAAGAGTCTTAAATTAAAATAACGTTTGAATTCTTTCTCTTCAATTATTTTAGCGTGACTTAAGGACATTTCACGCAAGCACAATAATTCATAAGTAACGAATCTCTTTTTACAAATTTCTCTCTCTCTCTCTCTCTCTCTCTCTCTCTCTCTGCAAACCCATAAGGAAAAAGTTAAAATTATTTCAAGACCTTTCGTGTATTTAACAATACACACCGTCAGGGAATGAAGGGAGAAGGCGAGACGACAAAAATATATACACCTATGTACAGTGCTTACAAGAAGTCTCACGCCTCTGTCTCGTCCCAAGCTAGTCTGTTAGGTACAAAATGGGCGGTCCTTATGGCAGCGGAGGTGTGTTCGGATTGGTGCACATAATTGCTCTAACCCCATCAATGACGTTCACATCTATTTTTGTGTTGATCACTCTATCTATTTATATATAGACATACTGTATATAGATATTATAGAGTATGCAGGGGATAACGTGTCTCAGTTCCAGCTATGGTAGTTGTCTTACAATTAACAGTCCCAAGTGCAAGTTACGTTAACACCTCCACATAAACTACCCTGGACTAAAATAACATACGTGAAGCCCTTACCCACAAACCATTTAAAAAGTGTGATTTAAAAGCTCTCTCTCCCTCTGATCACACTGCATCCCATCAGAGTCTTCAGCAGGGACATCGGCAATGTATCCATATAACGTTAATAATAGCCGAAACTCGGGGAAAATATACTCTCTGCCTTCCGCTCTACCCCAAATCCTTTCTCTTAGTGACCTCTTAATACAAACTAATCTATCATATTTTGCGACTTTTTAACTCTGGTAGGATTCAATTCCATTCCTATAGTGTAAGAGATACTTAAATTCATGTGTATTATGCCATATGATGTGCGTAATAAATAATCATTTTAAATAGTTGGAGCGTTCAAGGTCATCTGTAATAATCTATAGACTACCCCTGAAGCCCACTCTCAACACTTAGATTCCCCTAAGACACAGGCGTCTTCAAGTAACATGAATGCGTAGAGATCTAAGGTGTTAGATTCCATATTACATAATTTATGTGCTAGGTTTAAGAACGCTGGGATTGAAGGATGGAAGGAAGGGACAGTAAAAGCGATAATAGGTTTAATGAAGGAAGTGCAATGAGGATGGAGGTAAGCGTTGCTATGTCGAAGGAAACGAGGTTGGGTGGGGAATTACGAAGGGAGGAGGAAAGGGAGAGAGGGGGCTAAATGAACGCGGGGATGGGTTAAGGGAGAGGAGAGAAATTCATATGAAATGCTAAACACAAACTCAAATATTTATTTTAATGCCCTAGACCTAGAAAGACAAAGAGCAAAATACCTTAAACTAACAATGAATTGACAGAACAGAAGGGTCTGGTCTTAGACGCACTGATAGGTTTAACGTACGTGGCTAGAGGCCGCCACTCAGAATTACCACTACTACCTAAGTCATAATAAGGTTATTTACTATGACAGAGTAGTCATGAGTAGTTATGGAAATAAAATATGATTATACCGTTGATGGCTGACTATATTCAGTTCGGATATAAACTATTGCTGACAATCTTTGGATCCTTGGCTTTTAAGACGAATTTTTTATGCATATGTTCAACAAAATAGGAAATTGGCTGATTATTATTACCATTCGAAGGGTTGGTACCCTTCACAACCGAAATCAATTTCAGAAGGGGTACATGGTATCCTCATTTCCTTTATCGTCCCAGCACGCTTTACATAAGCCATTTACACAAAGATGGAAAGGCCGTCTGTGCACCACGAGACGACCCAGGCAATGCGGGAGCAATGGTGACATTGCATGAATATGGTGTGCCAATAAGAGAAATATCAAGACGACTAGACGTTCATCGAAGCACTGTGGAACGGTGGATTCATCGGTATGAAGCAGAAAACTCAATCGCTACTTTGCCGAGGTCTGGTCCTCCGCGTTCAACATCTCAAGAGGAAGATGCTGCGATTGTTAATCATGCCAGAGAGCATCCGTTTGTTCCATCGACGCATATTTACAGACACCTGAACCTTCGTTGTAGCGCAAATACAGTGAACAACAGACTTCACGAGGCAGGGTATTTTTCTCGCCGTCCAGCTATAAAACCTGCATTGACGATTGAGCATAAAGAGGCGCGGATGGGATTTGCCTTGCAATACTTGCCGCAGGAGGAAGAATTCTGGAGAAAAGTTGTGTACTGTGACGAAAAAACATTTTCAACAGATAGTCATGGTTCCCTGCATTGTTGGAGGCAGCGCGGAAAACGCTATGAAGAAGGAAATGTTTTCCCGAGCAAACATCAATCTCGGTGTGTGGGGCTGGATGTCTGGCTATGGTGCCGGAGAATTGACTCAAGTAGATGGACGCTTTACTGGACAGCAATATTGCCAGATACTGGAAGAGGTGCTGCTACCCAGTGTTCGTGCGTATCTGGTTCCAGCACCGGAATCATTTTACTTAATGGAAGATAACAGTCCCATTCATAGGAGTAACGTTGTGAGAGCGTGGTACGAAGATCACCAGAGATTATTAATCTAATTCTGCCACCACGTTCTCCTGATGTGAATCCGATTGAAAACCTTTGGGCAATAATGATTAACGAATGGGAGCAACGCAATGAAAGAACATTTGAAGCACTTTTAGCTCACACGAGGAATAGTTGGGAGAGCTTACGCCGAACACCAAACATTCCCTACAATCTGGCCTCTTCTATGCCGCAACGATTGCAAGAAATTATTGATGCTGGAGGAAGCTATACGAAATACTGATGTTAAAGCCATGACGTAAATGTGTATCGAATATATATTTATGTTAATATAGAATTTTATTATATTTTTATGTTTGACATCTATAAAAGTATATATTGTGACCATGAAAGAACTTTACTTATCCTTAGTTAGAATCTTTTCTTGCAATGTCTACGCTCGTGGAGATGATAATATATGCATTGTTGAAACAAACTATGAAAAGGTAATAGTTTCAGGAAAAAAATAAAAACTGGCAACATCGAGGTCATCACATGTTTATGGGAATTGTCATATGATATACTACCAATAAACTCTTATATACTACTGTATACTATATTACGTAATAATTACGATGAACAAATCAAATGCAAATTTCTCTGATTCACGGCCCACCACCACCAGTCTTGCTTTAGACTAATGACTTTCATAAGATGGAATAGGTTTAACATAGTTCGCTTAATAGGTTACCACTTAAAACAATGGATAAGCTATCTATTAGTGAGACGACCGTGACTTCCTCGAAATGCGAGCGCGTGAGAGGTTCACTGAGGAATTTGGTCATTAGATTCTTCACGTAGGATATGTATCACAAACAACAATATTGACAACAATTCCCAACAATTACTTAATATCAATAATTGCATTTGAGCAAATAATTTAGACCTGCGTCAAAATAACTTAGGTATCATGCCATGATTTGGGATATTTGCCGAATTAGTCGTTCTCTATAGTCTACAGTATATATTGAGACGGTATAATGTAATGCCCAGCTAATATTATGATGACTAGGATTGCTCCATAACCATCCCAACATCCCGAAACTTGCTCATTCTGCTTCTTAATCATTCGTATTTTAAACACTAAAATGTAGCAGAAGTGACCTAATAATGACGTCATTGATTGGGTTAGAGCAGTTATGTGCACCAATCCGAACACACCTCCGTTGTCATAAGGACCGCCCATTTTATACCTAACAGACTAGCTTGGGTCGGAACAGAGGCGTGAGACTTCTTGTAAGCACTGTACATTAGAACAAAGAAATAAAAAGAGATTAGTACAAGGTTAACAAGCACTGATTAAAGGCAAAAAACATTTTAACAAAATATTGTCAGTTTTATACATTCCCGCATTGTTCTTGAAATATTTTTAAAATTGATGAATGTATATTCAGGAATATTCCTTTCAATTATATCTGTGTTTTTAACGAGCGCTTTAGAACTCTCCCACTTGGTTAAACAATGCATTAGAATTATTTGCTGTTCTACACGCATATTTATGCTGTTTTACTCTGATATCTAAAGTTTTTTCCCGTTTGACCTACATATACTGAGTTACATTGCATACATCCGATCGAATACACACAGCCAACCGCATTCTCCGGACTATTCTTAATTGGGCGTGATTTAACAGTATTAATATACTTAAAGACTACGTTGATACCAATTATTTTAGGTAAGGTCGGAAGATATTTAAAATTCTTCGACAGTTGTTGAACTCAGCAGGGAGTCCAGAGCGTGCTGCATCTGTCAAACAGCAGTCACCATTCCTAAACTTTTGAAACCATCTTTGACATTTCCTCACATGCAGAATATCGTTGCCATAAACTTCCTGAATGTTTCGCGTTGCTTCAGTAGCACTATTCCCTTTTTTGAACTCGTAAAGCATTATATGTCTGATATGCTCTTCTGATACCGCCATGTTTATGAGGGGTTCACATAAAGCAAAACACACGTCTTCACTGGTCAAGGTCTGTAAAGTATGTAGCGAAACACGATAGATCTCCTCTTAGATATAACCTTCGGAAAATTTATGCTCAAACCGAGTAGGACTAGTTTAAACTTAATCTATCGTAAAAAACGACATTACTTATGGGATGACCTGATACTTATACTAATAATTACTTATCAATAAAGTCGATTATTATTGCGTCGTAACAGCTTGAATCTATTCATTAACCAATCGTAACTCTCTAAACTTGATTGGAAAGGGAGGAAGGAGGTAAAGAGAAGCGCACGGAAGGGATGAAGGCTGAAGTGCACCACTGTATATGTAATTACAGTGTGTGCTCTTAGTAAACACGCTTGGCATAGCAACAACATTGCATAGGCTCAGCGTTACATTAGTGCCATCCCTCAATCTTATAATTACAAAATCCAGACTTTGAGCGTGAACTACAGTTGAATTTTAATTTTATATTTTGGAGATCAAACTTTAATCTTTATATTTTAATAAAATTTAGACTCTCATCTCGCGGTATGTTTAATATATTACCAAATTCGATTCAGAACTGTTTATTATTCAGACGTTTACATTAAGTTCCCAAGCATTATTTTCTATTCAAAATACGTTAAAACATACGTTTATGTAAACAGAAATATTCATTTAAAGGCATTTTAATTAATATTTAGATACTGACTAAGATTAGTTATTATTATTTAAACTTTTTAGTTTTAATAATACCTAGTTTAACATTTGTATCAAAAGCGAAATCTCGATTATGAAATCCATACATGTATTATTCCAGGGCTTTTTTTTAAGCAGTTTGTAGTAGGGCATATAGGGCATATACATCTATATACATATACGTACATCTATACTTATTTAGGCTCAATTACGACAAAAATATGAAAACCAAATGGCCCACCACTATATATGTTAACCACTACATTATTCCCACATTGCTTTTTTCGATTTCAAAATATTTCGCGGTTGTTTTCAAAGTACGGGTCGCGAAATATTAATTAATCACTGGGTCACTAGGTGTAGGAAAGCCTTTCTTCAAAACAATTATTTGAAAGTAATAGACTAAATAGAGAATAGTTATTTGAAATTGGTATGTAAAACGTAAAGGAAAATCGTTGGGTGAAAGATCCATTTGCTAACGAAAATCCTGAATCAATAATGAAGCTAAACTTGATGTCTGAACGAGAAAACGAACTGCTGCAGCTCACCTGTGATAGCACATTGAAAACACGCCACGAGTCATTAAGTTTGTCATAGTCTTGGATGAGTGTTTTCAAAGAGTATCCACTGCTAAGTAAGATTAATGTTCTGTTGTTGTTGCCGTTCACAACAACCTACATGTGCGAGCTAGGATTTTCGACTTTGACAAGGTTAAAAACAAGAGAAAGGAACCGACTCTACAGCGCATTTGATATGTGCGTAGTGCTTTCAACTTGTGACAGATTGAAACGAAATCGTGGACAACTGGCAGGCCCACCCGCCATATTACTTAAAACCCAGCTTAATCTTTTTTATTTACTGTATTTAAAATGTTTTTCAAATAACATCGACGTCTAGTTATTACTTGAAGTGAAGTGGTTAAAGGTAGTATGTATTGCCCTACGATGAGATTTTATGAAAACACTACTCAGAAGGTATTATTGTTTTGGGTCTCTGGGATAAATGTTTTTCTTCTACTGAGTCGCTAGAAAAAGCTTGAAAAACAATGTTCTAGGAAGAAGGATTTCCAACCTTTTAAGCTCGACGTACCACCGCGCTTTTCTTAGTAAAAAAGTTGTGGATTATTCATCTACAAGTAATATTACCTTTTAAATACATTATCATTAAAGTAATCACCAATTAGCAAGCTGGATATTAAAACACTTTTGCATACCACCTAAAAGAACTCCACCTACCACAGGTTGAGAATCTCTGCTCTGGGATTTAAAATTGGATTATTAAACCACTTTACAAAAAGAAATTTCGTTAATAAAATATTCTTTTTATTTCTGTTAAATTTATTAAATTTATGATAAATCTTTTAGAGACATAAAAGAACATTAAAAATTAAACATAAAAAATTTTAACTTGGTGAAAGGAATTGATGAAACTCGGTTTTGAATTAGGAATAATGATAGGAAAAAAAATCCTTTTCTTTGTTTTATAGACATTTTGCAATTATGACAATATCAAATCACTGAAAGGGATTCTAACCTATTCAGTACCAATAACTGAATTTGAGCTAATGATTTGATTTACTAAAATATGACACACCTGTAAGTTGTGCAATTATATATATATATATGTGTGTGTGTGTGTGTATATGAGGAACTTAAACAGACTGTATATTATGCTCCAGATAGATAGGAAATTCAGAGAAGCACGAAAGCGGTCGACTTGGGGGTAATAATGACCGAGGATGCCAAATTCGAAACACAAAATCAGAGAGCGATAAACAAAGCAAAAAGAGTAGCGGGACAGGTACTAAAAACGTTCGAAAGGAGGAACAAAACAGTAATGATTCCCCTGCTGAGAACACTTATCATACCAAAACTTGAATACTGCTCACTTTTGACGTCCCCATATAAAAAGGAAGAAATTAATAAACTAGAAGAAACGTAGACACATTTCACAGCCAAGATTCATGGCTGCAAAGAACTCAACTACTGGGAAAGACTACGTAAACTAAATCTGTACTCCCTGGAAAGAAGAAGAGAGAGGCACACCATAATCTACATATGGAAAATGATTGAAAAACTGGTACCAAACCTCAAACTAAACCCAATTACCATCCAAACAACGCTAGAAAATAGGAAAGGCAGAATGTGTAGTGTTTCCAAATTAAAGACCCGACAAGGGACCTACTCAACACTGAAGAAAATAGCTTGGTTGTCAGGAGGCCAAGACTTTTTAACCAGCTTCCAAAAGACCTCAGAAACGTTACAGGGATCAGAGTTGAAGTCTTCAAGAGAAGACTAGATGCCTGGCTTAAGACGGTACGAAATGAGCTGGGTGTACCTGGCTATGTGCGGTGGAGAGCGCAAGAAAGCAACTCCTCCTCCCCCAAGCCAGGCCTAGAGGCAGGGCCACCAGTTTGACCTTCGTGTGAAGAGAGACCGACGCACGCAACCCAAACGAGGTTAACGAGGTTCTATATATATATATATAATATATATTATATATATATATATATATATATACAGGGTGTCCATAAAGTCACGCATCATAGGAAAATACATTTATTTTGTTTATTTATTTTGTTTTATTTATTTGTTCGAAAATGATTCCCACTAATCTCAAAACATGTTTGTAAACGAAAAAGCAGGTTTCTTTGAATGTTCCTCAACATATTTGGCCTGATGGAGACATAAATAAATAGACATTGCTTATGTTCCTATGATGTGTGACATTATGAACACCCTGTATATATATGGGTTCTTTTGCATTATCCTCCCAACACTAATTTTTTTATATAATGTTGGTTTGGTTTTGGTTATGGTACTTTATTTTCCTTCCATTATAAAAAAAATTAGCGTTGGTATTAGGTTAGGTTAGGTTAGGTTTGGTTAGGTTAGGTTAGGTTTGGTTAGGTTAGGTTAGGTTACGGTAAAAACAGCCCGTCGCAGGCGTTAGCCGTTATAAAAAAAAATTAGTGTTGGGAGGATAATGCAAAAGTACCTATATATGTATATATATATATTATATGTGTGTGTGTGTGTGTGTGTGTGTGTGTGTGTGTGTGTAGAATACACTAGAAATAATTTGCTTTCACGGGATGCTTACGCTCTTGCACATCACGATGTACCTCTAAATCAAAGAATGTTCTTGTATATTGGGTTAAGAAACCTAGCGCGCGTGCACACACACACCACACACACACACACATATAATAGGTTAAGTTGTGATATTTTCGTTAAAACTAACGAAAATATCACAACTTAACCTAACCAATTGTCAAGGGCATACAGTTGACCTAACCGGGCATACAATTAACCTAACCGGGCATTATACCCCATAGAATGAATTGTTTGTTTTATTTGTCCTTTAAATTTTTTGTTTTAATGTAATTTGTCTTCATGATTCCCCCCTTTTATAGTCTGCCTTGACCTCACATTCGCCCCCAAAGATAAAGTCAATGAAATTGACTGGATTCTTTGGATCTGATATATTTGCATGTCGGTTATAAATAGATATAGAGTGTAACATATTTGTGGATAGTAGTTGATCCTCTGGATCCAGAGATTCTATCTTTAGTTTTAAATCGATAATTAATTAATTTTAAATTGATAATTATTTAGTTTTGTAAAAATTGGTCGTGGCCAATGTACAGGCACTTTTTATAATAAATTTCTTATGTTCTTGTGGTTCGGAACCCACCTAAAATTGTAGGTCCCCTCCGCCACCACGGAGGACATACACAGTTAGGTAGACCAGCCATGAGTGGATCCTAGGGTCTTTGTTGGTCTGAAACATTATAACATTATAACATTTCAGGTCAGGTCAGGTCAGGTCAGCACAAATTCAAGTCATGTCAGGTCAGCACAAATTCAAGTCATGTCAGGTCACTTCAGCGCAGATTCTTTTGTAGACTAAAGATATCTTTGTAGACCGCAAGCTATAGTAGCACCAATAAATACATAAATGAGCAAATAAACAAGCGGGTACAAATATGGTAAGATAATTGAGCACGATAAAATAATTGACCAGGCCTGCTGTAGTGCTGTAGTCGTAATAGGAAAGTTAGTTTGCCGGTTGTTTGGGGACATTTTTGGGCCTACTCGATTCGGCAGAGTTTGTGGACTTTTCAGCTTTGAATCCGGAATAGTCTGTCACGACGTAACAAAACACTGTAGGCCGAGTGAGAGTCTATAAGAGGTTTACCGGCCTGCGATTTCACTTAGATAATTCTGAAGACTGAAGAAGCCTACGTGAAAGTTAACGTCCTGCGTTTCGACGTGGATAACTCTCAAGACTGAGAAGGGCCTACGTGAAGTTTACCGTGCTGCGTTTCGACGGACATGGTCTGAGTACGTCCAGGCCTACCAGCGGGAGGATGTGTTGAGGGCCCGTTGATAGATTTGTTGAAAGGGCGCCGATGACGAGGAAAAGAATCTCTCTCTCTCTCTCTCTCCCTCTCTCTCTCTCTCTCTCAGAATGGTCCCCTGACGTCTTTTATGGTACACAAAGACCGTGCATCGAACAAGGAACTCTTCTTGGAAAATTAAATCCACTATAGTCCGAATAAGTAATGGTAAATGACAAACACTATAGTTTTTTTCTTTTTCATGATGTTAGCCTGACGTGGGCAACGGGTCACTCGCAAAGAGGCAAAAATATAGCTTCCCTCACCAGCTATCTGCAAAGCAGATAGGATCCAGCTTTGGGACAGGATCTAGGGTTTAAAGCACCCCATCCCAACTATATTCAGAACCTCAATATAAGCTAAAGACTCGTTGCATTCACGTCAGATTGAAATGGACATGTTACGTGCCTTGAAAAGTGGACGCTCAATTTTGCCAATTGAGGCTATTAAGTTTTGGGTTTTTGGCTAAAAATACAATAGTTACCCCTTTTTCATTGATGTATTCAATCCGACGTGAATGTCATCTTGGTCGCGGCTGTGTCGATGGAAAAGTGGGCTTATTGTCAAGTGGAAATTGCGAAAGTATCTGAAGGCGTCTCTCTCTCTCTCTCTCTCTCTCTCTCTCTCTCTCTCTCTCTCTATATATATATATATATATATATATATATATATAAAACCATCGATGCATCATAGTTTAAGTGGAAGCGTGAAGAGTTAAACATGTTTTGGGTTGAATTTGACAAGTGAACAAAAGTGAAAGCAATAAATGATACACATCCACGAGGAAAAATAAAAAGCAATTCCAAGGTCTTTAGCGTATTTAACAATACACCTCATCAGAGAATAATAAGGTGTATTGCTAAATACACGAAAGACCTTAAAATCACTTTTCATTTTTCCTTGTGGATGTGCTTTATATATATATATATATATATATATATATATTATTTCACGAAAGTAATACGTAAATAATATTTATGATGAAAATAACTACGAAGGAAAATTAAAACACGAAATAGTGCTTTGTATCCGCACATCCCAAAAACGGGATTGAGTTGTTTTGTTCCACTTCCAAAGTAAACTTGGTGGAGGGGAGTTGATTAATTATTTAACCGAACGAAGAAGTCATTCAAGTCACACCTAATGGGCAAAATGCACAAAATATCATCAACGTGCCGCAACTATGGGATGCCAACTCCAAGATTTTTGTTATGTAAGTTTCTTCAAAAACTACACATAAATATTAGAGAAGAGGGACGACAAAGGATTATCCAACGTTCAACCACTGCCGACTTGCTCAGCCTGTCGCAGCTTCTCGGGTCAGCTAATTGGTATCAACAGTGTGACTATAGCTTCCCAAGTTCCCAATAGGGTTATAGATTCCCCTTCAAAGAATCTTAAAAGTCACATCTGTAGATCTCTATGGATCTCAGGAGGAGATTGTAGATACCAATCGACCAGGGAAGCACTCCGGGGTGGATGTTAGGCAGGAGACAGGGAGTGCTGGAGCTCCCGTTTCTCCTGTCACTGTCCTCCTCGGTTGATCTTTTTCCGTGTCTCATCTACCCTGTGAGCAGTACAGCATGCTCTCAAACACACACTTCTCCCTATATTCCTCACTACACATACATGCATCTTACACACTACACCAGGGGTCACCAACCTGGGCGGTAGCGCCCACTAATGGGCTCACATTAAAGGTAATTAAACATTTATTTCATTATTTATTTTATCGATTATGTTGATTTATTCTTTTTGATCTAAGGTGGGCGATAAGCTTTTTTAATTTTCAAAAAATCGTAAAAGTGGGCGGTGAACAAAAAAAAGGTTGGTGACCCCTGCACTACGCAATCTTTTCAAAATTTACATAAAAAAAAAAGAAAAATGGCATAATTGAGCCTTGGAAACCTTGTTTTTGGCTCTCTCCTTCTTCTAGGGTGGGGTCATTCTTGCGGTTGGTCGCCCCTCGCTCCCTCCTTCGTACACAAAAAAAAACTAAGCGGCTGCACCTAATTAGTGTGTATACCTGCATATTTCTCCTTCTATTTTCTTAATATCATCGTCGAATGATCACATCAACTTATCAAAGTGGTCATGAAAATATCCTCATCGAGAATATTTTTATGATCAAACTCCTTGTGAACTACACTATTATAATACTTTGTCTAAGCAAAGCTAATAAAAGGTATATTATAATGGTGAAGTTCGCAAGCAGTTTGGTCATAAAAACATCCTCAGCCTCTTTTACCATGTAAATTTTTACAACCTTACAACCTTACTTAAAACAAATAGAATTAACATAGTCTTTAAGCATAAAAATACTATTAAATCTCGCCTAATATAAAAGAGCCCCAGTTAATGCAATTGGTTATATGTATCGTAGCGGATGTAAACAATGCGATTCAGTTTATGTAGATCAAAAGAGAAAAACTTTAGATATCAGAGTCATACAACATAAATATGCTTGTAGAACCGCGAATAATTTTAATGTAAAATGTAAATTCTAATGTAAAAGATAAAGATATATATGAAAGGAACATTCTACAGGATGGTCCATAAGTCCCAATCGGTTATAAAGCAAAAATCCATCAAGCGGAGCTCACACTGACGTAATCGACTACGAACGAAAGAATATTTGTCGACATCGTTATAATATTTTGAACTTTAAATAATCAATAAATATTTCTAAATTTATTATAAACTTTTTACTTTGTTTGATTTCTTTTTGTATTTTCGCTTTAATTATAACCGATTGGGACTTATGGGCCACCCTGTAGAATATGCATTCAAATATATGAGACGCTCCGGACCACAAGCTGCCAAGCGCCAAAATTTAAAAAATGGAAAAAAAATGTAGTTAAAGTTTGTCAACTTGCCAAATGCCATAACTTTTGAACCAATAACGATATTTGATTGATTTCGACCATACGTACAGGTCGACAATCTGCTCCCTGACTCACCCACGGGATAGAGGAAGGGTGGGGGATTTACTGGGGGAATATAGTGGTATAAATAACTCAATTCTGGCTCCACTGGCGCTTGGCAGGTTGTGGTCCGGAGCACCTCAGATTAATAATAGTTCCGAAACTTATAAAATTGACCATATCTTATTAACGTACCTTTTATCCTTAATCAGTACTTGTTAATATTTTTATAATCCCTCTCAACTTCTCCCTTCCCTTCCTGATGAAGTGTATTGCTAAATACACGAAAGACCTTGGAATCACTTTTCATCTTTTCCTCGTGGTTGTTCGTCATTTATTAATTTAGATCGTTTAATTCTGAAATTTATAATAAAGTTTATTTAGTTTTTATTATTATTATTTGTTAAGCAAATGGAAACTTTCTATTTAAAAACAAACTTTGTTTTTCCATTTGACATTTAATTTGAACCGAGATTCCAACGTATTTCCTTTCTACGAAACCTCGAAGGCAATTCTTGCCACATTGTTACAGATATCTATCTCAAAGCTGACCGAAATCGCCATCTTGAGGCTAAATTTATTTCACCACTTCACAGACGGTTCAACGTTTACTCTCTCTCTCTCTCTCTCATTCGTATTTTGTATTTCTGCTTCAAATAGTTTGTTCGTTTTTTATCTGCGAGGATGTATTTGGCTTCTCGAGTCCCGCACGAACGTGGTTTCTCTGTGCCTCTTTTTTCCTTTAATATAATTCAGCTAAAATAAATAAATGAAAAAAATTCGAAAATTTTCGCCTCAACGTTTCTTATCTGATGCTGGCAAATTCTCTTCCTGAGCCCAAACTAAACGTCGAGTTATTGCGTTTTCTTTCTGGTAAAAAATGTTCGGTAGTCAAACCCTAAATTTAAATTCCTTTCTCTCTATCTTAAATAGGAATACACGAATGAAGTATGTAAGTATTTGCGTGCACATGCTATATACAACACGTACATGTTTGTTGTTATTACACTCGCACGCAAGGGGACTATCTAAATGAATAAACTCGTATCTTATCTATTGCGTTATTCGTTTAGTTAACAGTCCCAGATTCAGATAAAAGCAAAATTAAAGGAGTTATAGCGAAATTCCTTTGCCATTTTATATGCTAAATGAGTTTCCTTCATCAAAACAAGGATTTTTAACACGTTCATTGCATAAATTATACGAGATTCGTCGGAAAATCTGGGCTAATTTCATTATTGGGCAAATATACATTAATTATGTTCTATGGAGGTGCAAAATTATATAAAATTGCTTAAAATGAATGATGTAAACCGAGTAAAAATTATCGAAAATATGTTTTATTGTATATTTAATGTATGAAACTTATTTGTAAATTTCTCAATGTTTAAAATCTGAAATGTAAATTATTATTAGTATTATTATTATTTAGGATCACCTGAAGATCAGGGCGCCCAGTCTTCGTTAGTTAGTCTTATGACGTACGTGCCCTTTCCGTATATTCATTTATGGTATTGGACACCCATTCTCTGACTTTAATTCACTTCACGGGCACCCTTTAAGTTGGGCGTACCCGGTGATTTTATCTCTTATTTTCGTCCAGGATTATTCGGCCTACCCAAGACGGATGGCCCTTTAAATTGATAGGCTAGGTTCCTTCGGCTTTCCACAAGCCTACTTTGAACGTTAATTTTCCCCAGCTAACAAGAGGGGTCTATCCAAGGTATTTAAAACAACGCACGCCCTCTTATAAATTATTAAATGTTACTCGACACAGTACATGCATTTAATAGTTTATTTGAATTACATCTATAAATTTTTCGACAATACAATAATCTTAACGTCAAAGACAAAGGTCACAGTTATGTGACTTTAATAGTTTATATATCGAGGGGCTTTATATTTTAGGGCAACAAAAATAAAAAACAAAAATGAAGTGTCGCAATTCGACCCAGATATTCAAAGAATTAATTTACTTACGACATACAGATGACAAATTTTCAACGCAACCGTATATCAACTAACGGGACTTTCTTCTGAACCCAAATTGACGGATTCAGGAACTAGGGGCTTAGACGTACCCCGTCTAGCATTTACTTGGAGCCAAATTAAATTAAGAGAAAGTTCACAAAACTCTTGGTCCGTTGGTTAACATTAATTAAGATACAATCGAATTTATCGGTTTAGGTCGTTAACAATAACCTTTAGCATTTGCACAGATTTCCGCGTAGTTAATGACATGTTTACAATTCTTTATTTCAATTTAGTGACAATTTATACTTTCGGTTTTGAATTTTCTTACACCACAAGTCTACAGGGGGTTTGTTTAGCCACAGTTAACTTCAAGGAGGAACTACAACTGATTTTGACTCTCAAAATTCCCCTCAGTATTACCAAAAACTCCGCCCTTTGGGGTCTAAAGGACCTATCAAAACCAATTTCATTACATGACGTCATTCGTACAAAATTACTGGCCTTCCATTGGCTCCAGTCTCAACTTTGTTAAATTCTAGCCCCGCCTCCCTTAATGAAATTTTTAAATTAAAATTTGACAATTTAAATTTATATTTCAAATTTAAAACAAAACTTTTAAATTTCGCTTGAGGGCTTCCCTCTCGAAACTCAAATGTAAACAAAAGTGAAAGCTTACAAGGCTCTAATGGACCCAGACTCGTAAATTAACTGCCCTTTGACTCTACGATAAATCTATCCAAGACTTGTCAAACAAGTGCCCTCTCGGATTACACACCCTGACTTGGATTACACAAGGTGTCGGTATCTTTTACTTTAGTCGGTGTTCAAATTACAGATTTTACTTTTCATGCGCAATTAACTCGATTTCAATATCCCTCTGATGAGAACTGAATTAAAATAGAACAAACGCGAAGAAATTGGAAAAACACTTATTCATTCGTTCATGAATACAAAACCCCTTTGCTTTTAAAGATGTTACACAAAGAAATCTTAAACTAAAATTTCTACATCTATTTTACAAAAGATCTGGGCATGTTAAATTTGATGGGTACAACATCCCTCCCCTCCTTTAATTTTGCACTCCGATGCAAACTTTCTTAAATAGGGTTGGATATCATCACTTTACTCACAATTTTACCCACAAATTTACTCCTAAATTTTCCATAAAAATTTTCACTTACTTGTCCCCTTTATTGGGACACTAACACTGACACATGTAATTTTAGTCATCCTCGAGTTCTTCGTAGTGTACCCGAGGTCGGGGCCTAAGAGCATACGGACGCTCTAACGGTGGTCCTGTGAAAGCAGCCTGTCTGCTTTGTCCGGGGGACCCTATTCCCATAAGGTCCCCGCGAGGAGGTAGTTCGGAAGCACCTGGCGGCTCCTGCTCGCCACTCGGTCCTGCCAGGGGGCAGGAGGTGCACTCCGGTTCACCTCCACGGGTCATGTTCCTCCGTTCCCTGTGCGGAGCTCTCGGGGAGGAAGTAGCTCGGAGGCGCCCGGCGGATCCCCTTCCGCCACTCGGTCCTGCCTGCGGGCAAGAAGCGCCCTCCGGTTCACCTCCCCTAGTCGATGTTTCTCCCTGTCCTGGGCGAAGCTCTCCGTGAGGAAGTAGTTCGGAAGCGCCCGGCGGTCCTCGTTCCGCCGCTCGGTCCTGCCAGGGGGCGGAGGCGCCTTCCGGTTCACTTCCCCTGTTGATGTTTCTCCGGTGTCGAGGGCGAAGCTCCCGAGAGGAGGGGCGTGGCCCTTCCCCCATCTCATCCCCTGCGTCGTCCGCCCCGCCTTGTCGCTCAACGTCCCATGGGCATCGATGCTGCGGCGGATGCGGTCTCGATGGATCACTATCTGATGTCCAGTGATCATGTGACGCAGGAGATAAGTGACTGGAGTCTTCTGTTCGATGATGATGTAGGGACCCTCGTACCGGGGCTCCAACTTGCCTCTGCCCGGTCGCGGGTAATCAATGTACACCAAGCCTGGGGCGCCTTCTCTTTGAACGGCTTCAATTCCTTGATTCCGTTAGCCTTCTCGTATCTCCGCATGAACTCTTCCACTCGGCGGTAGATTTCTCTGACTCCTCTTTCGGTCTTCGGCGTATTCCTCTGGGTTGTACGGGCTCCCGCACGCCTCCTGTGGCATGCGAAATAGCTTTGAAGGTACGTTGGGGGCTCGCCCGTACATCAAGAAGAATGGAGAATACCCCGTGGCTCGATGCACTCGATGTTCAAGGACAATTCCACGGTGTCGAGGATTTTATCCCAGTCTCGTCCCGTTTCTTCACAAAGTATGCGGAGTTTGATGCATAACTCTTTATTCAGACGTTCGACCTTCCCGTTGCTTTGGGGCTGGTATGCGGCGGTCCGTTGGTCGTACTTCCCAAACCCTGAAGAGCTCCTGCAAGGTAGAGTTCCAGAACTCCTTGCCTTGGTCGGATACTACTGCGGAAGGGGCACCCAGTTTGCACCGTATCAAACGATGGCACTTGTCCGCCACCTCCCGGGCCGTCTTGTCCTTTATTGCTGCCAGTATGGTGAATTTGCTGAAACTATCCACACACGTGAGGATATAATGGCTGCCTTCCACGGTCGGAGGAAGGGGACCAACTAAGTCCACGTGCAGAAGTTCCCAAGGACTGTGGCCTCGCACACAAGGCATTGTTTCCACAGTCACTTTCCGCGTCCATTTGTTCCGCGCGCACGTGTCGCACGCTTGGACTACCTGCCGTACCTGTTGAACCATACCTGGCCAAAATAAAGGTCCCGTAGGATTTCTGTAGTCCCGGCAGCTCCCGGATGAATGCTCCTGACGTCAGTGTGGGCTTTCCAAATGAGCTGCTCTCTCAACTTTTTAGGAACTACGATGACCTCTCTTCCGTTCGCATCGATGTAAACCAGCAAGTTCCTCACTAGTTTGACTCTCGACGGCTGGATGGGCTTGGTTACGGACCAGCTGAAAGCCTTTCCTTCTTCGATGGCTGCTCGAATCGCCGCTATTTCAACGTCCTTCTACTGTTGTTTGCCGATTACCTTGCGATCAATGATCGCTTTGTTCGGATATTGCGTTCACAAACTCCTTCGTCACTCCAGGCGGGCGGGACAACCAATCGGCCACTCTGTTGAGTTTGCCTTTCACGTACTCGATGAGAACGTCGTAGTCTTGCAATGTCATAACCGAACGCTCTAGTCTTCCATTGGGCTCTCGGTGTCCTTCCCTCAGAAGCCACTTCAACGGCTTATGGTCCGAACGGACTATGACTCTCTGCCCAAATATAACATTGCTTCAATTCCTTTTGTTGGTTGGCCTCTTCTTTGGATTGTTGGGCTTCACCCCGTTCCTGGTGACCACATGGCCTAATACCCCACCTGGGACTGTACTAACTGTCATTTTTCCAACTTTACCTTTAAGTTGGCGGTGCGTAGGCTATCCAAGGCTCGTTGTACCCTCTCGTCATGTCCTTCTAAAGACCTTCCAAGGACAATGAGGTCATTTAAGTAAATCTGTACTTCCTTGTCCAGTTGCTTCGGCAAAAATTCATTACTCTTTGGAACACTGGTGGTCTATGGGACAATCCAAACGGGACCACCCTGAACTCGAAATGACCGCTTCCCGTGGAGAAGGCAGTTTTCGAGATGCTATCGTCGTGAATGGCCAACTGCCAATATCCCGAGCGTAAATCCCTGCTCGAGAAGTAATGAGTCCCGTGCAACTTGGCCAAGGTTTCCTCAATGATGGGTACTTAATATTTGTCCTTGCTGCCATTGACGTCCCAAGGTCTATAGTCTACACAAAGCCTCAGGGCCCTACGCTTCTTTTCTTCAATCGCTTCCACTCTGGGCTCCTGTGGTCACTCTTCATTCCTAGTGATCACGTGGTCCTGGCACTCTACCTGTGACGGTAGTAGTTAATCTTTTCTTTCCCTCGTCGGTCTTCTTCCCTTTGAGAGCGACGGACATCGGTGAACATGCGTCTTGAGGTGTTTTCAATCTCTTCTTAGTCACTTGTGGAAATTTGACTCTTTCTCACCGTGACCCTTGTTCCATTTTTTTCTTTTCGGGCGAGGAATCAAACGGCTGTTCCGACTAACCTCCCCGTTCTCGTTGCCTCAACCACCATGCCGATGTCATCTTATCTTCACGGTAATACTCATTTAGTCGTCACCTTTTATTTCTCAAGAGTGACTTTACCGCCTCCTCGGAAAGTGTTAACTTCCCGTTGAGATTTCCGCTCTGTGACTTGCAAACCACGCTGAGCCTCACTGCACATTCATTGCAGCGTAGAGTAGACGTCCAGGGGAAACCATACCCCAAATTTTCTTCTTCGTCTATTCCCTTTTCCTTTAACTTCCCTTGGGGATTCTGCTCGACAACTTCTCCAAGTATCCTCGAGCCTCACCGCATATCCCATGCAGCGGAGAATAGACGTCCAGGGGAACCCATATCCCCATTTTCCACGATTACCAATGGAAACGACCAGGGGAACGGCTATGCTGTATCACTCCTTGATCCAGCATTTCTGCTATTTGTCCTTTACCTCCTCCTCGTGTGTAATAGGTACCCTGTAGGGTCGCCTAAAGATGGGAGGATGATCCTGGGTTTCCAACTTCATTGGCATCAGGTTATTATAACCCAATGGCTCGCCACCCAGTAAGAAGACATCTGAATAATCCCTTAGCCACTCTTCGACGATTTTCCTTTCTTTGTCGGAAAAGGATTTCCAACCAAGGACATGGACTTGAGGCTTCACTCGTTCTTCGAAGTCCTTCTTCGATGCTTGACTTCCTTTCACCGTGACATTCGTTCCAATTTGGGGTGAGCGTCGACTACCCTCCCAATTAGCTCTGCCTCCGTCACTATGCCCACGACGTCTCCTTTTTCGCCAAGGTATTCTTCGTCATCCTGATTGATCATCAGTAACCTCATCTTCCTCTGTGGGATCCTGCTCGGTAACATTTTTTAAGTTTCCCCGAGCTTCACTGCACATCCCGTGCAGCGGAGAATAGACGTCCAGGGAACTACGTCCCCGGGTCTCTGACTTCCCTCGTCAGAATCACGGCGGCCACCTTTAGTGTTTCGTGCGGGATTGCCTCTACCAGAGTCACCCTCGCACTTTACTGTCTACTCCCTTTACTTGGATGGTTACTGTTTCATTCAGTGACTGTCCTCTTCCGGTGGTCTACCTGGGCTTCGTACCTTTGTTTCGTCTTCATATCCTCCGAAACAATACGCCTATAGTCAAGTCTTGCTGAGCCTCTGGAATTATACAACACAAAAGAATTCTTCAACCCCCCTTCCCATAGTCAAACTTACTTCTACTCCTCTTACATGAATGGGCGGGGGCCGGTGCAACTGAGAAGTTGGCCACTGTCCAATGAAGGCTCCCGATGTTCTTGTGCATAGCTTATGTCAATGTGACGGAAGCTCCACCATCGCTCAGCGCGGTGGAAGCTTGTTGAGCGACGAGTACTGGTAGGGTGATCAGTCCTAGCCGACGGACTCGCCGCTACTTCCTCTGAAGCTATTCGGGAGGCTTCTCCTTCCAATCCTGTCGAAGGTTTGCTCGAGGGCACGCCTCTTCCCAATTTCGCATTTGCTGACAAATCTTGCACTGGCTCCGGCCACTTTCTTCCATTGTTTCCTCTTTGGAGTCTCTGTCTTCATTTGACTTGGTTTGTTTTCTCTTCTGGTTTCTCATGGGGTTGTAGTCACATTCTTGAGTTGTGTTATTCCTTGTGACCAGTGTCACAGTTCTTCCTTCTGGGCTCTCCTCTCTTGCTGGACTTGTCTCCGTCGTTCACCTCCACATCCTTGATGTTGTCCTCCTTTGTGGCTGTTCTTTCTTTGAATGTTGTGAGTTGTAGTCCCAGGATGTGGGAGGATTTTGCAGTTTCTGCAGTCTTCGGCTTCTGTCATGTGGCGTTTCTTCTCTTAGGACCTCTTCATCTCTTAGTCCTAAGCTTGGGTTGTTTACCGAAAACTGGGTTGATTCCATCCAATAGTCCCGAAAGGATGTTCCTTTGATGCAATTACAAGCATACTCCGGCATAACGGTCTTCAACGCGTCCTTAGGTATGCCCACTTTAATATGTCTCCTTGTGGGATTAGCCTGAACCAAGGCATTACCTGCACTTAATAATCTTGGGGCAATTGTTGAGTCTCACCTTTTCCTTCCTGACGGCGTTTGGGCTGGTTCCTGGGTTCTCTTGTGCCCGTTCGCCCATAAACTTCGGCGAACTTCCTTCCAAGTGTGTCCAAAAGTCGTTTGCTCAGGACCCCTTACTGCCTGTTCACGTTGCAAAGGTAAGCTAGTACTCTTTAATACCTGTACGACGGTTTTTATATTCTGCTGCCGGTCTTCGTCGGTGCGGTGTTTCTCGTCTCTTGTGGTGTGTGCACTTCTGCAAGGATTCTTTGGGATGTCTTCTGGGTTCTCTGGTCTCCACCCAATCCTTTCTTGCCTCGAAAGTTCTTCTGTAACGGGAGGAACTAGAGAGATTCTTCGGGGACGAACCCCCGACCTTCGGTTGTCCAAATACTCCCATCGCGGAATAATCATTACAAGGTCTTCCAGTTTCGACCTTCTTCGATTTATTTCTTCCCTAATTCCTTGCATTCCTTTAGTAACCGATTCGTTTTGTAAAACCTTTTCTTCTTTAAATTCCGTAAACTTTCGGTGCTCATTTCTTTTAAGTTCGTTGGTTCGGAATCACTCATGTCACTTACGCTTTCCTCATTCGTTATTTCTACGCTCTTTACCGACATTGCGAAAGTTATTTGTTTGTTTATCTTTTTCAAAACCTTTAAAACTGTAATCACTGTTAACGACCCTTCTTACTGTTCTCAATTATTGTACCGAATTATTGTTGCAAATACTTTCGTAGAATTACTGTTACAATTATTTCATATAATTGCTGTTACAATTATTTCATAAAATCACTGTACAGTTACTTCATATAATTGTGTTACAATTATTTCATAAAATCACTGTTACAGTTACTTCATATAATTGCTGTTACAATTATTTTCTACGTTCGTGCTTTATTGTTACGCAAATTTATTTTAACAAAAAGTTACACTCTTGCGATAAATACCTTGAAATAGAATCCCACTTCTGACACCATATGACGTACGCGCCCTTTCCGTATATTCATTTATGGTATTGGACACCCATTCTCTGACTTTAATTCACTTCACGGGCACCCTTTAAGTTGGGCGTACCCGGTGATTTTATCTCTTATTTTCGTCCAGGAGTATTCGGCCTACCCAAGACGGATGGCCCTTTAAATTGATAGGCTAGGTTCCTTCGGCTTTCCACAAGCCTACTTTGAACGTTAATTTTCCCCAGCTAACAAGAGGGGTCTATCCAAGGTATTTAAAACACGCACGCCCTCTTATAAATTTTATTAAATGTTACTCGACACAGTACATGCATTTAATAGTTTATTTGAATTACATCTATAAATTTTCGACAATACAATAATCTTAACGTCAAAGACAAAGGTCACAGTTATGTGACTTTAATAGTTTATATATCGAGGGGCTTTATATTTTAGGGCAACAAAAATAAAAAACAAGAAATGAAGTGGTCGCAATTCGACCCAGATATTCAAAGAATTAATTTAATTACGACATACAGGTGACAAATTTTCAACGCTACCGTATATCAACTAACGGGACTTTCTTCTGAACCCAAATTGACGGATTCAGGAACTAGGGGCTTAGACGTACCCCGTCTAGCATTTACTTGGAGCCAAATTAAATTAAGAGAAAGTTCACAAAACTCTTGGTCCGTTGGTTAACATTAATTAAGATACAATCGAATTTATCGGTTTAGGTCGTTAACAATAACCTTTAGCATTTGCACAGATTTCCGCGTAGTTAATGACATGTTTACAAATTCTTTACTTCAATTTAGTGACAATTTATACTTTCGGTTTTGAATTTTCTTACACCACAAGTCTACAGGGGGTTTGTTTAACCACAGTTAACTTCAAGGAGGAACGACTACAACTGATTTTGACTCTCAAAATTCCCCTCAGTATTACCAAAAAACCCCGCCTTTTGGGGTCTAAAGGACCTATCAAAACCAATTTCATTACATGACGTCATTCGTACAAAATTACTGGCCTTCCATTGGCTCCAGTCTCAACTTTGTTAAATTCTATGCCCCGCCTCCCTTAATGAAATTTTTAAATTAAAATTTGACAATTTAAATTTATATTTCAAATTTAAAACAAAACTTTTAAATTTCGCTTGAGGGCTTCCCTCTCGAGAACTCAAATGTAAACAAAAGTGAAAGCTTACAAGGCTCTTAATGGACCCAGACTCGTAAATTAACTGCCCTTTGACTCTACGATAAATCTATCCAAGACTTGTCGAACAAGTGCCCCTCTCGGATTACACACCCTGACTTGGATTACACAAGGTGTCGGTATCTTTTACTTTAGTCGGTGTTCAAATTACAGATTTTACTTTTCATGCGCCATTAACTCGATTTCAATATCCCTCTGATGAGAACTGAATTAAAATAGAACAAACGCGAAGAAATTGGAAAAACACTTATTCATTCGTTCATGAATACAAAACCCCTTTGCTTTTTAAAGATGTTACACAAAGAAATCTTAAACTAAAATTTCTACATCTATTTTACAAAAGATCTGGGCATGTTAAATTTGATGGGTACAACACTTATAAGGCTAACTAACGAAAATATCACGACTTAACCTAACCAATCGTTAGGCCAACTGTACGTCCTTGACGATTGGTTAGGTTAAGTCGTGATATTTTCGTTAGTTAGCCTTATAAGGCTAATTAACGAAGGCTGGGGGGCCCTGATCTTCAGGTGATTCATTATTTATTTTAATAATATGAAGAAATGCCCGTTCGAATGTCATGTTACTTAAAACCCTATATGCAAAATTTATGCTCAGTTAAACTGTATTTACACAAGGACGCCCACAGGCATAGACACATTAGTAGGCACATGCCTATAGTTGATAATGAATAAACTGTAATAATGAATGGATTGTGTAAATAAATTGTGTGCTTGCAGCTTTAGGAGCTATTGAAGAATAGGGACCCCAGCCTTCTTTAGTTAGCTTTATAAGGCTAACTAACGAAAATATCATGACCTAACCTAACCAATCGTCAAGGGCGTACAGTTAACCTAACGATTGGTTAGGTTAGGTCGTGATATTTTAGTTAGTTAGCCTTATAAGCCTAACTAAAGAAGGCTGGGGTCCCTATTCTTCAATAGCTCCCAGCTTTATAATAATTATATCACTGGGGAACAAATTTCAACTTTTTGTCTATTGAATTAGATTTGACAGTTAGTTCTAGGTAATTTGGGTGCGCTGAGCACGAATTTTTACTCGGTTTTGCTCTATCAGGTCCTGATTTTGCTCAACACCCCTCCTCTTTCGTCGTATTCATAAAAAGGTTTTTTTCTCAATACTCGCTGTCTTTTTGCAGTTACACATTATGCAACTAGGTTTTATCTAGGTATTTGTACCTATTGTTATGGTATTGTTGTATTATGTATATTTTTATATGTAACACCCTAAAAATATTTTTAATTTTGTCATTTTTAACCATTTTAATATTAGTAAATTAAGCTAAAAATATCATAGAATTCTAAAATTTTCTCGAGCGTTCCTGTTCTCTGTAGAGTATTCTAGAGGAACAACTAAAATATATAAAAGCGACTCGTTTCCAGAGTTAATCAGTCAATTCAATCAGTCAGTCAGTCAGTCAGTCAGTTGAGTTAGTTAATTAAGTTTGGGCATTAACATAATTTTGAATTGGCATATGATTTAGTGAGTAATTTTGTCATCGTGATTTAATATAGTTGATTTAATTAGACGTAATTTATATTGTACCTACTCATCCGTGTTTCTAGTTTAATTTCATAGATTGTAAGTACCTATTTCATAATAAGTACCTATTTAAACTAATTTTTGTGTTTATATTTCAGATTTTCTTAAATTTATATGAATTAAGGGCTTTAAATACCTTTACAAATTGGCAGAACAATCAAGCAATATGTCATCAAGCACTAGAAAGTTCAAATGCAAAAACAACCCTGATTCCTTCTGTTATATATGTGGAAATTTTACACTTCCACATCAACGAGCAAATATAACTGACTCCG
This sequence comes from Bathynomus jamesi, assembly GCA_023014485.1. Lineage (NCBI taxonomy): Eukaryota > Metazoa > Arthropoda > Malacostraca > Isopoda > Cirolanidae > Bathynomus > Bathynomus jamesi. The sequence goes on along the minus strand of JAJOZX010008131.1, from coordinate 78,131 downwards.
TAAAAAGAGCTTACTTAGCTTATTTTGGCATAAAACTGGGGGACCAAGATAAATCGTGGGCTCCACATAAAGCCTGCACTATATGCATTGAAAGACTGCGACATTGGACGAAGGGTTAGGATTCAAAAATACCTTTTGGAGTTCCGATGGTAAGTTTATGATTTCATAAAACTACGTAATTTAATCACTAGTATACTGTAACTTACCTAAATGTAATTGTAACTTAGGTACATAAACAAAAATTTACAGAAAATGTTTATAAGAATCTCAAATATTGCATAAGGTTGAAACACATAGAAATGTTAAATGTTTTGGTGATAATTTTGATAAAATTCATAAAAACAAGTCTCTCGTCGCTTTTGTTAACGCTTTACAATTTTTTTTTCCATATCAGGTGTGGCGAGAGCCTACTAACCACGAGACCGATTGCTACCTTTGCTTTGTCAAGACTTCGGGCTTCACTAAGAAAAATAAACATTGTATCGAGTACCCAAATTTCGACACCGCGATACGACCTGTGCTACATTCAAATGAGATCCCCATTCCAAAATTTAAGGGTCTGCCAACTCAAGAATTAGTTGAAGATGTTCCTGAAAATATTGTTATGCACTTTGAGGAGTCAGACACCGATTTTGAACCCAGCGTATAAAAAGAGAAGAAGAACTTGTTAAATATTTTAGAACAGAGGATAGTTTAGTATATTGCTGCGACATAGTTGGTTTGTTAAAGAAGATGGGGGTTGAGTCTTACGATGCAAATGATTGGCGCTGTTTTTTAGACAGTTCGAAAAGAAGTCTTAAGTGTGTGTTGTTGCATAATGGCAATCTATACGGCTCGATACCGATTGGGCACTCAACAAAATTAAAAGAAAAGTATGAACATATAGAAAAGGTTTTAAATCTTATCAAATATAGGGAGCACGAGTGGATCATATGTGTTGACTTAAAAATGGTTAATTTTCTGCTAGGACAACAAGGAGGGTATACTAAATATCCCTGCTTCCTTTGCTTAAGGGACAGCAGAGCCAAGGAAGAACATTATTTCAAACAAATCTGGCCAGCACGAACATCACTTACTGTCGGAGAAAAAAACGTAATTAATCCACCTTTAGTGAGCAGAGATAAAATCATATTTCCTCCTCTGCATATAAAACTAGGCCTCATTAAACAATATGTAAAGCTTTAGATACGAATGGCGAGTGTTTCAAATACATAACTTCGAAATTTCCAAGTTTAAGTTATGAAAAAATCAAGGCGGGAATTTTCGACGGTCCACAAATAAGAACAATGATTAAAGACAGCAATTTTCCTAATGTCATGAATGAACGCGAAAAAAATGGCTGGTTCTCATTCGTGGACTTGATAGAAAACTTTTTAGGCAATTATAGGGCAGATAACTACGAAGAAATCGTAAAAAAACTTTTAAGGGACTACAAAGAGTTAGGTTGCAATATGAGCATAAAAATGCATTTTTTGAATAGCCATCTTGACCAATTTCCAAGTAATTTAGGTGATGTAAGTGACGAACAAGGGGAGAGATTCCACCAAGATATCAAAATTATGGAGGAACGGTACCAAAGCCGCTGGGATTCCCACATGATGGCTGATTACTGTTGGTGCTTGAAAAGAGACCTGCCATCAACAAGCAAATACGCTAGAAAGTCTTACAAAAGAAAATTTTTGCCACAGTGAAAGCTTCATATCTGTTTGTTTTTTATTTTAAGTCATTTCTATCGTTATAATGTAATTTTACTGTAGTTTGAACTGCTTGTATTCATGAAACTTGAAAAAAAAATTTAACACATGACTTAATTTTTTAGTCCTAATTTGAAAAATCTGGAAAATGGCACATAGGCTGTCGACAAGAATCAGGACCTGATAGAGCCAAACGGAGTTGAAATTCGTATTCAGCGCACCCGAATTACCTAGAATCAAGTGTCAGATATCATTCAATAAAATACGTGTTGCCCAGTGAATTATTGGTGCTGGTTAAGTGTGCGGTCTACCTACGATTCGGCGGTCTACCTTTTAATTATAGCTTCTTATCTTGTTTACTAATTGTTTGTTTACATCCCATTGTCAATCGCCCTTGACGATTGGTTAGGTTTAGTCATGATATTTTCGTTAGTTTTAACGAAAATATCATGATTAAACCTAACCAATCGTAGGTAGACCGCACACTAAACCAGCACCTAATTATTATTAGTTTAAATTATTCCTTAGTCTTTATTACATTTAGAACCAATAGTATATGTAATGCAATAATATATGCGATGGAAGCAAGTGTAGTTTACGTCCCCCTGTGGTGTCTAGTGTAGTTTACATTCCCCTACATTATCCTAGTGTAGTTAGCGTTCACCAACTTTGTCCGCGTATAAGTAATTAAATAAAACGTTAAAATTAACGAAAATATTACGACTTACCCTAACCAATCGTCAATATATATATATTGACGATTGGTTATGTTAAGTCGTGATATTTTCGTTAGTTTTAACGTTTTATTTGATGAATTCATTTAAAAAATATCTCCTTAAGATCCTAGTGTAGTTTACGTTCCCCAACTTTGACCTAGTGTAGTATGTGTCCCCTTTTGCGTCAGCGGGACGTAAACTACACTTGCTCCATGTGATGTAATCATATATGTAATGCAATTATTGAGTTTGAGTGAAGCATGACTAAAATGTATTATCATATTTATCGTTGTTTTTAATATCTGAATTACGTAGTAATAGGGTGTCCAGATTTATGCTCGGAAAAACCGGGACAGGGGCGGATCTATGCCCTATAACCTATAGGCTTATTTTGAAAACACTTTTTAACAGAGTAAATGAATACTAAATATAATAATACACACCTTAGTCTTTCTTTGGCCCGAAAACCATTTTCTAAAGACCGGACAGCTCTCTGAAAACCGGGACGTATGGACACACTACGTAGTAGTGATTATGAAAATAACGAGATAGTGAAAGATATTAATCATAATTGAGTAGTTATATATTTTGTACTTTGGTAGTGCCTATAATGGCCTGCTGTTAGGCTGCGGGCGGCCTTATATATATATCAGTGGCGAATCCTACACTCGGGCTTCTCGGGCTGAGCCATAGAGGCAAGGGGCAAGGAGAAGCATGAGAGATAAAATTGTGTATTTATTTATAGATTTAAGTTTTAAAAAAAGTTTTAAATACAAATTGTAAAAATGGTTTTTGGCTGGTAGTATGTTACTATTTTTCTGTCTAGCCTTCGTCACGCAAGCAAATTTTGAGCGCATTTAGATACCCTTACGACCTATAACAAAATTATATTGACACATTAAGTTTTCGTGTAATCTTTCAAGATCCTTTACTCGGGCGCAAGACATTACGCCCGAGAAAGTATAAGTAATATCGTATATTTAAAGTTCTTTTAATGAATAATTATTTGCTTGCATACGGTTACATAATAGTCCTCCTTCTAATTCTCATTAAATAAAATACGTTTTTCCTCCTATTAATTATTTGGAGCTATTGAAGAATAGGGACCCCAGCCTTCTTTAGTTAGGCTTATAAGGCTAACTAACGAAAATATCACGACCTAACCTAACCAATCGTTAGGTTAACTGTACGCCCTTGACGATTGGTTAGGTTAGGTCATGATATTTTCGTTAGTTAGCCTTATAAAGCTAACTAAAGAAGGCTGGGGTCCCTATTCTTCAATAGCTCCAATTTTTTTATAAAGAAAAAAACATTTCAACTCGGGCTTATATCCTTCGGCCTTGTAGAGGCACAATTTTTAATTCTGGCGATACATGGTAACTTTTTACGTTTCGATAAGCGTGCCTTCAACTGCCTTGGGCGGCGGTGCAGTTTGATATTTGTCGCAATATGAGGTTGTTCGCTTTTTTTAAATAATCTGATTTATTTTTAATATTATAAGTATTCTGAGAAGTATAGCCCACCCATGGACAAAAAGGAATTACATGACTGAATATTAAAGGAATTTGCTTTAAAACCAAGACGCTTGGACTTTATGTTCAAGTAAATAAAATTCAAATAATTTTTTTACCGAGGTATGTATTTATTTATTTTATTGATAATCTTGAGTCATGTATTTAAATGTCGGCTTATATGTAGACTTGAAAATTTAAAAAGAGCCCGAGTAGTCTTGAAGAGCTGGAGTCGCCACTGATATATATATATATATATATATATATATATATATATATATATATATATACGTGTATAACTGTGTATATATATATATATATTTTCATAATTGTTTTTGATAGATGTTAATAGATTAAGTTAAAGGTAGAACAAATGACTCAATGCATTTTATAAAGCATTGCTCCATCCATACACCCATTTAAGGTACGAGCAGCTCGCGGCATCATTGCCAAATACATAGAGGATCTACGTACCAGAAACAAAGATGCTGTGTTATTATAATAATTCAATGAGCGGTCAATTCATAATCGCTTCCGTCTGGATTTATGGGTTCAGGTACATGTTTTATCAGGAACAAGATGCATCGCAAGTTTGCGTTTCCTCTTCAAACAACAAAAACGCACCCAGTTTAATCACGAGCATATTCATATCCCCACCCAATCTTGCTTTCTCTTTCTTTACCCCCCCCCCCCCATATATTATATATATATATATATATATATATTGCATTAATTTCACACAACGCAGACAGAAAGCAGACCGCCACTGCTATATAATATCCCAAGTCTACTAACACCACTTAAATACAAAAGTGTTTACGATTACAAAGAACAGCATAACCTATCTGAATGATCGTTATATGAGGCTGTAAGTCGTTAAGGGATCTCACAAAGCAATTATTTTGTTTATTTGTGCTTCTGCTAAAGCTAAAAGCTTAGATAGAGTATTCTCTAAATGGTTTCCAAAGTCGTCTCATCGTAAAAATAAATCTCTGACTAGTGTGTCATGGGTTCCTCTGTTTATATTGCTTTTGGGTTGTGCCGTCTGCTCTCTGCTTTCTTCTGCTTTCTCTAACCTCTCAAACTTTAGAAATATTTTTAACGCGTACATTTTGTGAACACTGTTTGGGGTCATTTTCAGTGGCACTCAAATGGAAAAACAAATACTTTAAGTTTGTTAGTACATATATATATATATATATATATATATATATATATCCCCGCAAGGGGGTTCTAAGCTCGTGCTCTTGAGTGCTCTTTGTGCTCGTTTGTACGTGCTTGTTCCTGGAGGTTTCACGTGCGCCCTCCCGGCCCTAGCACCCAAGGATGATGGGGCTCGACCCTGCAGTCCTTGTCATCCTTGGTCTTTTTCCACTTCGACTGTCCCCTCCACCCTTTCTTTTTCCTCTGTCTTTCCTCTCACTTTTTCTTTGTTTTTCCACCGAGATATGCCCTTTTAAATAGAGGCGAATCGGTTCTTCCCGAACTTAAAATATATATATATATATATATATATATATATATATATATATATATATATATATATTATGAATTACACAATTAATCATATGAACGAAATAAATGCTGTAAACTCACAAGGCTAAAAGAAAAACGATTTCAAGACCTTTGATGTTTTCACTCCCTGACGAGGCGCAGTGTTGAATACACGAAGGACCTTGGAATCGCCTTTTCCTTGTGAGTTTGCATCATATATATATATATATATATAATGTTATAATGTTTCAGACCAACAAAGACCCTAGGATCCACTCATGGCTGGTCTACCTAACTGTGTTCGTAATTGTGTATTGTGCATGTCCTCCGTGGTGGCGGAGGGAACCTACAATTTTACGTGGGTTCCGAACCACAAAGCCTTAATTTTACTACCTTAAACTATACCCAATCTATCAACATATGCGTCTAATCGATTTTTAAACATGTTTATCGACGTGCTACTAATTACTTCTACCGGCAAACTATTCCAGCTATTTACTATTCTATGAGTAAAAAAGTTTTTCGCAACTGCTGTCTCGAACCTTCTACTTGTCAACTTACACCCGTTATTTCTAGTCCTATTATATTGAGATATTTCGAAAAAGCTATCTCTATCTACGTTATCGAACCCATTCATAATTTTGAAAACCTGGATTAGATCACCCTTTAGCCTCCTAGTCTCGAGTGTAGTCAATTTTAACTCCTTAAGCCTATCCTCGTACGACTTTGACCTAAGCGACGGAATCATCTTAGTTGCTCGTCTTTGAACTCCTTCGATTTTGTCTATATCTTTGCACATATGCGCATTCCAAAATTGGATCGCGTACTCCAAATGGGGTCTAACTAATGACTTATAAAGAGGAACTATAATATCGCGCGATTTGTACTAAAAATTCCGAGCTATAAAACCTAACACTTTGTTCGCTTTATTGACCGCTGTTGTACTTTGTTTCGCTACTTTTAAGTCACCAGTGACTATAACTCCTAAATCTTTTTCCTGCTCTACGCTTGTTAACTCTTTCCCTGACATACTATATGCAAAATTACCGTTACGCGAACCTATGTATAAAAGTTTGCACTTATCGACGTTAAATCTCATTTGCCATGTGATTGACCAATCAAAGATTTTATTCAGATCTTCCTGGATTTTACCTCTATCTTCGTCATTAATCGTCTTACCACCCAGCTTCGTGTCATCCGCAAACTTTGAAACTGTACTGACTAGGCCGACATCTAAATCGTTAATATATATAAGAAAAAGCAAGGGGCCCAATACAGAACCCTGAGGAACGCCATTCGCTACATTAGCCCAAGACGACTCCGCTCCATCAACGACCACCCTCTGTTTCCTACCTCGCAACCACTCTTCTAGCCAATTTATTACTACACCCCTGATTCCATGAGCCTTAGTTTTTTTCAATGAGTTTTTTGTGCGGCACTGTGTCAAACGCTTTTTGAAAATCTAAATACACTACATCAACCGCCCGATGACTGTCGTAAACGTCAACCACGCTTTGAAAATATTCTAAAAGATTAGTTAAGCAAGATTTGTTTCTCCTAAAACCGTGCTGCGTATTTCTAACTAGTTTATGCAATTCTAAGTGTTCGACTATACGATCCCTAATTATTGATTCCAGTAGCTTACCTACAACAGACGTTAAACTGATTGGCCTATAATTTCCCGCCGCACCTTTATCGCCTTTCTTAAAGATAGGTGTTACGTTTGCTAACTTGAAATTATCTGGTACGCACCCCTCAGAAATAGACGCATTAAATGTCTTTGTTAGCGGCACAACAATGCTATCTTTTAATTCTTTTAGTTGTATGGGATATATGGAATCCGGCCGCGGTGATTTACGCGTTTTCATTTTATCAATATAGCGCATTACCTCCCCTTCACTAACCACAATATTATCCAAAATATTACCATTATCAAAAGGTATTATGTCTATGACCGTAGGGATATTCGTTACATCTTCTATTGTAAAAACTGACGTAAAAAATTCGCTTAGCAGGGTAGCCATTTCCTCGTTTTCAGAAACTAGATCTCCGTTAACATTTTGCAACGGCCCCAAGACACTTTTTACTGGATTTCTATTGTTGACGTATTGAAAGAATCGCTTGGGGTTTTCTTTACCGTCACGAGCTATGGAGATTTCAAATTTGCGCTTGGACTTTTTTATTACACTTTTCGCTTCACGCCTTAGAGATATGTAGTTGTTTCGTAACCACAAATTGTCTTTATCGCACTTATGTAGCCTATAAGCCCTATCTCTACTCTTTATAATGTCTCCTACTCTAGAAGTAAACCACAAGGGTTTGTTGTTTACTTTCGCACGCTTAATTTTGTACGGTACACATTCCTCATTTACAGTCCTAAATACTATTTCAAACGATTCCCACATTAGTTTTGCGTTGGAGTTCCCCATTACGTTTTCCCAATTGACGTGTGACAATTTATTTCGAAATTTACAAAAGTCTGCGTGCCGGAAGTTCGGAATTTTAGTCGAGTTAGCTGGTTTCAAGTGACTTACTGAGAGAACAAACTCTACCATATATATATATATATTATATATATATATATATATATATATTATATATAATGTGTGTGTGTGTGTACGTTGTCCAGGTTCCACAGGTTATCTTGCACAGGAGGGGCTGTTTTCCTTGTTGTTCAGCATCATATATATATATATTAGTGATGTAGCGGATGTCATTTTTTTCACATCCGCGGATGCGGATGAGGATGTTTGATTTCAACATCCGCGGATGCGGATGCGGATGTCTACATTTTCGTTATTTTTTAGGATATATTCGAGATTTGTTGTGTTTAACGTATATAATAAGTTATTATATAGAGAGAGCTGTAGCTATAATGTAGTATAATTGATTAATTGTACAATAATTGCTGTACTTTTCTCTGAACATATAAAATAACATCAATCATCTAACTAATATAGAAATCAATTAGTGAATTCGTCTGCAAATAAATTCGTTATATTTTGTTGAGTTTCAGCCACAATTAGAAACCATAATTGTGTTACCAGGATGCGGGATGTGAACCCAACTCAAATGCACCCCAGCGACCTCTTTCCCTAACCTCCACCCTTATAGAAAGAGATCTTTAATTAGCTTGATAACTATTTATATTAAGTTTAAAGTTTTATTAGGCATATTTATAAATGAGTAATTAAAATAAAGTAAACTAAGATGTTCATCGTTTAATGTTCAAACTTAATTATAGGAAGCTTATGCTTAAGGAACATTAATTTTTCTGCCTTTTCTGCTGCCAGTCTGTTTCTCTTTTCATCATATATTAATCCAGCACTGCTAAATAATCTCTCGCTTGGTGCATTTGTTGGAGGACAGGCTAAATGTTTCCTTGCAAGTTTACTCAAGTACGGATAGATATTCTGCGTATTTTTCCACCAACTAATAGGATTGTCACATGCAGCCAGGCGTTTTTCTTGGTGATAGCTCTCGATCATTTTTACTACATCTTTTGACATCGCGTAGGTCTCGTCATTGCTGCTTGACTCAAGAAACTGAGAGACAGATTCTGTGATAGATTTGCTTGTTGAAGGTGTTGGTTCTGTCACTGAAACTTTTATTCTTTTGGTGGGTGGCGAAGCGACAGATTCAAGAGATTGAAGCTCTTCAACTGCTTTGCCAAGTGATGATTTAACTCGTTCTAATGTACTAGGTGAAAATAACTTAGCTTTGTAACGTGGATCTAAGTAGGTTGCAAGAGAGTAACTTCATACAAGAACAGCCTCTCGTCTTGTCGCTTACATCACTTTTGCGCACAATGAACTAGTTCTATTAATATAGTAGAATTTGATAATTTCCGCTTATTAATGACATTTTATCTCAACGGTCCACATCCGCACGACATCCGCAGTCCAAAGTGCGGATGCGGATGCGGACGCGGATGCGAGAAAATGTGCGGATGTTCCGCGGATGCGGATGTGACCTACATCACTAATATATATATATATATATATAGTGGACCTAGTTTTAGCCGTTTAAGGTGATAATGATTTAATTGTATGCAACGATTGATTAAGGCAATGACTGACTGATTACTTATTAATGAAAGGCTATTTGAGTAGATCCACCATACTATTGGAAGTGACCGAAATGGCAGCGAGGTCACCAGCTTTGGTTTACGCCCAAAGCAAATTAAGTTAAGGTTATAAAAGACACCTTATGTTTTGTGTAGTTTAATTAAGAAAATATTTATATTAATTTTCACAGTGAAAATACAATGGTAAGACTGACTAGAAAGCTTAACAGTTCGAAAATGACCTTTGAAATATGCGCTCGTTTATGTGAGGCTTAATGGTATACAAAATGGGACACCTTTGAAATGCGCTCGTTTATGTGAGGCTTAATGTTATACAAAATGGGACACAACCTGAAATATGAGATGGTGAATACAAAAATTAATGCATGCACGTAATAATATAACAAATAGGTTATGTAATACACCGATTAGGGAAACTACAGATTATGCATAAATGATCTGTGAAAGAGGCCTATTAATGACACCGTGAACGCGTACGTTTTGGTACTCTCTGAGTCTAAATAGAATAAGCCTCGGTACTTTATTTTGTACAATGGTACCGTTACTTATTCACGGTGGTATAACAAAGAATTGACAGTAATTAATTGGTAGTTTATGTTATGCTTATGGCATAGACCTAGGTAATAAAATGAAATGTTAATAGCTTAATTGAGGTAATACGTAATGTACAGTACTCATCGATGGTATGTAATGGCATGCAACATAGAACATTGAATGGGCCTAATAATTGCTATAAAGAATGCACGTGCGTTTGGTACATTGAATGGAAAACATGACACTGATTAAGTAGGCTAAATGATTGTATGGATGCACAAGGAATAATTGATGCGGCCTAATTATAATGGATTGTAATGCTTGCACAAATATCATTTATATACAAGAACATTATGTGATGTTAAGTGATTACGTCAAGAGAATGTTTAGTTAACACGTAAATATGTGAATTGAACAGAATAACGGATGATACGCGGAAATAACGGTATAAAAATGACACTTGAATTGGATGACAGGCCTACCGTTCGGCCTAATGATAGTTGAGGGAATATACACGGTATATGAATTAGGCCTGCAGTAGAGAAAAGGTGGTCTACTGCGTTATTAACGGGAGTCAATGGGAATGTTTAATTACTCACTTTGGGAGAGTAGCCTGCTGTTCGGCGGTAGGCTAATGTAGGCTTCAAGAGCACTTAGAATATGATGTAGTTAGCTTACCCGGACGATTTGACGTCGTGGAAGGATTGTTGAAAAGGAATACCGTGAGTGTCGTCGATCGTCCTCTGGAAACTGGTCGCTCGCGCGTTGGTCGGGTCGGGATTAGGCCTTTTTGCGTTGGAGATGTAGGCCCGGTTGTGGTTGTCTCTTGGAAGTTCGTTCCGTAGGTCGAGGTATGATGGGCCTAATGGAGTCTCGTAGACGATCGTTCTTCGTAAAGCGGTAAAAGCTGACCAGATGTGGAGTGATTTGGGCTTGTAGCTTTCGCCGTCGAGTCACGCAATGTGTCCCTTGCGGATGCTTCTCGTAGTGTTGCAAACTTTGCCGGTGCTCTCGAAGATGCTTGATAACCGGTTTATGCGGTAATGAATAGACCCAGGGGAATTCCTGATGCCGTTGGGGTTTCCTGCGGCAGTATTGGTGGGTCACTTCCAATGATGCTTCGTTTCTTGAATGTGGTGTTGAAGTGAGCCTTGGTCTTGAGCCGGTTACAACTGATGAGGGATGACAACGTACAGAGTAGTCGAACGGAATGGAAGCGCCGGAGTGAGAGTGAGTGAGCGTGCGTGGGTGCTTTCTTTTATAAGATTCCTGTGACGTAGAACTTCACGCCAATTACTAAGACGCCTTGGTGAAGGAACAGACTTTCCATTGTTTGTTAGCCCACGTGTGTTCCAAACTGTTTTATGGTAGCGTGGAAAGAAAGTATGTCTGTCGATTTGTTGGTCTATTTCTTGTTGATCCGCTACATATATATATATATATATATGTGTGTGTGTGGGCCTAATATTAGCCGAGTGAGGTGATAATGATTAGGCCTACTATAATTACCAAAATAATGAAATTGAATATTGAATATGATATGATGTTACGAATGCTTCGAGGTCACCAGCAAATATTGTTAAGGTTAGAAAAATTACCTTATGGTTTTGTGTTTAATTAAGAAAATAAATCATTTATTTGTTCATAGTGATTAACATGGCAATGAAGGTATTTACGGTGATTAACAATTATATAACGGCATTTATAGTACGCTAAATATGATTGAGGATTAGCAAATGAGGAAATGGTTATACAGATTAATTGTTAAGTAATACACTCGTTTATGGTAGGCTATTGGTATGCAAAATGGAACATAGAATAAATGATGCAGCCTAATAATGATTGGAAGAAATGTACGTAACTTGGTACACTGTAAATGGATTAGGCCTTCATTTAGGTTGGCTAGAGTTACACATAAATGGAACATTGAATGGGCCTAGTAATGATATAAAGAATGCACGTGCGTTTAGTACACGTAAGTGGATTCGGCCGTCAATAATGAAATGGTTACCGTAAATAAATCACAAATAAACGGATGCAAAATATTTATGGATTACATGAATGAACACAATAGCAGGATGGTACACGCATACGGCATTGGAATGACACTTGAACTGGGCCTACTGCTGTCTTAACGGGAAAGTTAGTTTGAACGGTAGTGAAAGCACTTTAGGTATAGCCTAATCACGCCGCTGCGGTTACGCTCTGTAGACTTAGCGAGCATTACTTAAGAACGAGGCACAGAGAGCTTACCGACATTGTTAAAAATACCTCTTGAAATGAAGGATATGCTTGAAGGTTGACCTTGTAGAATGTAGGCCCGAGGTGATGTTGACTGTCTTATTGAAGCTTGTTGAACGGGCGCCGCGCCGGTCGCCTCAAGTGTTGATTCGCTTCGTGTAGAGTTGAGATAATGCTTGAGGGACTGAAGCCGGCTGAATTCGAACGGCGCTGGGTTTCTAAGGAATGCTTCTGCAGGCGGTCTGTAGAAGGTCTTACTTGATGATAGACCTCAGCCTTGAAGGAACAGCAGGCCGCTCTCCGGCGAAGGCCGGAGAACAGGTGGCGTGACGAATGTTGCTGCTGACGAAGGTGGAGACCAAGACGAGAAAAATGACAAGCGACAAGTGAGCGAGTGTTTGTTTTTTTTCTGTTTAAGGTGCTTCAACCCTGCTGGATTATTAACACCATTGGTTTTTTTTTTGTCTCCCCGAAGGGAGGTTGCAAAACCTTAAACAGAAAAAAAACAAAAAACAAAAATCGAGTGATTGTTTGTTTTGTTTTTTTCTGTTTAAGGTGCTTTCAACCCTGCTGGATTATTGACACCATTTTTTTTTTTTTTGTAGAGAAAGGTGGTGAAAGAAAAGTAGTAGAAGTGAAAGGTTGTTATTTTTTGGAAACCAGAGTTAAAAATCGAGTGTTTTTTTTTTTTCTGTTTAAGGTGCTTTCAACCCTGCTGGATTATTGACACCATTTTTTTTTTTGTAGAGAAAGGTGGTGAAAGAAGTAGTAGAAGAACATTAGGCAAAATCGAGTGAGTAAGTGTATCGGTGGACCCTCGCTTATATAACCTCTGAGACGCGGAGTTTCGCGCCATTTCTGAGAAGCCTCCTACGCGTCCTTTGTTGCTAAGAGGCTAGCGTTATTTCTGATTCCTTGAAAACACGTGCGTCTTTCGCTGCCATGTGATTCTAAGATGTTTGAGAATGGCGGGGAAAATATTCCTTTGGCCGTTCTTTGTCTGTTTTTCTGTCTGTTTCTTCTTTTTCACTATATATATATATATATATATACATTTAAACTGCAAACGCGTCGTCCTTTACGTTAATATATATATATATATATATATATATATATACACACACCATGCATACGATAGTTATGAAAAGTTCACCGTTTGTTTGGAAAATTTTAACAAATAAAAAAGTTAGTTTAACTCCAACATATAATGTAAAACATCAAAGAATTTGAGGAAAATTAAAAAAAAAGAAAGTTAAACTGCAAAAGTTTTCGTACATTTACTTACCAAATTATTTAATACTTTGTGTATCCACCTTTTGCTTGAATGACTTTAGTGATTCGTTTTAGGTATTTTTCTACAAGGTTTCGACGTCTCTAAGTAGAAATTTTAATCCATTCTTCTGAAGAAAATTGTTGCAATTCAGTTCGAAGGGTTTCTCTTGCGAACAGCTTTTTTCATATCAAACCATAGATTCTTTATTAAATTGAGATCTGGGCTTTGACTGGACCACTCGAAAAACTTGAAATTCTTTTGCTGAAGCCATTTCATGGTGCTCTTACTTTTATGGTTTAGATCATTACAGCATTAGGATCACTTTAACATATTGCTTCCCAGGAACCTCTCTTTAACATATTGCTTCCCAGTGTATATCACTTTAACCCTTTAACGATGGATGGTACCTTAAGGTCCACCAGAAATAATAATATAAATTGTACTACAATGTCTCGTTTCTATAAATGTTTCTAAAATGTTTATATATAGATGTCATTTAGTTGTCGGGAAAGGAACCCAAAATGTGTATCATTTCAGTGACTAGTTACTAAAATATTTAGTTTTGAATGACAATAAAACCTATACGTTCTGGTTACATGAGTGACCGCATATGCTGCGGACTCGTCCTTAAAGGGTTAACATATTGCTTCCCAGTGTATATCACTTTAACATATTGCTTCCCAGTGTATATCACTTTAACATATTGCTTCCCAGTGTTAATCACTGTAACATATTGCAGTACTTGTAGGTTATCTCCTCCCCACCAATTTTGACAGAATATTTTCGTTAAAATTAACGAAAATATCACGACTTAACCTAACCAATTATCAAGGGCATACAGTTGATCTATTATTAATTATAACATTGTTTGTTTCTGGAATAGTATTTACTATTTACTAATAGATCAACTGTACGCCCTTGATAATTGGTTAGGTTAAGTCGTGATATTTTCGTTAATTTTAACGAAAATATTCTGTCAAAATTGGTGGGGGGGGAGATAACCTACAAGTACCCATATGGCTTCCCAAAAATAGACATTACACAACCAATTACAGTTACATTACAATAGTTTATAATATTTAGAGATTAGCTAGTCGAGAAGATGTAAATTTATGGACAACTTAACTTATTATGCTTTGCCATTTTTTGTGAATGTAAAATATTTAGATCACCTGAAAATCAGGGCCCCCAGCCTTCTTTAGTTAGCCTTATAAGGCTAACTAACGAAAATATCACGATCTAACCTAACCAATCGTTAGGTCAACTGTACGCCCTTGACGATTGGTTAGGTTAGGTCGTGATATTTTCGTTAGTTAGCCTAGATTACCAACCTCTTTCTAACCAACCAACCTTTCTCTTTTTAACATATTGCTTCCCAGTGTTAATCACTTTAACATATTGCTTCCCAGGAGGGATCACTTTAACATATTGCTTCCCGAATGCTTTGGGAAGCAATATGTTAAAGTGATCCCAGCATTACATTATGTTTTAGATCATTACTCGTGTACAGCAATAACAGATCTCTTGAGGTCTGTAGACAGCTCTTTACAACGACGACCCATTACTTACTACAGGCTTATACAGTTAGTTATTCGTCTTCCATGAAGATTCACAGAGAAAATTCTAGAATTCAGAATTGCCAACAGTCTCTAATCAATAAACAGCCAACTACTGATAAAAATTTTAAATTCTTTAAGCCTAAGGTGGATCGGATACACAAAGTATTAAATAATTTTGTAAGTAAATGTACAAAAACATTTGAATTTTAACTTTTTTTTCTTTTTTTCAAATTCTTTTATGTTTAACATTATATGTTGGAGTTAAACTAACTTTTTAATTCGTTAAAATTTTCCAAACGAATGGTAAACTTTTCATAATTATCACATGCTTGGTACAAAAGATAAGGATGAATTTAACTTAAATATTTCTCTGTACATAATAAACTTTCATAAAAGTATTGTTAATCAATGAACGTTTTAATGTTATACATTTTATGAGTATTTTTACCAGTCTTTATATTTTTGGGATCACCTGAAGATCAGGGCCCCCAGCCTTCTCTAGTTAGCCTTATATATAACGAAAATATCACGACCTAACCTAACCAATTGTTAGGTCAACTATACGCCCTTGACGATTGGTTAGGTTAGGTTAGGTCGTGATATTTTCGTTAGTTAGCCTTATAAAGCTAATTAAAGAAGGCTGGGGGCTCTGATCTTCAGGTGATCCTATACATTTTATAAGTATATTTACCAGTCTTTACATTTTTGTAACTTTTACAATTCGTTTTCTGAAGATTCCTGAAGTATATGGAACAAACGTTAAATTATATAGGGTGTGTATAAAGTAACGCAAGTGAAGAGACAAATCTGATTTGAACTGGCTTAAACTAGTTGGACATTTTCCAGACATTTTTGAACATTTTTGGTGAACATTTTCAACACCTCTTATAAACCTTACTATCGAATATACAGTTGTTATAAAGTACATGTAATAAATATTATTTGTCCATGTTCACTCGCGTTAATATACTGTGATTCAAATAGGATTTGTCTCTTGAATTGCGTTACTTTATACACACCCGGTACATCCAAAGCAAGTTTTTTTTTTTTTAATTTGTTGTGAAGAAAATTTCTCACTGCAAGAAATTCTTTCAACAGTTTGGAGATTTCTCCAAAATACAGGGTGATCAAGAAAGGTGTCCCCGAAAAATATTTTCGTAACAAATTATTTCTGGGTCATCCTGTATATTAATTTGGAAAGTTACTAGTTTCTTTAAAAATATAAATAGAAAATGAATGTGTATTTGAATAGGATGTTCATATTAATGGAATTTAACTGAACTAATATTTAATGCCCGGTTCGGCTACTGTCAGATTACACTGCCCAACAAAAAAAAAAAAATTTTGCTGCTGATTTAATTCTAAGACCTGTTTCTGGATAATATTGATGTGCTGATTTAAAAAATCACCTTAGATTTTGTCCATCACATCAGGTTTTCGTGCAATGCAATATGCCTATTTTGGGTGATCCATGAAGGGCGCTTATCAAAATTGATGATTTTTGAGACCTGTTAACAGCTGTTTTGCTGTTAAAATTTTATCTGTGGCATACGCAAATCTGTGCATTAAATCTAAAGGTCATGTACAACATATTAAAATCTTGGGTATCTGTGATTTCCCCAGGTGTGAGCGTAACGTCATGATCTGAGAGAGATTTCCCATTGGCGGAGTGAGAGCAGCCGGTTCCGCTAGTGACGTCAGTCTGTCCTGGTTGGATACAGCTGCAGTGTGTGACGTCATCGCCTGCTCGCCACATGATTGGGAGCGGCACAGAGTTACATGTGGGCAGCATTCAGTGATCCAATACTGCGGCAGTTATTTGCGATCAGTGGTGAGTGAAGGGTGCGTTGCAGCTCATCATCATCATGTCTGCTGTTCGAAGAAAGTGTTCAAACAGCCCAGATGTTTTCTGCTACATTTGTGGATGCTTTACGTTACTAAAGCAGAGGATGAACATTACTGATTTCGTAAAAAAGACATACCTGGCCTATTTTAAAGTTAAACTTGGAGATCAGGATAAGTCGTGGGCTCCTCACACTGTTTGCAAAACTTGTGTGGAACATTTACGACAATGGACAAATGGAAACAGAAAAGGTTTGAAGTTTGGCATTCCTATGGTATGGCGAGAGCCCAAAAATCATTCAGATGATTGCTACTTTTGCCTTGTGAAGACTTCTGGCTTCAACGCAAAGAATAAACACTATCTAAAGTATCCTAACCTAGATTCAGCAATCAGACCAGTTTCTCACTCAGATGAAATTCCTGTTCCAATTTTCACGGACCTTCCAACACTCACAGAAGATGATGAAGATATGGAATTACCTGATGAGATCGAACGTGATATCACTGATGATGATTTTGAACAGCCTTCTTCATCAACGACACCTCAGCGATTTAATCAACTTGAGTTGAATGATTTAATTCGTGATCTCAGCCTTTCAAAAGAGTCATCAGAATTATTAGCTTCATGATTGCACGAGAAAAATCTACTTCATCCTGGGACAAAAATAACATCTTATCGCAATAGGGAAAGAGAATTGTTGCAATATTTTGGTGCAGAGAAGGATTTGGTTTACTGCCATAATGTAGAAGGACTTTTGAATGCAATGGGTGTAACCCACTATAGCCCCAATGAGTGGAGATTGTTTATAAACAGTTCAAAAAGAAGTTTAAAGTGTGTCTTGCTTCACAATGGGAATGAATATGGCGCGATTCCTATTGGTCATTCAGTGCATCTAAAAGAAGAATATGAAAACATAAAAATAGTGCTGGAGATGCTAAAATATGATGTTCATAAATGGGTGATTTGTGTTGACCTGAAAATGGTCAACTTTCTTCTTGGCCAGCAAAGTGGCTACACAAAGTATCCATGTTTCTTGTGCTTATGGGATAGTCGCGCCAAAGCTGAACATTGGGTAAAGGAAAAGTGGCCACTAAGGCAAAATTTAAATGTAGGAGATAAAAATATTGTAAACGAGCCATTGGTGGATCGAGAAAAGATCATTTTTCCACCACTCCACATCAAACTTGGGCTTATGAAGCAGTTTGTTTGTAAAAGCTTTGAATAAAGAAGGTGATTGCTTTAATTACATATGTGCAGCCTTTCCAGGTCTTAGTGATGAGAAGCTTAAAGCTGGTATAGTCGATGGTCCCCAGATAAGAAAACTGATGAAAGATCCGCAGTTCAGTAACTCAATGACCGAAACGGAGGCAAGAGCTTGGAATGCTTTGTGGCAGTAGTTAAGAACTTCCTAGGAAACAAAAAGTCTGAAAATTATAAAGATCTTGTAAAGGATTTACTTGTAAACTTTCAGCAGTTGGGTTGCAACATGAGCATTAAAGTTCACTATCTCAACAGTCATCTGGATAAATTTCCAGAAAATCTTGGTGATGTTAGTGAAGAGCAAGGTGAAAGGTTCCGCCATTTAATCCACCAAGATATCAAAGTGATGGAAGAACGATACCAAGGAAGATGGGATACCCATATGATGGCTGACTACTACTGCTGGAGCCTGCAAAGAGATTGTCTTGACATCTCTCATTCTAGGAAGTCCTATAAGAGAAAATTTATCAGCACTGAAAAGTAAGAAAACAAGAAAAAGACAATGTTAAGAAAACTGGTCCCGTGCTTGCTTTAATATGGATTCATTTTTTGCTTATTTCAACACTCTTAATCACTTTATGTGTCAATATTACCATTGTATATTAAAGTTCACTCCCTGCACAATTGTTTACTTTTCCATGCTGGTTCTGAGTATGTAAAAACTTATTTTTTGAAAAGAAAAAAAATTGGGCATAACCCTGCCAAAATGCGATATCTCCAAAATATCCGTATTTGATTGCTCGAAAACCTGACGTGATAGGCAAAAACTAAGGTGATTTTTTAAATCAGCACACCAAAGTTACCTAAAAACAGGTGTTAGAATTAAATCAGCAAAATTGGTGTTGGGCAGTGTTATATTAGTTAAGGTTTTATATACAACCTTTCAACCTTTCAAATGTTCTGTGCGATGATTCCTCATTTGACGAAGGTCAAGCTTGTCGCCCCTACTCCCCTCTCCATATATATATATATAATATATATATATATATATATATATGGTGGGCCGAAAGTCAGGGCATGTAAGAGAAATTGACTTATATTAATAGTTTGTTTTTGCTGTTCCGGGCGAGACATGGATGGGAAATTAACGAAAGATGAGCGAATGAAGTTGGTCTTTATGTACGCAAGAGAAGGAAACACGTACCGAAGTGTGGCAGACGAAGACTGGAATAATGTCTGAATGTTCTAAGATTTCTTCTGTTATGTTGTTACGTGTGAAGATGTCACTCAGACAATGCTGGGGTCAAATACGCTTTGTCATCTACGAATACAAATATAGTAATTTTGGAATTGTCAGATCTAAATACAAATACACACTTGCAGCGTTTTATTTGGCAAATACAAATTGTTCAAATATAAATACGAGTTTCAAATTGGCTAGTTGTGACTTCTATCAATTAATGATTTCTTCCCGTTTTGAGACTGGTTAAGTTAAAAGTAAACAAAAGTAAGCATTACTGAAAACTATTTCGTTAACAATTAACCAAAAACAATTCGTTACTGGTTACATTTCACAAACATCAACTCTTCCCTACCTGTTCTTCTGGCCCAACCTACTGACTCGCTGAGGTGTTGTATTTGAGATGTATTTGAGCAGATACGGCAAATACAACGATTAAATACAAATAAAATACAAATACACATCCTTCAGGATTTCAAATATAAATACAAATTACAAATATAAATACGAGAAATAACTGTATTTTAAATACAAATACATATTTGACCCCAGCCCTGCACTCGGAAGAAAAACTGAGAAATGTATCGAGGTTCCTTGGTCTCAGTTTGAGCATTTATTATGAATAAACCAACAAAATGCGAGAAACAGATTATTTGAGCCACCCTGTATAAGAACAATACTCACAGTCTAAAGTCTTTATTAAAACCCAAACGTTTTGGTAACCAACGTTTCCCCTTAACCGTTGCATACAAATAACAAACTTAAAAATATAGAAATAAATCCCATGAAAACGACCTGGTAAACGGCATTACAGAGAATGGCACGGAATCGATGAATAACTGTTAAAGGGGACTTACTACTTGAGAATCAAAAGTACAGAAGAGAAACGTTTGTAACATAGTTGATTATTATTAATGAGTATAAAAACACTTAATTTAAATAAAAAACTTTACATAATTAAGAAATTAACAGATTCAAACTTTTACAGATTGAAACTGTTAAATTTCGTTTAAGTTTCATTAAATTTCGTTTAATTGTTATATTTCATTTAGAGGTCTTTTAACAAGAGTTTGTAGCAGTGTATAAAAAAATATACTCCAAAATAGGCCTATTTTAAATTGATTAATTGTTAAATGGATGGTTATTCGTATGGCAATGTTCTTCTATGAGAGATTTAGTTGGTTTATTTGAGGGTCTGTTGGTGTAGGAGGATATGCTCCTGTACTTATCCATTCTGATTTTAAATTGTCAGACAAAACTACGAAACACAAGTGAACAAATGTACGATGGATGAACATTAATTTTACTAAGAAATGGGTGAAGAAAGAATTAATGCTATACTGATTGGCATAAACAAGACGGAAGGTTATTGATGGAAATTACTGAAACAAACGTTTCCACAAATAACTTTGCGTTTGTAGCTACCTCGAGTTCGTTCACTTTATTCGTTACGGTTTGAATTATCTTATTCTTTTCGAGTAAAATCTTCACCTTTGTAGACTGCCTTTTCACATCTTGTTAATTTTTTTCGTTCATACTTGCAAGCTTCGTCAATTTCAATGTCGAGGACTCGTGAGTTTTCTTGCCAGAGAAGGGAAACTCTCCCTGCTTCTTTGGCTCGATGTTATGGCACAATTGGCTGAATTAATTTTTCACCTTCGTCACGTCATATTTATTTTGTTTTCATTAATTTTAATTGTTGAAGGAAATAGTATTGAAAGTTTTTTAAAATTGCTTCAATTTGCCAGGAGGATGAGAGAGCATAGCAAAACCCACTAAAGCGCTGTGTAAGCTGGTAATAATAATAATAATAATAAGAGACGAAGAGTCAAACCCTTATTTAGTGGTGTTTACATTTACAAAGTTAGCACTTTTCACGTAGGCCTACTTACAGTATATTATGATGAATTAAATAGGATGTAAGATTGAAAAAAATTTATTATAAATTTAATTATAAAGTATTTTTTCATATACATGAATATCATTAATAGAACGAAGTAATTTTGACTTTTGATATCGCCATTCAAAATTATATTCTTGTCCTTAATGGAAAATGGCGTCATTATTTAAGTTACACCCAAATGCGCCTATCATAAAAACTTATAAAGATTTGAAACGGATTTTAAAGAAATAATGTAAACAATGATTTAGAATACGCACATTTAAGTAGTAAATTCAAGAATTTTTTTTTTTGTAGGAACGGTGGGAGGGAGGGCCAAGGGGCCCCCTCCCCTATAGAAGGAGAAGAGGAGAAACAAAATCAATTAATCCACGACACATAAAAAAATTATACAGGGTGGGCCGTAAGTTTCCATACATAGGAAAAATAAACATTTTTTTATGGACAACCATTTTTATTTATATAATATGCTCTACATGGTTGCCATTGTTTTGAAAACACATTTCAATACGTGTTCCCCACTGTTGATGAACACGCATTAGCACAGTTGACGTTATGCTTGTAATGGCGTTGGTGATACGTTCCTTTAGATGATTTATGTCTCGTATCTTTTCCTGATACACCATGGCCTTCAAGTGCCCCCAAAGATAGAAATCAAGGGGGGTGAGATCTGGGGATCTGGGAGGCCACTCCACAGGACCACGCCGACCAATCCAAGCATCCGGAAACTGCTGATCCAAATACCGACGCACGTGAAGACCATAATTTAAATTTTCCTATGTATGGAAACTTACGGCCCACCCTGTAGTATAATTTGATACAATTTTGGACCAGAGATTCGTTTTATAACATTATGGAGCAATTTTCTCTTAATAGTTTTAGACCTTCCATTAGGCCTAATATTCATCTAATTTGTGTATGTAATTTATAATGGCATTTTAAATGGAAGGTTGTCTTGGAAGATTTTGTGCTTCGTACTAAGTAATTAATGTTCAAGAGTTATTTTAGGTAAAATTCAGTGCTGTAATTTTTGCTGTAATTTCTCAAGTACATTTGCATATTTACCATACATCTGTGTACATCGTATTAGAATCACCTGAAGATCTCCCCCCCCCCCCCCAGAGTGTCCATCTGAAGTTCTTCCCCCCAGCCCGATCCACCTGAAGATACTCCACCCAAGTCCACTCCACCTGGAGATACTCCCTCAGTTTTGACAGTAAACTAATGAAAATATCATGACTTAACCTAACCAATCATCAAGGGCGTACAGTTGACCTAACTGGGCAATCAGTTAACCTAACCGGGCATTCAGTTGACCTAACCGGACATTCAATTAACCTAACCGGGCATATATATATATATATGGATCACCTGAAGATTATCCCCCCAGCCCGATCCACCTGAAGATCTCCACCCCTCCCCCAGCCCGACCCACCTGAAGATCTTCTCCCCCCCAGCTCTACCTGGAGGGGAAGATCTTCAGGTGATCCTCGTACTCTTTTTTTTTCTCATCCAATGGCGAATGCATTATATATATTTTGATCACCTTAAAAGCTTTAGCACTTTAAGGCAATTAATGTCTTCAGCTAGTTAGTCTTTTAACATCCTTTTACTGCATTGACATTTAATGAATTGGTATTTAATCTCCAATAACTGGATAAAACGTGACCTCAGTTTTCTGCATGGGGTCCTCTTTCGTTATAGTTGTTATAGTCGATGGTTGGGTTCGATTAACGTATCAAGGACACTATTATGACAATCTTTCGAGTCCCTTTGTGATTCGTAGGGAAAGTATCGTTAATTAAAGGTCCCTAAAATTGATATTTCACCAGAATTATTTGTTTATTTATTTACAAATGTTGTTAAAACGTCAAAAGAAAGAGTCTGAACCTCTTCTACATAACGAAGGTTTCTTTTGATTTAACAAGATTTGAGTTTCGTACGAAGTCCACTTACGCTGTATTTCGGTTAGAGAACACGTGAGGCAGTTTGCTCTGCATTAATATCTATTTTTTTTTTTTTTAATAGCGACATAAGCTGCTTTGATAAGTGATTTTCTCGTACAGTACGCAAAAATATCTCTAGACTATCCTGCTACATCTGACGTTGCGAACGACAATAGCAAGCAAGCAAACGTGCCGCCACACCGAATGCAGTGTTTGCGATAAGAGATGTGATTTTCTTGGACATCATGAAAACTCTCGAGGCAACGATGATATGACGTGATGATAAAAATATGAATACGACGTTGCGACTAACAAACCGGATGTTCCAGTTCTCTCTTTTCACAAACCAAGCTAAATTTACATTTTCTTTAAGAAAATACAGCTGTTTGAAAATGTGAACACACCACGACTGAAATCAGGTTACATTACTGTAAGTTAGGTTTGAGAAAGTTGCAGGAGCGAATTAATGTGGTATAAAGAATTATATATATTATATATATATATATATATATATATATATATATATATATATATATATATATATATATATATATATATGAAAATGAAAGGAAAAACATTTTCAGTGGGAAACTGGTATCTCCCATCAACGTTGGTCTCAGGTGAATGAACTCGAAAGCTACTCAACTCAGGTTCGACTCCCACTAGGTCTCAGATTCCTACCCAAATGCCTCTTTCAGTTTCGTGACCTCCGTGAGGATTCACCACACGGACTGTCGTAAGGTTTGTAAGTATATATATATATATATATATATATATATATAATCACCTTACGACATTATACTGCTTTACTCCTCTTCTTTCCGTAGAAGGAAAATTTAGGAAACCGAATTTATCGCGTGTGACAAGTTGAACCAGAGCTGGGCACTTGCGGCATATTGCGGTACTGCGGTACTGCTGCACTACCAAACCGGTACGCGGAAATTTGAATGCGGTAGCGGTACTGCGGTACTTTCAGCGATCCTTTGCGGTACTGCGTTATGCGGTTCCGGTTTGCGGTAGTACCGCAGTACCGCAGTATCGCAAAATATGCCGCAAATGCCCAGCTCTGCAAGTTCTGACACGCCTTCAGCACCAAACGAGTCTTTTCTCGCCAATCGTGATTCTCAAACTGCTTAATTACTCTACGCTCCCTTCCTTCTCAGGAGTCATTCACATTTCGTACATTTGCATGTGCAACAAAGTTGGAGAACGTTTTTAAAGCTGCTTTGCACGATTATTTCAGCTGGAAGTAAATACGTGGTCCACTCTCTCTCTCTCTCTCTCTCTCCATATATATATATTAGGGTGTTCGACAAACTCGCCACATTTGTGAAGCCCCAATTTACACTTGCGTCAACATTCGTCAAGTACCGCAATTACCTCAAGACACGATTTTCAAACACGATGGAGCGTTCCCTCACTTCGGCAACATGTGCGTGCGTATCTCTACACGAACAATTCCCAAATAGTTAGACTGGGAGAGGTGACCCCATTGTGTGGCCCTCAAAGTCACCTGACCTATCTCTGCTAAAGATTTTTCTTTCTTTCGGGGTAGGGGGAGCTTTGTGAAAGAAGTTGTTTACCAGGAGAAGAGTGACATTGTAAAAATTTTACATAACCAGAGTGTTGCTGTAATTAACACCGTCACCCGTGACACTCTCACAAACTCTCACGAGAGGTAACGTACCAATCACGTTACGAGTGATGCAAGTATCATGATTGTCTCACTTCCTAAAATATCTTCATTGGTGTAACCTTCACATGTTGTAAGCCAAGGGTTCCCAACCTTTTTAGGTCAACCTACCCCCGTGCTTTTGTAAATACTACAGTCGAAAAGGTTGCGAGTTATTCATCTGCAACTAATATTACTTTTTAAATAAGTTCTTATTAAAGTAATTATTATCAATTGGAAAGCTGTATATTAAAACCCCCTTGCCTTACGTACACCTAAATGAACTCTGCATTCCACAGGTTGGGAATTACTCTTGTAAAGCTTTCATTATTAATATATATACACACCTTTGGTTAGCTTCCGCCCGAATTGTTCATTCTGACGAAGGTCAAGCTTTTCACTCCACCTTAGACCTACAGTTTAAAGTGGAATCCGAACCACGCCCCATCAGCAGCCCAGCGTCTTAACCACTAGGCCACCTAGGGACTCAGAGCTGGGCATTTGCGGCATATTTTGCGGTACTACGGTACTGCGGTACTACCGCAACCGCAAACCGGAACCGCATAACGCAGTACCGCAAAGGATCGCTGAAAGTACCGCAGTACCGCTACCGCATTCAAATTTCCGCGTACCGGTTTGGTACCGGTTTGGTAGTTTGGTAGTACCGCAGTACCGCAAAATATGCCGCAAGTGCCCAGCTCTGCCTAGGGTACCCATTTATGTACCGACCACTTTCTTTATTGTGTGGAAGGATGAACAGCTGGGTTTTGCTGCGCGCCGGCTGCCGTCGGGTCTCGAACCCGGGGCCGATGGATTCGTAGTCAGCGACGCTAACCACTACACCACCGAGGCGCATATATATATATATATATATATATATATATATATATATATATAATTTGTGTTGCTATAATTTTTATTTTATTTCAGAGCTTTTTGGGGTTTGTTCTAGGCTGCTGACACTTGGGTTGGGTTGGGCCGGCTTCACATCCTGTTAATGTCCGGGCTCAGGTAACTCTTGGCGCACACTCATCCACAGAAGGTAGGGAAATGAGTTCAGGATGTTGCCTGTTGTCTTGTTTTCTTGGACACACACACACACACATATATAACTTATATATATATATATATGTGTGTGTGTGTGTGTGTGTGTAGTGAAATTGTGTAATATGAAATATTTCACGACGAATTATCTGATTCACATTACTGCCATTTGCTGTATAATTTAATCCGAGTTTCGTATTCAATTGGAAATGCAAATGAGAACGATATATTAAGTAAATGACCTTTACACTCAAAGTAATACGCAACAAACAAAGTATATAATGCTTTATATTCGCATTTAGAAGATATGAGTATAGCCGCATTTACTTCGTCTAAGTACTTAAATCGAGCTCATTTCTTGTTGTTTCCTTCTTAGAACGGAAATTGGAGATGCAAACAAAGAGAAGCCATTTGCCTATAACAGCAGTAGAGAGCAGCAGGTGTCTCTGATTGGGTTTATCATGGGGTCGTCTCCCGTTTCGCATTTAATGGCGCCGAAAACTTTGCGATCATTGTTCGCCAGTGGAAGACATTTAACGATCAATTCCTTTATCTCTCTCTCTCTTTCTTTCTCTTTCTCTTTCTTTCTTTCTCTCTCTCTCTTTCTCTCTCTTTCTCTCTTATTTATTACTTACTCGCTTTAAGCCCTTCCTCGTGTTATTAAGTCGAGTTCAAATTCAGAAGCATCAAAGCCCTCTTGTGTTTCAGATATGAACTAATTTAAATATGGCAAATTAATACAGAAATGTACCTCATTTTAATCCTAATTAAGATACCTTAGATAATGTTATTATAATTTACATAATAAATGCATACCTAATTAATAGCCATTTATTCGAAATAATGAATAAAAAATAATGAATGAAATGAACTAATGAGTAAAATAATGAATAAAATTAAATAATGAATAAAAAATTAATAAAATTACATATTTAATAAAAATAATGAATGAAATGAAATAATGAATAAAATAATGAATAAGAAATGAATAAAATTAAATAATGAACGAAATGAAATAGTGAATAAAATAATGAATAATAAATTAATAAAATTACATATTTAATAAAAATAATGAATGAAATTAAATAATGAATAAAATAATGAATAAGAAATGAATAAAAGTAAATAATGATTAAAAATAATAAATGAAATGAAATGATGAATAAAAAATGAATAAAATTAAATAATTAATAAAATAATGAATAAGATGAAATTATGAATAAAAGTAATGGATAAAATTGTTCAATCATTAAAACTAAAAAATGGTTGAAGAATTAATGATATAAATATGAATAATAAATAATGATATTAATGATTTGGTTAATAATTATTATAATAATAACAGTTAATTAAGATTTCTCAAATTTGATGCCTCCCCAACCCTGAAGGTTCGATAATATTCTCAGGCTTTTCCAGGACCCAACTCATAAAGAATTTTACGTTTTTTGCCCAAATACTACTGGTAAAGTAAGAATCCCACTTTACCAAAGTCCGGTTGCAGCATTACAGCCCGGTTTTGTCCGTTAAATACAGCATTGTGCCAAACAAAGGAGGACCCCTGAAGCATGAATCGCCACAGGAGGGCAGGAGGGCACGGCAAAACTAAATTATTTATATCAAAGAAATATACAGCTAAAGGCGTAGTCGTGGAACAATCATGATAAATGAGGAGCAACTTGGTGAGGAACCTTGGTAAGTTCAAGAACAGACGTTTCTGAACACTTTTATTTTTATGATAAATAATAATTCGAAATTACAAATTATTACAGACCAATACCCCGACATAAATTAAGTATATACTATTAAAAATATGATCAGTCAGCAGCACCAGAAACCGGCATAGCGCTAAGGCCAACTAATGCCACCCATTTATTGCTGTAACTCCTTTATTACCGCTGTCGGCATCATCGGAGTTCGAACCCCCGATCCCAGTGTCTTTACTTCGCTTATAGGGAAACGATGTTACCTTCTGAGCTACAGACGCTGGAGTATATACTGTTACGCTGCCGTTCGTCACGTCACACTGCGTCATAATTACAAAAATTCGTTGTTACGGCAAAAAAGTTGTTCCGAAAAATATGCAAGACGTTATTTCCAGGAACACTTTTTCGGGTCACCCTGTATATTGTTTCCCTACGTTTTTCTACTTTTAATGTATTGAATTTCGTATTTAATAGCATCATCCTCTATACTGCATTTACAGGTCTTGAGCAGAAATCTAAAAGATTTGATACAAAATACCTTTTTTATATAACTCACGAAATTTCAAATGAAAATCTGTTCTAAACAAACAGAATACGCATACGAAATTTCCTTCTCTAAAGACCACAATCAGAAAAAAAAGCTTTATCTTTTAGTGTATATATGTATATGTAAATATACACTGGGTCTGGGTAGTAGTTGGATGGGAGACCGTCCTCTGCGCCCAGATTATGTAGCGACCCGTGGTTCGGATCCCACGTAAAGCTGTAGGTCCCCTCCGTCATATGACCTTAGATGTTGCGAAGGAGGTTAAACAACCCCAATTAAAAAAAATATATATATAAACGTACAATGTACAGGGCTATTTAAAATGATTCATCCGATTTCAACTGAGAATACTTCCGTACCTATCAACCGTGCATCAACTGGGCATACACCACATGAAAGAGGAAATCTCTGAGTTTTACAAGATTACCGCGAGAGGGCTCCAAAGTCACGCCGTGGCCTAGCCTAGCAACAAACAGTCAGTGTGAAAATGGCGTCCGCACATCAGAAGGCGTTTTGTGTGTTGCAGTTTTCGAGCTGTAAATCGGTCGCCGGATCTACACCGTGCGACTTCTTCCTTTGGGGGTACGTTAAGGATACTGTGTACGTGCCACCGTTGCCCACATTTGGATGAGCTCCGAATTCGCATTGTTACTGCCGTAGAGTCAGTGACAACGGACATGCTGGAGCGAGTATGGAGGAATTCGACTATCGTGTCGACGTTGCTCGTGTAACTAGGGGAAGTCACATAGAGCATTTATGAGGTGAGAGACAAAATTTGGACAGTTTTTCTTTTGGTTGATGTTTCACAAATCACTCTGTATTTGTAACATTAAAAAATATTCTCATTTGAAATCAGGTGAATCGTTTTGAATAGCCTGTATATATATATATATATATATATATATATACATACACATACCTTGTAGGTGTCGTCCTCTCTCTTAACGCGGAGGTCAAGCTGGTGGCACCAAATATTACAACTGACTTGATGTAAGAGGGAGTTGCTTTCTTGAGCTCTCCATCTCACACAGCCGGCTCATCTGGGATTGTCCTGAGTTAAGTGCCTAGTCTTTTTTTTATAAGACTTCTACAGCAACATCTTTGGTGTTCCTGATTTCTTTGGATAACTTGTTAAGTAGTCTTTGCCCTCTCAGAAAACTATTTTTCCCTCAGAATTGAGGATGTCCCGTGTCCCCTCTAATATATATATATATATACTGCGCCTCGGTGGTGTAGTGGTTAGCGTCGCTAACTACGAATCCAGCTACTCCAGGTTCGAGACCCGCTGACGGCAGCCGGCGCACAGCAAAACCCAGCTGTTCATCCTTCCACGCAATAAAGAAAGTGGTTGGTAGATAAATGGGTACACTGGGTGGCCTAGTGGTTAAGACGCTGGGCTGTTAGTGGGACGTGGTTCGGATTCCACATTAAACTGTAGGTCTAAGGTGGAGTGAAAAGCTTGACCTTCGTCAGAATGAACAATTGGGGCGGAAGCAAACCAAAGGTTAACCAAAGATTTTATATATATATATATATATATATATATATATATATATATATATATATATATATATATATATATATATATATATATATATATATATAACTATCAAAAATAGTAAAAAACTAAAAGATTTGTAATTTTAATAAAGAAAAATTATAAAAATTAGACTTTCAAAGGTGTTTTCCAACCTTTTTTTTCCCAAGTTATAAGTATTAATATTTATAATGTGAAAAAAGCGGTTGAATCTCACTTTGAAAGTACACTTTTTTGTAATATCTCTTGATTATATTAAAATTATAAAGCCTCTTATAGTTATCGCCACTTCCATTACTTATATATGAATTACTTATGTTTTGTGTTGTGTGTGTGTGTGTGTGAAATGTTTCGAGAAACTTGCTTGACGCAGCTGAAGTATCTATTTACTCATTTTACTTATTTTCAAGTTATTAAATGACTTTAATAAACTTAAAATCATATAGTTTAATTTTAATCATTAAATTATAAATAAAATTATAGTAAAATTAAAATAAATTTATAAATTTTAATGTTTCTTGGACCTTACTTACCTCGAGTGGATAACTTTTGAACTTTTTAAAGATATTTCGTAGAAATATTTTAAAAAGTTAAAAAGTTATGATAACTTTAAAATTAGTACAACTTTTAAACTGTTTTCTGGCGTTTTTTACTTTTGTCGTTTAGCCACTTCTTCCTTGGAGGGCCTTATATGGAAGAAGTAAACTCTAAGTGATTTTAGTATTTTAGACATTCATCAGTATTTTAGTTTCAATTTTACTCATCTTTTAACTTCTAAATATCACGGATGTGTATTTTTTAATTTCTTCTTCAATAAGCTTGATCCTCCCTCCGATACGCAAATTGCCTAACTTCTTGAATCTCGAGTCTAGAGACGAGGCTGGTAAACATCTGTATACTTAGGGTTACTTTCTTTTATCCCCAGTAGTCCCATGGGGCTGGCATTCTAGAGTGAAGTATGAATTAAAAAAAAACATTCATTCAAAACAATAACAACTCAAAAAATGTGTTCCTCTAAAAATTAAAAAAAAAAAAATTGTCATTATATTACGGTGTAATCGCGGTCATAATGTAAAATTTTCAATAACATAATACTTTATTTACGAGGAATTTTCTCACAAACATTTTGGGGCCGAGAGAGGCAAAATTGTGTCGCGGGCCGACTTGTTCATCATCCCTGGCCAAACCATCCACCCAACTCCCAAATTCATTTTGGTCTGTATGGCAGTTTTGTATATTATATATAATATATATATATATATAATATATTGGTTGAGGTGTGCCGTAAGCATTCTCAGCTTCCTACTGTGTTAATAATTTGATACACGGGTGATCCAAAGAGGTATTCCTCCCAAAAAAAATTATTATTGCTAATTTTCGGGGGAACACCTTTTTTGGATCACTCTGTATTTTTAGATCTCGTAGCGTAAACTGATTAGTTTTTGTTAAAAACTCATTTAACAGGTAAAAAATTTAATAGCGGCAAAAAATTTAGTGGAGGTAAAATTTTTGCAATTTGATTATAGTTTTTCCTTCTTCATACATAATTTCATACATGGGATGAGTGTGTCCAGACTCAAGGTAAAAGCGATCAGGTGTACTGCTTGCAGAAAAACAGAAAAGGGAGCAAAATGGATTTACACAAGTCAAAGTGTAAGTATCGAACATACGCATATTATTTATCAACAATGATCTTGTTCAGTGCTATTCACTACATAGAATTTCCTTCAAGTAAAAGGCATTTTGGACTTTCTTTATATTGTATACAATATATATATATATATACAGGGTGGGCGGAAAGTAGCTCCCTAATTTAAATTACATATAAATTATGTATAAATTGTGATTGTATTGTTATATTGTTATGGTGTGTTCTCTAAAGTGGTACAATTGTAACGGTAATCTTTTTTTCTCTAAAGTGTTCTCTTTGTGTTCTCTAAAGTGGTACAATTGTAACGTTCATTTTTTTTTCATTTCAGATTGAAGGGTAACATGGCTGAGCGTTTAACACTGCAGGAGCGTGCCCAGTTGGCGGCACGGTACGAAGTTTGGCAATCTGTCGTTCGAGTTCAAAGATGGTGGCGGGCCATTCACGGACCACGTGCCCAAGTGGACCCGAAAACAATCAAGAACTGCCACTCGAAGCTCATGACCACGGGGTCTGTGGCAGATGTTCGAAGATGTGGTCGCCCTTCGACATCCAGGGCCCAGGAGACGGTGCAGGCAGTTCAGGAAATGTTCGCACGGAGTCCACGAAAGTCAACTCGCCAGGCAGCTCGGGAAAGTGGACTCTCCCGCTACTCAGTGCGAACTGTGCTGAAGAAGGAGCTGAACTGGGCGTTGGATGGGTCGTCGTGGTCCACATCAATGGCCAGCCAGGAGCCCCGACTTGACACCGTGCGACTTCTTTCTTTGGTGGTGGGTAAAGGAAGAAGTCTACCGCACCAAACCGAGGACATTGGAGAACTGGAGGACCGAATTCGGGAAGTCATGTCCTCCATCCCGCCGGAGTTCCTGCTAAAGTCAGTGGACGCCATTCCTGGGCGGCTCCAGAAGCTGGTGGAAAGAGTTGGAGCCCACATTGAATTTTAGAGAAAACCTACCATGTATGCCTACCTTTTCATATTATTTCTTCTGAAATAAATGGATAATATACGTATTTTTTTACCAATCCAAAATAGGGAGCTACTTTCCGCCCACCCTGTATATATATATATATATATATATATATATATATACAGGGCGTCCCAAAAAAATGTATACACACTTTAAATAATTATAAAGGCAGTGTTTATTAAAATACATTTCATTTTCAAAATGTAATAGAATCTACAGACATTATTTAATTGTTTTGTCAACGCCTGTTTTCAAACTGACGTCCGTTCTGGTCCAGGCACTGCTGATAACGCGAAGCAATGGAATCGCAAACATCACGAAACATTTCGTTTGGTATTGTGTGCATTCTCGTTCATGGCTGCTCTCAATTCAGCGACTGTTGCAGGTTTTATAGCGTAGACTTTGTCTTTTAAGTATCCCCATAAAAAAAGTCTAGTGGTGTGAGGTCTGGTGAACGCGGAGGGTATTCTACGAAACCCCTTCGTCCAATCCACATCCACATCGTGCCAAGTACCACTCGCAATACTCCACTCTTCGGTCCGGATCATCATCATCTTCATTAATAGCATGGACTAATCTTGGAATGTAACTTTTCCATTGACAGCGCTCAAAATGCGTTGGACAGACGATTCTGAAATTCCTACCTCACGACTCGCTTGCCGCACAGATTTTCTTGGACTTTGGTGATACGTTTCCAGTACTCTTTCTTGCTTTGTGAGGCTTGTCGATGTCCGTGGTCTTCCGGAACGCTTCTTGTGGACATTCTGAACAGTTCCATCGGCTTCAAACTTATCTCTAATTCGAGTGATGGTAAGTCGCGTTGGTGGATCTGTTTGAAACTCCCTCCTAAACTGTCTTTGCACTTCAACTGCGTTTTCACACTTCCAGTAGCATTTTAGAATGAATTTCCTTTGTTCAAAGCTTAGTCTGACTGCCATTATTAATTCTAATGGGTTTAACTTGGAAAGAAAGAAACATCAATTGAGCTATCAGCTGTTAAAGTGTGTATACATTTTTTTGGGACGCCCTGTATATATGTTACCTTCATGAATATTGTACTTTTTACGGGTTCATCTGCTAATAAAGCTTATTATTACCATTATAATTTTAATATATATATATATATATATATATATATATATATATATATATATATATATATACAATGGATTTGTTCCTGGAGAACCTCAAGTTTCCAACCCCCAGAGTCTCCGTGTATAGAGATATTGAAAGCATCCTTAAAAGATTATAATAGAGCAGCCGAACTATACATATTCTTACATATTCTATATATATTCTTAAGTAATCCCAATTTTGGATATTCTTCTATCAATATTCTTGACACCTTGAATTACTACTGCATGTAAATCCTTTATCTTATCTAAAAATACGATTAAATTCCTACCTTTCACTATGTGATATTATGTGATATATTTGTACAAAAGTGATATTTAAATATTTATTAACGTCGTACTTAATTATAATAATTATAATTGTACTTAATTATAATAATTATAATTGTACTTAATTATAATTGGACTTAATTATAATTGTACTTAATTATAATTGTACTTAATTATAATTGTACTTAATTATAATAAATTTTCATAATTCAGTCTTATTTATTTTTTAAATATTTTATTTTTATTGTTTCAGTGCCTTAAGTTTAACTACTGAGGATGAAAACAGTAGAGTCCCAAAACGTCTTGGAAATTAAATGTAGGAAGCTTTGATCCTTTCATATAGAGTATATATGCAAATTGGCTTTGTCAACTAAAAGATACGAATTAAACCCTCGTCCGTGTCTCTTCCGGTCTTCCATGGTTCGGTTTCGTTTGCATTCCAAATTAAGCTGAAGGTCCCCCTTTTGCAAGAATGTAGAAGGTTAAAGTGACATGAAACGGTGTCTTAGAAGTATCCACTACACGAGACCTCTAGGGAGGAAGAATGTTACCTGACGACGGTGACATATATTGAGCAGAACTTGGAAAATTCGAACCTAAGAAAATACTCATAACTACCTAATAAATTATCACTACAGTCGCTTTTTTAATGAAACATAGGTTTGAACTCAGAATGGTCTCCTGAGGTTTTTCATGATACACACAGACCGTGGATTTAAACCTTAGATATTGTCCCAAAGCTGGGTCCTATCTGCTTTGCAGATAGCTGGTGAAGGAAGCTATATTTTTGGGGCCTTTTTGCAAGTGACCCGTTGCCCACGTCGGGCCAACATCATGAAAAAGAAAAAAACTATAGTGTTTGTCATTTACCATTACTTATTCGGACTATAGTGGATTTAATTTTCCCAGAAGAATTTCTTGTTCCATGCATGGTATGTGTGTATCATGAAAAAAACCTCAGGGGACCATTCTGAGTTCAATCCCATATATATATATATATGTATGTATGTATCAAGGATGCAAGGATAAGGAAACTATAATTTGAATTTCCTCTCTGTTAATAGTAAAATTAACACAGAACAAATTAGATACAGCAGTAATAAAATGGTTATACAAACAAAAGATATGCAAACGCTTCGGTGTCGGCGTCGGGCAGTTGATGAGGTGATTACATAGCAGCGATTGAAAATGTTACACGACGACTGAAGAAGTTGCAGGCT
The DNA here is from genome assembly GCA_023014485.1 of Bathynomus jamesi. Classification (NCBI taxonomy): domain Eukaryota; kingdom Metazoa; phylum Arthropoda; class Malacostraca; order Isopoda; family Cirolanidae; genus Bathynomus; species Bathynomus jamesi. The sequence continues at coordinate 43,151 of JAJOZX010008131.1, read as the reverse complement.
TGCAACAATGATAAAGTCTTTGTTGGATGAGAAGTGAGAATCGAAGTTCGATTGAGGCGGGAATCGAAGGAGGTCGGGCGAGGGAGAGAATAAAATAGTCGAGTGTGACGGAGCAGAGCTCAGTTGCCGTGACGGCGGCTGGAGACCGAAAATGAGAAAAATGTGATGTGATGTGATATGTAGAGAGAAGTAATGAAAAATTAAAGAGAAAATGAAGAGCACTAAAATCTTAAATAATGGTGAAAATGAAAAACAGTATGAGATTAACAGTGTCTGGGTTAGCCAGATATCTCCATTGTTATTAATGTAAGTATCAAGTTGAAATCACATGCCTTTATCTTAGTTGGATGTGATCACCTTTACCTTCTGGTACCTTTTGATGATTTCGAACGACGATTCAGGACCAACCTGCGGTCGACCCTTCTGCAACATCCCGCCTCATTTGCGTGATTTGGTGGAGGAGAGAAGTGGCTTCTGCTCTCCTCCTGCCCTCGTAGCCAGCCACGCATGTCTGCTTGCAATGCCTCGACAAATTATTTTATGGCAAATTAAAGTATAAAGTAAACGTTGAAATTCTTAAACGAGGTGCCATAAAGTGCCACAGAACAGAAGTTTGAAGGTTAAAGGTCACGTTCGCTTGGCGTTCCCCTCCCGCGTGTCTTTGTCTTCCTGTACCACACCCACAGTTTCTCAGCTGTTGAGAGAAAACGCTGTTACTTCAAATTCCAATTCGACACCAATATAATGTCCGGAATGAAGGTCGCGACCATGTCTGTCAGGATGGGGATTGACATTTGGCTTTAGGAGAATCAAAGACGCAATCTAACTTTTGAATACTTAAATTACTGATAATAGAATCACATCCTAAGTGTTTACTTAAATTCATGCTAGCTTACTTTTGCTGATCTCATAACAAACATAAACAAACGTCATAGAACGAGTTAAAACTTATGGAGACACCATTTTTAAAGTTTTATTCTAATACAATTTAGGGTATAATTTTAGATTACATTAAAAATTTTTGATATGCAACGTACTTCACCTAACTACAAAAGGAAAGGAAGTAAATCCAGGAAGCTCATTTCCCCATTCCGTGGTCTTCAGTGTGCCCCAACGGTCACCCGAGCCAGAGCAAAAACAGGGTAAATGAACAGCTCAATCCCATCCGATGCCAGCGTCTTGGAGCGAAAAAGACTCTCACCGCTCAGTCCGCCACCGTAACCACTGAGCTACCAGGCGCTTAAATAAAAAAAAAAAAAGATAAATTCATCAAAAGTAGCTACATAGTTTGTGCTGAAACAGGACCAAAATTACTCACTAAACTTTTTACATTATGAAAAAGCACCGAGCAAAGATGTCTTAAATACTAATAACTTAAGAATAAATGCATAGCAAATTTGAGTACAGTATGTAAATCTCTTCATATCTGTGAGAATCCATGTTATTTCTCCTGTTTCGTTATTCGAGTATAGTGTAGTTAACTAACGGAGGAATGAACAAGTCAAACACACTGAAAATAACTCAAATAGGTTAGCTAAACTTTTTAATAATTATTTTAATGGCTAACAATACTGAAGAACTTAATTCAAGTTAATTACTTGAACAATTAAAAATATAATTCCTTTTCAGTTATATGAACTTAATTCTTATCACTTATACAAATAATTAATCTTTTAGATCCATACTTATTTAAGAATTAATCTTTTAGATCCATATTTATTTAAGAATTAATCTTTTAGATCCATACTTATTTAAGAATTAATCTTTTAGATCCATATTTATTTAAGAATTAATCTTTTAGAGCCATACTTATTTAAGAAATAATCTTTTAGATCCATATTTATTTAAGAAATAATCTTTTAGATCCATAATTATTTAAGAATTAATCTTTTAGATCCATATTTATTTAAGAATTAATCTTTTAGATCCATATTTATTTAAGAAATAATCTTTTAGATCCATATTTATTTCAGAAATAATCTTTTAGATCCATATTTATTTCAGAAATAATCTTTTAGATCCATACTTATTTAAGAATTAATCTTTTAGATCCATACTTATTTAAGAATTAATCTTTTAGATCCATACTTATTTAAGAATTAATCTTTTAGATCCATACTTATTTAAGAATTAATCTTTTAGATCCATACTTATTTAAGAATTAATCTTTTAGATCCATACTTATTTAAGAATTAATCTTTTAGATCCATACTTATTTAAGAATTAATCTTTTAGATCCATACTTATTTAAGAATTACTCTTTTAGATCCATACTTATTTAAGAATTAATCTTTTAGATCCATACTTATTTAAGAATTAATCTTTTAGATCCATACTTATTTAAGAATTACTCTTTTAGATCCATCTTTAAGAATAAAGACTAATTTCCAATTACAATACACGTTGAAATAAAATAAAAATCATATTTGAAGATTTGTAACGCGAGAAGGATAATGAATGCTAATTTCTTTAATCTCTATTTTATTGCAATACTCGGCTAAAATATTTAACAACAGTGTAGTAACAAAATTAAGTGATTCAATCGACATTTCCCTGTTACAAATTACTAGGTAACGTAGGAGTGGGTGCGGTTAGCAGTTTTAAGACCAACATTGCGTGTCAGCGTTAAAAAGCGCCAAGTCGTCATAGACATACGCAAAATGGGAGATAGACACACAAACATTCCCGACGAATCTTAAAACCGCAAAAGTGCAATCATCACTACTGTCAATGGTACATAATCTTCACTTATCGTGTAGCCAGTTTAGTGATACGTTATAATTTTGAAGTATATTTTTACGTACGTGTATGCGTATATATACTGTATTTACAAATGTATATGTATTTACAGTATTTGATAGTGAATACACAGTGTATAGGATGTTACGAAGATGTGTAATTTTTACTTAAATATCTTTATTTTATTCTAAATTGAAATTTGAATAAGATTTATTTAATTTTACACCAAATTTCAAGATCTTCAAATATTATTACAATTATCGAATGTTTCCATACAAATTCCAATACATTTTTTAATATATTGCTAATGATGATTAACTGATATTTATAATTATTCTCTTATGAATTTATTTCGTCTATTTATTCTTCTATAAATTCATTGGTTTATCCATTGGTTTATTCATTTGTTCATGCTTACGAAGGTCAAACTTGTTGCGCTACCTTTGTTTGACGTATAGCTTTAAAGTGGAATCCGAACCACGACCCACCAAGAAAGTCAGAAATTGCGAAGTCCTCGCTCGGACTCGATCTCATGACCTCCATATCAGTAGCCCAGCATCTTAACTAGTAGGGTGTGTGTGTAATATATATGTATGAAAATTATTTCACGAAAGTAACACGTGAAAAATATTATGGTGAATAAAACCACGAAGGAAAGGAAACACAGAGTGGTGCTCAAGCGCTTTCGTCTAATGACATCCTTGAGCACCACTCTGTGTTTCCTTTCCTTCGTGATTTTATTCATCATATATATATATATATATATATATATATATATATATATATATATGAGAGAGAGAGAGCGAGAGAGAGGTGATCATAAAACAACTCATTATTGGTCTACAGTTTTATTGCAGAAACTTCGTAGACTCGAGACAGTAATTAATACACGTCCCAAGTTCATATCGAATGCCATGCATCAAGAAACTACAAAAGTCACCCTTACGAAGATGATTCCTGCTTCTAACGTATTATTAATGAGGTCCAGATGTCTGTAGAAACTTGTGAGTAAACACCAACAAAAGCAAATTCGTTACAGTTTATTGAAGATACCCTCAAGTCCTCCTTAGAAAAAGAAATTCATTCGCGCGACATCTTATAATTCATGTAATAATCTAACTCACACTTATATCTGTGTATTACCTTTCGTTGTAATAACATTTAATTCTTCAATTTAACCATTACTTGGCATTGTGTATTTATACTGACAAATTAATTCTTACATATCAAACCTTTAGCCTTTGTAACTAACACTAATTTATAACCAATTGTATTTTTGTGTTGTACGTACCGTACTTTATTAATCATTGCAATATTAAATTTGTTGATTAAAGGAAAAAGCCACTCAACCTTTCCTTTTTTGATTATTGATACAAACCAACTGGTGACTCCAAACAACTAATTAACTATTCAATTACCTGGTTAACCTATCAAAATTATAAATTACCGCAGCCTATCTTCATATTGGTAGCTTATAAAATTAGGCTCTGCAAATTGTTAAATTGCTACTATAAAGTGGTGCATATAACTTAGGTACTACAAAGTGGTGACCATAAATTGGTGAAGATATATATATGTGTGTGTGTGTGTGTGTGTGTGACTCCAGAAGATTTAATAAGGAAGCAAAGACCTTTATTTAGGTAAGAAAAACAGACTGTGGATTTGAGACTCTATTTCTGAGATTTGATAATGAATTCGCATTTGGAGGTTCGTGAAATTGCTTTCTGGTTTACTGAATTCACATTTAGAAAAGATGGTAAATGCATACGCATTTCAATTTGGTTTTTTTTTAGTCTTTTTTCTTTTTACAAAATGGCCTTTAATATACATACTGCTGTTATGATATGTCGAGGTTAAAGAAGTTACAATAATAATAATTCCTCAGTCATTTATTAAAAGAAGTCAAACATGCAGACGACGAAATGTTTTAATTTCGTACAATATGACACCTTCCGAGGAAGAAGTGGCTAAGCGACAAGAGTAAAAAAACGCTAGAAAACGCAGTTAAAGTTGTACCAATTTGAAAGTGACATAACTTTCGAACTTTTGAAGATATTTTGATGAAATGTCTTAAAAAGTTCAAAAGTTATTCCATTTTCAAATTTGGTGCAACTTTAACTGCGTTTTCTGGCGTTTTTTACTTTTGTCGTTTAGCCACTTCTTCCTACGAGAGCCTCATATGTATCACTGATACATTATCAACGATACAATATAACAATGAGAAAACCTCCCTCCTTATACGACCAGCTCCTGTAGCTCAGTTGGTCACACAGTTTCTCTGCAAGCGAAAGGAAGACAATGAGGTAGCGGGTTCGATTTTCGATGGTGCAGGTAAATGGTAATCCATGAGTTAGTGCAATGGGCTTCCTTCGTATAGTCTAAGCGATGCGCCAGCGTCTGGCCTCCTAACTCATTATTATTACGTCCGTATATATATGAAATATTAAATCACTGTAGTTATTGTAGTTTTTTATTAAATATATACGGGTGAGTCAAAAGTAGCGCCCGATTTCTGTTTTTTCGGCTGTCAGATTCTTTCTGGGAAGTCATGTTGTTAATAATTGTCATGCAGATACAGTTCCGGTACAGTTCCGTATAATTTTTCCCCGAATATAATGGTCAGATAAACATGTCATTCATTTATTTCTACCTTCTTGTACACTGTAATACAAATGACAAACAAACAATCAACTGACAGAAATCGGGCGCTACTTTTGACTCACCCTGTATATACAGGGTCTATCAATGAGGGGGGGGATGGGAGGGGCATTTGGCCTGGGCCTCAAGCTTAAGGGGGCCTCAAATTTAGAAACTTTCAGGTTTGAATATAATGTTTTGCAGTGAAAGTAATAATTGGGTTTAGCTATGGGCCTCAAAAGCTGGAAGTGGCCCGGGCCTCTCTGGACCACTGAGAGGGCCTGTGTGTGTATATATATATATATATGTATATATATATATATATACACACAGGCCCTCTCAGTGGTCCAGAGAGGCCCGGGCCACTTCCAGCTTTGAGGCCCATAGCTTTAGTTGCCCCCAATACTGAACCAATTGTGCCCACCTTAACAAGAACTGGAAGAATGTGTAAAAAATATCACCTCCCACCAAACAGTCTGAGAAGGATTCAAACCCTTCAATATAATAGTATCTCTAGGCAGGGTTCTCGCCTGTTTAACTCCTTGCCTCAGTACCTTAGAGATATAAGTGCAGTCCCAGTAGATACTTTTAAAAAACACTTGGACATGTTTTTAGCCAACATACCCGACCAACCCACAGTGTCAGGGTATTCCTCTGCCAGACCAGCCCCCACAAATTCAATAGGGGACCAAATCGTATGGCAGGAGCGAGAGAGAAAAGAAGGGTGGCGACCCCTTCGTGGCCCCGCCTCAGGAGGCGCTGAGCGGACTTCGAGGGAGCAGCGCACCCTTGAGCAGAAGCGCTTTAAGAGTAGAAGGTCTTCACTGTGAAGTTTTGACGGGCCTAATGGATTCTCGTTGATGGCCGTTTTTCGTGAAGCGGTGAAAACTGACCAGATGTGAAGTGACTTGGGTTTGTAGCTTCGCCGTCGAGTCACGTAATGTGTCCACCTTGAGGATGACTTCTCGTAGCGTTGAGCTTTGCCGGTGCTCCCGAGGATGATTGTAAACCAGTTGAGGTGTGGTGAAAGAGGCCAATGAAAACGTCTCCAGCGAGAAAGACTTCGCCTACTTCGAGTGATGATGCGTTCTTGTGTGAAGCGTGTTGAAGTGGGCCCTGAAGGGAGCAGGCTAAAGCTGACGCTGTAACGACGTGAAGGATGAACTTACGAGATGAACGCACGAACGGAGTGTTTTTTTGTTTTTTTCTGTTTAAGGTGCTTTCAACCCTGCTGGATTATTGACACCATTTTTTTTTTTTTTTTTTTTTTGTAGAGAAAGGTGGTGAAAGAAAAGTAGTAGAAGTAGAAAAGTCAGAAGAATAAATACCAAATATTGAACGGAGTGAGGAGTAATAAGAGCTGACTGCGCCTTATATAACCTTAGGAACATTCGAAATCCCGCGGTTCGAGGCTAGCGTCATTGTTTTTCTTTTATTGCTTAAAACCGCGAGTTTTATTCCTCGAGCTCACGTGTCTTCTAAGAATGTTTGAGAAATGGCGGTGAAAAGAATTCCTATGGCTGTTTAGGGATGGGACACTGAATCGAACTGGAATCGATAAACTGATAAAAACCGATATTATTTTATGAACTGAAATCGTAAAAAACTCGAACTGAAAAAAATTCTAACAACTAAAATCGAAATTCGAACTGAAATTGAAAAAAACTCAAAAATTGAAATCTGAATTCGAGTAGATTAAAAATAACAGTTTTGCGTTTCAGTTTTGAGGAGAATTTGGATTGCAAAAAAAATATATGATAAATAACGTGAATTATTTTCCTTTTTGCGACTTAACATTTGTATGGCTTTAAAATATCCATTTATCCTTTAATTCGATATGGAACGGCTTTTTAGTTCCGTTAATGTGGAACGGCTTTTTTCTCTTTTCAGATTGATTTTAAGTCCTCAAAGAAACAATTTGTTGCCCGAAAACATTAACAATATTTTAATTGTTCGCTCTAATTTTAACATGGAAGTTTACGAGGTATTTGTATTTTGTATATAATAAACAGAGGTGCATTTAATTGTTTTATTCCCCTTTCTGATACTATTATTTATATATTTTATACGTGTCATGCGCTTTAAAATTTAAAAAGTGTACGAATTAATAAAACATTTCAAAGTGAAAATTTTTTGTTAAATAAAACTTTGTGAAAAAAAAAAAAAAAAAAAGTATTTCGTGTTGATTCAGTTGGCTATAGATGCTTGCATATTTAATCATACAAAAGTAAAGATAGTTACTAAAGCAAATTCTCTCTTTGAAAAACAGAAATCGAATGCAAATACAACTATAAAATTAAATCTGAATTAGCCAATAGGGTCCCCCACAAAAAAAATAATATATATATATATATATGTAGAGGTCAGACGAAGAAATTCCTTTCCCCGCCGTTCTCAAACATCATAGAATCAAAACAAAAGCTACACACGTGGGCATGAAACAGGCCCACGCAGGAAACACAGATTTTGTGGTATTTCCAAAAACGACCACCAGAGGACGTCACCAAGGCCTATAAAATGCTAGTTCTTTCTCAAATCACTCTCACTTGTCATTTTCTCGTCTTGGTCGTCACGTTTCACTCTCAGCACCTTCGTCAGTAGCACCACTCGTCACGCCACCCGCTCTCCGGCGAAGGCCGGAGAGCGGCCCGCTGTTCCTTCAATGCTCCGGTCGAGCCTACACGAAGTCTATCATCAAGTAAGGCTCTCTACAATTTTATCCCCCAAGAAGCAACATCACTACTGCAGGAGTTTCCGTTGGCCCCTTTCAACAAGTCTCTACCGGCCTTCAACACTCACCCTCTCGCTAGTAAGGCCAGTCCTCCTGCAGAAGCAATCACCAGAAGCCCAGGTCCGTAAACCTTCTATAAGGCTACGAGCCACAAACCTCATTTTGCTCGTCACTCATCCTCTTACTACAATTCGATCGGCGCCTGTTCAACAAGTATCTCAACAGGCCCCCCTACAATCTCCAAGGTCATCTACTGCGAAACGCAATACGGGAAAACCCTCACGTAGGTCTACAGTCTCCTAGGTCATCTACGGCGAAACGCAATACGGTCAACCCCTCAGGTAGGTCTTCACTCTCCAGAGTTACTCATAATCTCGGTAAGCCTCTTCGGCCCTTACTCGGCCTACAGTGTTTTTGTTACATCATGCTTCCGCAAGCTCTACCAAATCACGTAGGCCCTAAAAGTGTTCCCATTACCGTTCAAACTAACTCTCTCATTAAGACCGCAGTAGGCCTATTCAAGTGTTGTACCAACACCATAGTTTTGTATCACCCTGTTATTGTGTTCTTTCATATAACTCATTTTAGTTTGCATCCATTTGTTTATGTGCTCCTTTAATGCATTTAAATTTTCTGACCTAATCCATTTACTGTGCCATTATTTCAGTCATCAATAGGCTTCATTATTTATTCTGTGTTCACTCTGCATATCTCATTAGCCTATTTGAATTAGTGTATGTAATTATCAATTAGACTGTATAACCTTTCCTTATTGCTAAGAACCAGTCATCTTTAGCATAGTATAAATGCCGTTATATAATTATTAATCATTATAAATACCTTTATTGAACTGTTAATCGCTGTGAACAAATAATTTATTTATCTTCCTAATTAAACACACACAGCAAAGTAATTTCTCTCTCCTTAGTAAATATTGTTTATTTGGGCAGTAGGCCCAAGTTGGTGACCCCTAATTATTCATTTCAATATCATTTTATTCAGTAATTATAATAAGCCTACTTTCTTAGCCACATCAAACTGGTGATCCGTAGGCCACTATAAATTGGTGACCCCGGAGTGACACTATATATATATTATATATAATATATATATATATTATATATATATATATACAGTATATATGCTACCTCTTTCACACTGTGATGATTTGCCAGTACCAAAACCACCAAAGACATGGATAAACCTGATGATGAATCGCGTAGTAAACCTTTGGACAGACAAGATGACATGGATACACAATTTCAACCACCTTCATTGGATGTACCTCATTTAAATTTTTTCTCAGTCAAAGTTAACTGATTTTGTCAGAGTTGAATCTATCTAAATATCAGGCTGAGCTCTTAGGTTCTAGATTAAAAGGTTGGAATCTCTTACAAAAGACTGTAAAAATATCATTTCGTAAGCGTTAGACACACTTCACGTCGTTTTTCCCTATGGAAAGTGATTTAGTGTATTGTAATGATGTGACCCCGGAGTGACACTATATATATATATATATAAACAAAATTTACAAGTGGACGGAAGACAACAATATGAAGTTTAACACCGAGAAATTTCAGCTATTACGGTACGGAAAAAGAGAAGACCTGAAGTCCATGGAATATTATACCCCAAATGGAGAGGAAGTCCAGAGAAATTCCAGAGCAAAAGATTTAGGGGTTGTAATGACAGATGATGCGAAATTTGAAACACAAAATAAGATAGCAGTAAACAGAGCAAAGAGAATAACGGGTCTGATATTGAGAACTTTTAAACGAAGGGATAGGAATGTAATGATCCCCCTACTGAAAACCCTGATAATACCCAACTGGAATACTGCTCGGTCCTAACATCCCCATATAAAAAAGAAGACATTAGACAGCTGGAGGGATTCAAAGAAGTTTCACAGCCAAGATCAATGGGTGCAAAGAACTAAATTACTGGGAAAGGTTACGAGAACTAAACCTATATTCACTGGAAAGGAGAAGAGAGAGATACACCATTATTTACACTTGGAAAAATAATGGAGAAACTAGTCCCTAATCTTACTCTGAATCCCATAACTCCCCAAACAACGGTGGAAGGTAGAAACGGTAGACTGTGTCGTATTCCAAATTGAAGGCGAGACAGGGAACATCCTTAACCCTGAAAGAAAATAGTTTTGTAGTGAGAGGACCAAAACTATTTAATCAGCTGCCCAAAGACCTAAGAAACACGAAGGGAGTTGCAGTGGAAATCTTCAAAAGAAGACTTGACGCCTGCTCAGAACAATCCCCGATGAGCCTGGCGTACCTGGCTATGTGAGGTGGAGAGCGCAAGAATCCAACTCACTACTTCACCAGGCCAACTCGAGAGGAGGGGCGACACGCTTGACCTTCGCGAAATGAGAATCATCACGTGGAACCTTTGTAAGGTAAGGTAAGGTATATATATATATATATATATATATATGCTACCTCTTTCACACTGTGATGATTTGCCAGTACCAAAACCACCAAAGACATGGATAAACCTGATGATGAATCGCGTAGTGAACCTTTGGACAGACAAGATGACATGGATACACAATTTCAACCACCTTCATTGGATGTACCTCATTTAAATTTTTTCTCAGTCAAAGTTAACTGATTTTGTCAGAGTTGAATCTATCTAAATATCAGGCTGAGCTCTTAGGTTCTAGATTAAAAGGTTGGAATCTCTTACAAAAGACTGTAAAAATATCATTTCGTAAGCGTTAGACACGCTTCACGTCGTTTTTCCCTATGGAAAGTGATTTAGTGTATTGTAATGATGTGAACGCTTTCATGGAGGCACTTGGTCGAGAGCACAATCCTAAGGAATGAAGGCTTTTTGTCGATTTATCAAAGTTGAGTTTGAAAGCTGTACTATTGCACAATGGTAATGTCTAGCCTTCGGTTCCGCTTGCACATAAAGTTCATATGAAGTAATCATATGACAATATGCAGTTACTTTTGAAACATATTGAGTATGAGAAACACTCCTGGCATATCTGTGGTGATCTGAAAGTAACTGCACCTCTCCTCGGATTCAGTTAAGATACACAAAGTTCTCTTGTTTCCTCTGCGAGTGGGACAGCCGAGTTAAGGGGAGTCATTATACACAGAAAGAGTGGCCACTTCAACAAAATTTGGTTCCAGGAGAGAAAAATGTTGCCCATCAACCCCTAGTAGATCCAGCAAATGTTTTCTTAACACCTCTCCATATCAAACTTGGTTTGATGAAAAATTCTGTAAAAGCCATGAATAAAGACGGACCTGGATTTCTATATCTAAAACAGAAAGTCCCTAGAATCACTGAAGCGAAAATCGAAGAAGGCATTTTTGTGGGCCCACAGATCAGGGAAGTGATGAAAGACTGCAGTTGATGAGTCTTTGAATGAGGTTGAAAGAACAGCATGGAAAACTTTTAAAGAAGTGACTACAAATTTCCTCGGCAACGTCAAATCAGAAAATTATGCTTCCCTGGTGAAGCAAATGCTTAGTGCTTACCAAGCCATGGGGTGTAACATGTCTTTGAAAATTCATTTCCAGCACTCCCACCTGGACTTCTTCCCATCAAACCTGGGCGCTGTCAGCGATGAGCATGGTGAAAGATTTCATCAGGATATATCAACCATGGAAAAGCGGTACCAGGGAAAATATAGCCCCAGTATGTTGGTCGACTACTGTTGGACACCTACAAGAGAAGCCCCTAGTACTAGTTATAAGCGAAAATCAGCTGCAAAAACATTTTAGGTAAGGTAATATTCTTTTTTGTACGATTAAATTACCAAAAAGGTAAGAAAATCTGTCAATTTTCATTTACATTTCCTTCGAAATTGGTGGGTGATAGAACAATTCTGTTTACAAATTCGTAATCAGCGTAAAAGTATACACTGGTATCACATAAATTCATCTAAAGGAGGAAAAACGTTATATTTTGTTGTTTCGTGTAATCGACGTGAAGTGGTTACAACATTGACCACGACGTAGCCATATATATATATATATATATTATATATTATATATCAGTGGCTTACGTCCATGGGGTCTGGACCCACCCCTCCATAAGAAGTAAGACAAAAGTTTCATTTCGAGAGAAACGAATAGAACGTTTTCTCAGTAAGGCAGCTTAACCGTGTGGCAACTGGCAAATTATTTTTGCCACACATAAAATATTCATTTATTATTACTATTAAAAATAATGATAAGAACATTTTCATTTTTGTTCATTAAGAACAAAAAAATAATTTCTTCAGAATAAAAAGAAAATTTAGACCTCCCCCTTACGAAAATCCTGCATACACCACTGATATATATATATATATATATATATATATCATGAATTTCACAATTTCACTCGTTAGTCCCTGACGAAGTATAGCCTACTGTTGAATACACGAAAGGCCTTGGAAACGTTTATCCTTTTTCCTTGTGGGTACACCTTTGGTTAACCTTTGATTAGCTTCCGCCCCAATTGTTCATTCTGACGAAGGTCAAACTTTTCACTCCACCTTAGACCTACAGTTTAACGTGGAATCCGAACCACGCCGCACCAGCAGCCCAGCTGGTGGGGCGTAGTCAACGACGCTAACCAACTACACCACCGAGGCGCATTATACTATATATATATATATATATAGCGAGAGAGAGAGAGAGAGAGAGAGAGAGAGAGAGAGAGAGAGAGAGAGAGAGAGAGAGAGAGAGAGAGAAAATAAATTCTCTTGAACAAAGTGACGTAAGTATAAGCGTTTTGAGACGTCTGTTATGTAGACCAAGGGTGCTCAAACTTTTTCGCAGGCGGGCACATTTTCCAAATCAAATGCTGGAGCACAGACGGGCACACATAAAATATATTATAATAAAAAATACATAAAACATAAAAAATATTATTATCTGGTTTTAATTGCAATATTCTTTCTATTAACCGGTCTCTAAAACCTTATCTGGGGGTTACTCGCGTGCACAGGTTTGAACACCACTGACGTAGACTCACCAACGTTACCAAGGAGGAACTGTGTTAGATACGATGCAAGTTCACAATTGCCTCAAGTTACGATTTTTCAGCACGATGGCGCGTTCCCTCACTTCGGCAACACTGTTCGCGAGTATCTCTACCCACTGATACTTTCTCTGACACTTTCTCATTCCTTTTCTGTCGAACTCTCTAACGCAAGGGTTAATGGGTATTTCCAATGTTTCATCTACTCAACCGGTCAACTCTGGCACGACCTTCCTCAGTCCATCTTTCCCGCTGTCTATGACCTTTAATCTTTCAAACGACTCATTGTCTAGGTATCTCAAAAACCCTGCACTCTGATTTTGGCTCTCTTCTTCTTCTCCTATGTTGGGGGATGGTGTGCTTTTGCGAGCATTCGTTCGCCCATGGCCCCTCCTTCCTGTATTAAAAAAAGAACAATTCCCAAACCGCCAGACTGAAAGAGGTAACCCCATTTTCTGGCCCTCAATGTCACCTGACCTATCTCCGCTATAGAAGTTTTTAACGGAGAGTCTGGACTCTGGAGGTAGCTTTGTGAAAGACATTGTTTACCAGGAGAAGAGTGACAATGGATCAGTTTTACGTGACATAATTGTTGCTACAATTACCACTGTCACCCCTGATATGTTGACAAACACTTGGAGGGAGGTAGATTGGATGTGTGTCAAGTTACAAGTGATGCACGTATCGAGATTACCTAACGCCTAAATTAGCAAAGTGGGTGTAACCTTCATATGCTGCAAGCCTCTCAGATATATATATATATATATATATATATATATATATATATATATATATATATATGAGTGGGTGTGGATGTGCGTGTGGATGTGCGCGCGCACTCGGATCGGATCTACATTCATGTTTTTCGTTTAATTAAAAAAATTTTCTTTATATATTTAATTTGAAGTACAGAAAAACATAAAACGCTTTTGAGCTTAAAATTAGTTAATGACAGCAAATGAGGCATCGGTTGAGCGCTTAATTGTGTCTATTTGAGTGAACATTTCACTTTACAAACAGCTTTTGAAGCTCGCGAATAAAAAAGAGAAGTTACAAAATACGACGTGCTGAGGTCGTTGTCAACTGCAGCAAAGGTAAATATATATTAATTTACAGCGTAGAGAATTTACCAGAAGTAAAACAAAAACAGAAAAAAGAATTGTCGAATACGTCGAGTTAAATCCGTGACTGTTGAAGTCAGATGATACATTATTTGTTCTCATTGGCTCCTCCTTTTCAATATTAGAAGACTTAGAATCTGATACATCACAATAATGAATTAACTGACTAAATGGTGATTATTGAGAATTAGGCACCACTTGTATGCGTATTTTTGTCCACCATGTCTGCCATGAAGTAGTTCTCTATGGTACACAGTGGAGTTCTTTGCAGAAAATCCAGAAAAAAATTTAATCACGTCTTTCGTTATGCACAATAAAAAAAATGGTGGGTGAAGTCAATTAAAAATCTAAAATGAAGCTAAAAGCCGGTATAGAAGTTTAAAGTTTGTAGAGGTTTGTAGAGGCTTAGAATTTATAGCGGTTTGTAGAGGTTTGTAGAGGCTTAGAATTTATAGCGGTTTGTAGAGGTTTGTAGAGGCTTAGAATTTATAGCGGTTTGTAGAGGTTTGAAGTTTGTAGAAGTTTGGAGAGGTTTAGAATTTATACTGTGGTTTATAGAGATTTGAAATTTGAAATCCCTTCAAAAGATTCGATTTTACCTGATCCATGTTGATCGTTTTCAACCTTTTGTTTTTACAGCGTAGTTGGTATTTTACTGTATTAATGTTACATAAACAAAATGTTACATAATTATAAATGAAATATGAAAGAACAAATAAGAGAATCCGAACTCCACCCTGTTACCCACATGACGTATTCGTGTATTTATGTATTCATAACGCGATTCTAATAATTTTACATAAAAACTCCCTAATTAACTTCAAACCATTCCGTTTATGCTACTTTGAGAAATGAACCTGATAAGTTGAGGGATGTTCACCAGACTCTTGTAATGACTGTAAAACAACACGTAAAGGGACAAAATTTCTTACGATCCTTAATCAAAATGTTTTTTAATAATTTCTCTTATAATTTTATTTTAATTTTTAATTTGTCCAAATAACAGTTTGGGACTTGAAGTATATAATATTTTTTCCGTCTGTGTCATGATTATTCGCTGGTTCAAATATTTTGATAAGAAATTTTTTCATGATTATTTTTTTTAAAGAATAAAGGGAATGGATTGTTTACTAAATTTTGCTTTATTCTTTCCAGTTCTTTACTAAGAATATCCCAGTTAGATGAAATTTCGTAGGCACGTTCTATGTTTTATTATGAAAACTTTATAATTTATTAAATTTACCTTTAAATTAATTAATTACTATTTAATTATTAAATTTACCTTTAAATTAATTAATTACTAATAATTTATTAAACTTACTAATTATTATGAATATATTAAATTTACTATTAAATTTACACATTTTGACCAAAAGTCAAAGACTTTCTGAATCTAATTAATAGTTAGAAGTATTTTCTAGATCTAATTAATAGTTAGAAGTACTTTCTAGATCTAACTGATAGTTAGAGGAATACTCCAAATCTAAACATATGTAAACATATTTTCCAACGAGAAAGACGTGTTTTTAGAGTGGAAACACGAATATGTTGTACCAATTTAGATGTTCGTGAGAAGGATGTAACTCCTCACACACACACACACACACACACACACACACACACACACACACACACACACTCCACCTCAGAACACTTCAGCACAAGTATAAACAAAACAAAATTCACAAAAATTTGTAAAAAGGATCATTAAAAGACTCCCAAATGACACCATCTTAAAGATTACAACGGAATGAAATGTTTCTCAAATGTTTTTAATTAATGAAATTTTAAAAAATGGGGAGTCACATAATAAGGAAAGAACATTGAACTTTTGCGAATATGTTGTTAATTTATAAACTTCATAATATTGAACTTTACATATATAATAATTTCATCATTTTGTGCTTTTTAAAAAATTTATAATCCGTTATCTGAAGATGTCTGAAGTATATAGTCAAAACGTTAATATATATATATACGAGTGTATATATATATATATATATATATTTTTTTTTTTTTTTTTTTTAACTGCAAACAACACGCAGTATAATTAATGTAAAGAACGACGCTTGTGTAGAAGAGCGTCCGCACAAGAAGAGGAGAAAGAACGAACAAATGAAAAATGAGGCACCTCCAAGGAATCGAACCCGAGATCATCCAACTGCCGGTCGGACATGCTATCCACTACACCAAGGTCCTCGATCAATCAGCAGTCGTAATTCTCCTACATACGAGCGAGAAATTCCTTTTGAAAGCGAGAAATTCCTTTTGAAATTTAGATATTTCTAAAAAATGCATTATGTTACAATTATCGTAGTTAGTGGTAATTACTACTACTATCACCAGTGCTTTAATAATAATAATAATAATAATAATAATAATAGAAGTAACGTAATATACCAAAATAAACATTAATCACCATTCAAATGAGCAAAAACATTTCAAAATATTCCATTAAAAAAATAACTTTTGACGGTGTTTTTCGACGAGGGGAAAAAAATTAAATTTTAAAAATTCTTAAAAAATACCTCGGTGTAAGACGGAAAACTGACAGTTTATCTGTCGCTCAAAAAAACAAAAGTTCGTAAAAGAGAGAGAGAGAGAGAGAGAGAGAGAGAGAGAGAGAGGGAGACTTTCAACTTTTTAACATGTAAAAATAAAAGTATTTAGTTTCTACTTTATACTCGTGTGTATATATATATATATATATATATATATATATATTATATATATATATATATATATATATAAAACAAAGCAAACTTTAAAGTTTTGGTAAAAGCCAATTAATGCTTTACTCTTTGAAATGTGTCCATTTTATTTGTCCATTTTTTTTGTCCATTTTTTTGTCCATTTTTTTGTCCATTTTTTTTTTTTTTTTACTTAAGAACTTCAATATAATTCATGGTTTTTTTTAACTTCTGGTCTGGAAAATGGCCAAATCACACTATTTCTGACGAAGAAAAACACTTTAATGAGGTTCAACAAAAATACACGTATAAAAAACAAAAGGATTTCAATATGCATATCCAAAAACTAATTAAGAAATGCAATGAAATTGGCACCATTGATGATATTAAATGTAGATTTGGGAGACCCTCAAAGCTATCATAATCTGACATTAAATACCCGAGCATTAGATCATTAAAACAGAGATGTAAATTCAGGTAGCTGCCTTGCTGCAAAATTGATGTAAACTGGTCGTGATATTAAAGCATAATAATACTTTATTTGTAGATGTTCTTCGACTGACATACGTTAACCGGGATCTTATTTCTGCACATAACAGTTTCTAAGAGGTAAAAAGAGCTAAAATTTGTTTACTGATTACGTATCTCAATTTGCGTGACAAAATGTAATATATTTCTCTCTCTCTCTCTCTCTCTCTCTCTCTCTATATATATATATATATATATATATATATAATATATATATAGAGAGAGAGAGAGAGAGAGAGAGAGAGAGAGAGAGAGAGAGAGAATATATGTTATACATTCTGCTTGTAATTTCTCTTCTTCGAAGAGAAATTGCAAGGAGATTGTATAACAGACTTTGATTTTACCCCAGAAGATGCATCGCGAGCTAAAGGACAAATAAAATCACATTCAGCTGTAGGTCCGGACAAATGAAACACACTATTAATTAAAAACTGTAAAAAATGAAATAGCTACACCCTTATACTGCATATGGAGAAGATCCCTAGACACTGGGGAAATACTGAGCATCTTGAAAAGAGCAAACATTGTCCCTATATATAAAGGAGGGGATAGATCTCAAGCAAAGAATTATAGACCAGTGTTATTGACGTCCCACCTTACCAAAATATTTGAAAGAATAATCAGAGAGAAAATCTATGACTTCTTGGAGACATTGGAAAGATTCAACGAAAATCAACACGGATTCCGATTAGGAAGATCATGCCTATCACAAATTATAGAGCATTATAACAATATCCTAGATGCACTTGAAGGCAATGAAAACTATGGTGTCAGATACACGGATTTTGCTAAAGCTTTCGACAAATGCGATCATGGTATAATAGCACATAAAATGAAACATATGGGAATAACAGGTAAGTGGGAAAATGGATGTACAACTTCTTCAGAGAACGACTACAGGTGTATCATCATCAAATCAGAAGTACGCAGCTCAGTACCACAAGGTACAGTACTGGCTCCACTCCTGTTCATTATCATGCTAACAAACATAGGCAGTGGAGTAAACAGCAACAGTATAGTAACATCCTATGGGGACGATACAAAGATCAGCAGAAAAATCAGTGATGCAAATGAAGTGGAGGCCTTGCAGAGGGACACGACAAATATACACATGGGAAAGACAACAATATGACATTTAACACCGAGAAATTTCAGCTCTTGAGATATGGTAGAGGAACTTAAACAGACTGCATATTATGCTCCAGATACACAGGAAATTCAGAGAAGCACGAAAGCGGTCGACTTGGGGGTAATACTGTAATGACCGAGGATGCCAAATTCGAGACACAAAATCAGATAGCGATAAACAATAATTAAAGTTTCATAATAGCATCCATGTAAATCTAGTACGCATAAGCAGTTATGTTAGCAAGTTAGTCTACTTATTACTCAGTGGTTTCTAAATTCTCGGGTTCCAATGATTATGGTGAAGGCCTTATAAGTTATGTTTAGAGTTTAGCTCAGTAGACTTATGGAGGAAATGAGAATAAGTTTGTAAAAGAATTGTTTACATGACAATTTTTAGTTTATAGCCTCAAATATTCATTTTATATACACAAATATTTATTTTCACTTCACTTCCTCCTTCACTTGTTAAAGCTTTTGAGCAATGATAGGAAACACTCAACCGACTGTTGGCTATTTAACGAGGGCATCCTTGTAAATCTTCAAACTTGGCACATTAAAAAAAATAGTAAGACATTGTCGTACAGTCAAATATCACAACTTATGATAATTGGATTTGAATCTAGCTAGTCTTTATTTCATGCTTGTTTTATATAAAAATTAAACTTATTTTGGAAACAAATATCGATTCATTTCTATAAATCGTAAATTAAATCAAACATCGATAAATATTCTCATATTATCGAATATCGTAATCTTACGCCCGACATTTTGTTTAAATTCATTTTAAAACATTTTTTATTCAAGTTGTTCAGCAATGTAATATCACGAAACACTCTATGTATAGAGTAAGACCTAAGTATAGGAATAGTTATATAAATAAGTTTTTATACCTGTAACTATAGCTATTTCTCCTGAAAAACTTATTTAAATACCTATACCTAGACTTTGCAAATGTTTTATTCCTACATACCTATACTGGTATGCCATACATAGACGTAGGGGCCCGATTTTATCTAGCAAGTTTTGCCCCAAAAAATATAAGCGAAACAGAAAATCGATTTTTAAGTCATATTTTTATTGAACACTATTTGTAGGTATACATGACTCACAACCGTACAAAGGCTGAGCACCAAACAAGTTACAACAATGAGGAGGACTGAGCTGCAAATAATATAATCTATCAGTCCGTGTTGGAGACGAGGGAAGACTGATCAGCCATGCAGATATTCCGGGGAAAGAATTTCTTCGTCCGACTTCTACATATATATATTCACAGGGTGGTGCAAAAGTCTGGACCCATAGGCGGTTTATATGGAAAAAAAGTGTGGCCTGCAGGAAGTTTATTATGAAATGAAATTTAATTAACCATACACCAGTGACTAAATTATGTTAAATTTAACGTTCTACGTAGTTCAGAATTTACAATAAGTGTTCGAATTGATGTCCATCTTCTTCCAAACACTCCTTCTTTTGCGTACAACACAAGCTCTATTCTTTCTGCTATTGTTAACTTCTCTGCCATAGGGTAACAATCTGAAAATATTTAGTAAAATTATAAACAAAATTAAATTATAAAAACTATTATAAAAATCGAAAGATATTTTTTATATAGTAAATTGCCTATGGGTCCAGACTTTTGCACCACCCTGTATATTATTTTCAAAATATTTCATTAAACTTGACCGAATTGCGATGTCAGAGTTACGTTATTTTGTTCATGAAAGTTATAAGTAAAGACGGTCTAAAAAACAAATGTAAATTTAATGAGTTCTTTGGTACTGAACATCTTCACAGAGAAACATGGAGAGGCTTTGCGTTCAGGCCAGTTAATCTACTTAAGTGAACTGCTAAGCTTAAAACTTATTCAATCAATATCAGAGTATTTACGTCGGCAATTCAATATTGTAATGGCTACCAATAGGCCCATTAAAAAAACTTTAAGCGTATTCATTTCGCAGCAAGTTTAGAACCTTGTGTGTGTGTGTGTGTGTGTGTGTGAGAGAAAATATATATATATATGGCCATACGGGAAGGTTTAAAAAAACATGGCTACTGTATGCGTCTACAGAAGCCCTCCACGAGTAAGTCATGAAATGCAAAAATAAAAAATAAGAAATATGAATGATAATTTTGAAATAGAATTTTAGGTATGTATTCTTTTAAACATCTTTCCTCTCACGAACATATTTGCCCGGATTCTTACAATTATCTGCCCGGATTAGCCATGTTTTAGCAATGTTAGCCACACAGGCCCGTACGGCATTGTGTGTGTGTGTGTGTGTATATATATATATATATATACAGTATATATATATTATTTGCAAAGGGTGGCGTGACGAGTGGTACTACTGACGAAGGTGCTGAGAGTGAGACGTGACGACCAAAATGAGAAAATGGCAAGTGAGAGTGATTTGAGAAAGAACCAGCATTTTATAAACCTTGGTGACGTCCTCTGGTGGTCGTTTCGGGAAATACCACAAAATCTGTGTTTCCTGTGTGGGCCTATTTCATGCCCACGTGTGTAGCTTTTGTTTTGATTTCATGATGTTTGAGAACGGCGGGGAAAGGAATTTCTTCGTCTGACTTCTATATATATATATATATTATTTTCAAGGTGTGTATATATATATAGCCAAATTGTGGGAATGCTTAGCTAATGGTAGTCAGGATATAAGAATTAAAGGGACGACGAGAGAAGTGGAAAACGTCTGAAATATTATGACAGGAGCGATCGTTTTATGGAATTTCGCAGGAAAAGAAAGGTCAATGTTGCCGTCATGGAGAGAGACAGAGTATATAATTATTTGCTGAAAAACTGCCTTAAATTCCCGAAAAGAAGAAAGGAAAAATCTCTCACATCGTAAAAAAAAAAAAAAAAAATGAAGAACAGGCAGCGTCTGACAAACTAAAGTCGAAAGATGAAACCATGAAATTGTCGTCACTGCATCAGAAACCAGTGAAGCACTTAAAACAATCTTAACGCATATAAAATTTAAGAGAGATGCCCTTAAAAATGAGAAGAACACTTTGGGGGAAAAATGGATCTATCATATTTCAGAACGCGGAAAAAATCGTCTTATTTTTGGTATGAAAGTTAGAACTATGTAAATAAAGTGTTGTCAGACAACATAAAATCAAGTATGAAAATAAAACCAAGTAAATTATTTATCGGTTTATTTAAATTATTTAAATTTAACTTAATGAAAGTTAAATTGGGTGCTTAGAAGTGAAAGTAATTCGAGTGCATTCAAAACGACTAAACTCAAGAAGTGATTCAAGCACTTGAGTCACCTCTGATCACGGTTTTCTCCTTCCCACAAATTGAGGTTTGAGTCATTTTAAGTCATTTGAATTACTTCGCAGGCATACACACGGCACTCAGAGTGTGAATTCAAGTACTTGAATCACTTTTTTGGCAAAAGGCAAATCTTGGTAAAAAATGTACTTGAATCACTATCACTTCCAGGCGTCCAATTATAGGTCCTACATCGTTACAAAAGTTATAGTTAAAATAGAACAATTTAGGGCTAACAATGATTAATTATTTATCCTTCAATTGCGCAAAACTTTGAGCAACAAATTCTAAGATTTTCTTTAAAAGTATCACGTCATTGAGTTTAAAAAATGAATCCTTATAATAAAGATCCACATCGGATAAAGCTAACGGAGTTATCTTTTAATTATATATATATATATAATGAGATAGAAAAGGCAATTCCACAAACTCATTCATTAAAAAGTAATAGTAATAGGATTATAATAATGGGTGACAGAGCTCATCAGAATGAAATATGACTCCATGGTAATCTTTACGCTGAAGTTACTATCCTCTCTTCCAGGGATGTTAAGATTACCTACATAAATGTATAAGCGGTCAGATAGCATTTGAGATAATAGCACCCCATATATATATATATATATATTATATATATATATATATATATATATATATACCTTACAACCTTACAAAGGTTCCACGTGATGATTTCTCATTTCGCGAAGGTCAAGCGTGTCGCCCCTCCTCTCGAGTTGGCCTGGTGAAGTAGTGAGTTGGATTCTTGCGCTCTCCACCTCACATAGCCAGGTACGCCCGGCTCATCGGGGATTGTTCTGAGCCAGGCGTCAAGTCTTCTTTTGAAGATTTCCACTGCAACTCCCTTCGTGTTTCTTAGGTCTTTGGGCAGCTGATTAAATAGTTTTGGTCCTCTCACTACAAAACTATTTTCTTTCAGGGTTAAGGATGTTCCCTGTCTCGCCTTCAATTTGGGAATACGACACACTCTACCGTTTCTACCTTCCACCGTTGTTTGGGGAGTTATGGGATTCAGAGTAAGATTAGGGACTAGTTTCTCCATTATTTTCCAAGTGTAAATAATGGTGTATCTCTCTCTTCTCCTTTCCAGTGAATATAGGTTTAGTTCTCGTAACCTTTCCCAGTAATTTAGTTCTTTGCACCCATTGATCTTGGCTGTGAAACTTCTTTGAATCCCCTCCAGCTGTCTAATGTCTTCTTTTTATATGGGGATGTTAGGACCGAGCAGTATTCCAGTTTGGGTATTATCAGGGTTTTCAGTAGGGGGATCATTACATTCCTATCCCTTCGTTTAAAAGTTCTCAATATCAGACCCGTTATTCTCTTTGCTCTGTTTACTGCTATCTTATTTTGTGTTATTTGTGTTATTTTGTATATATATATATATATAATTATATATATATATATATAATATATAATATATATATATATATATAGCGGCTAACTGAAGTTGACAGAGTCGATTGCAATATGCAATGTACCGTCAACATTAGCAAGATCATCAAACCAAACTCGACAAACAAAGATGACGTCATACCAAGCAAGCAAAAGATGACGTCACAGCGCGGGAACCTCGAGACAAGCGTCGCAGTGCCTTCGCTCTCTGAATTCCAATCTTAGTGATCCACGCGTTATCATCATGTAAACATCATTCATAATTGGTAACTATATATATATATATTATATATAGTATTCGCGGATCGATTAATTATCTATGGCAAAAAATGTTAGAACCATTATTTTAATATTCGTGATGTTCCCAATTATCTGCAATCAGTGAAATATGTAGTAGAAGCTTCAGGAACGATTGAGGTTTGCCAAGCGTGTGTCAGCTTGTCGACCTCCGTGAACGGAGGATAAGGATTTCAAAACAGCAGTCATCTATCACCTCTTATTTCAAGAGGTCGGCCAAATCTACCCCTTCGCCTTGAACTTCCAAAATTTCTTTTTTCAAGAAAGCTATGAAGGACTCGCCCAGCAACACCGCCACCACTTCCTCCTCTTCTTCCTCCCTGCTGGGTAACAAGGGGTATTTTTTAATACCTATTAATTTCAGTTTTATGACAAGGGGTATTTTTTAATACCTATTAATTTCAGTTTCATGATAAGGAGTAGTTTTTAATACCTATTAATTTCAGTTTTATGATAAGGGGTATTTTTCAATACCTATTAATTTCAGTTTTATGACAAGGGGTATTTTTCAATACCTATTAATTTCAGTTTTATGACCCTTTGTATAAGAAGCTGCTTAAAATAAGAACATGAAAACCTAAAAACAAATTGCTTTGCAACATAATTTTTGTAAAATTTATTACATAGGAACTTATTAGCCTTGAAAAAGAAAATATTAACATTAATGACAGGCTTTATAAGGACCAGACTGAGTTATAACACACTGGATTTATTATCCTCAGTTTGTACAAAGTTAAGTTCATTGGATTTTAAGAAAAGAATATTATTGACTGAATTTCTAGATAACAATGTTCTTAAGTCATTTAAACTGTAATACACTGTAGAAAACAGTGTTTCCACACTGACTTGGATTGGTGGAAGGGCAGAAATTATCTGTGTTGCATCTACCAAAGGATTTGGTCTCTTAGCTATCCACCACAGTAAAACAGAAAAGTCACTGTTGCTTTTCACACAAGGTCCACTGTCATATGCAGTGCAGGCTGCAAGAAGGTTTTTCTTGTAGGAATCTTGCTTAAATGCCATATGACCTCTAACGAGCATTTTTAGTTTCTTCTTGGCGCAGAAGCTTCCCTAATCTTTCATCAGTGCCTTCTTCAGCAGATCTGCTTGACAGCACTTCTTCTTCTTCATCTGGAACTTCCTCAACTGCAGTCATGGGCTTTTCTTTTTGAGCAACTCTTAGCAACGCTTCCTTCGTTTGTTTTGTCTCCTCTGATGACAACATTAATTTGCACGAAGGATTGCAATAAATCCTAGCAAGTAGAATGCTGTTTCCCCATCAGTTGCTTTTGGCGCTGCACCAATACATCTCGAAGCCATTGCGCCAGACCAAAATCTCCCACCTTTGCCAGAGTCATCTTTAGTTTTTCCTAGAGGCTGTAAAACTCACCAGGACCAAGGAATTCTTTTAAAGTGCTCATTACTGTTCTTTTACCAACAGCAGTTGAGCTGCAGAACAATAAGTTTCCCATCCTCAAGGTCATTGCTAAGCAAGATTAGAGCAGGTTGCAGTTTTGCAGAGGATGCCATATGGGTATTTCTGTTTATATTCCCAATTCCGAAAACTTTAATTCAGACTGGTTTAAAAATAATAATATATAACCAATAATCAGTTGTATTTTCAATAACAAGAAAATGGATCTTGTTAAAATTATCAACACTGGCATTCCTACGAATTCTAATAAAGCTTGTTAGGCCCTATTGGAGAATTTGCTGCCAGTAAAATACCACCTTTCAAAGTGATATGACTAAACAATTAAAAGTTGTACTGGTTCGGTACCCAGCCCTGATATATATATATATATATATGTGTGTGTGTGTGTGTGTGTGTATATATATACAGGGCGTCCCAAAAAAATGTATACACACTTTAAATACTTATAAAGGCAGTGTTTATTAAAATACATTTCATTTTCAAAATGTAATAGAATCTACAGACATTATTTAATTGTTTTGTCAACGCCTGTTTTCAAACTGACGTCCGTTCTGGTCCAGGCACTGCTGATAACGCGAAGCAATGGAATCGCAAACATCACGAAACATTTCGTTTGGTATTTGTGTGCATTCTCGTTCAATGGCTGCTCTCAATTCAGCGACTGTTGCAGGTTTTATAGCGTAGACTTTGTCTTTTAAGTATCCCCATAAAAAAAGTCTAGTGGTGTGAGGT
This sequence comes from Bathynomus jamesi, assembly GCA_023014485.1. Taxonomy (NCBI): domain Eukaryota; kingdom Metazoa; phylum Arthropoda; class Malacostraca; order Isopoda; family Cirolanidae; genus Bathynomus; species Bathynomus jamesi. Next base: position 17,404 of record JAJOZX010008131.1, on the reverse strand, counting down.
CTGGTGAACGCGGAGGGTATTCTACGAAACCCCTTCGTCCAATCCACATCCATATCGTGCCAAGTACCACTCGCAATACTCCACTCTTCGGTCCGGATCATCTTCATTAATAGCATGGACTAATCTTGGAATGTAACTTTTCCATTGACAGCGCTTCAAAATGCGTTGGACAGACGATTCTGAAATTCCTACCTCACGACTCGCTTGCCGCACAGATTTTCTTGGACTTTGGTGATACGTTTCCAGTACTCTTTCTTGCTTTGTGGGGCTTGTCGATGTCCGTGGTCTTCCGGAACGCTTCTTGTGGACATTCTGAACAGTTCCATCGGCTTCAAACTTATCTCTAATTCGAGTGATGGTAAGTCGCGTTGGTGGATCTGTTTGAAACTCCCTCCTAAACTGTCTTTGCACTTCAACTGCGTTTTCACACTTCCAGTAGCATTTTAGAATGAATTTCCTTTGTTCAAAGCTTAGTCTGACTGCCATTATTAATTCTAATGGGTTTAACTTGGAAAGAAAGAAACATCAATTGAGCTATCAGCTGTTAAACTGTGTATACATTTTTTTGGGACGCCCTGTATATGTATATATATATATATATATATATATATATATATATATATATACAGTATATATATATATATATATATATATATATATATATATATATATATATATATATATATATATATATATGAAAATAAAATGAAAAGGTTTATTGGCAGACTGTAGTCCATATGACAAATATTATTAATACAATGACAGTTCACATACTAAGGATAGAAATATATACAACTGATTAGAAATAATAGAGTAATGTCAAAGTTAAGTGGAGCTACAGACAGACGTTTTCGTACCAAGAATTCCATAGCTTAGAGGATAAACAGCAGGACTCATGGATAGCTTGGATAATCGGGTTGGTTGAATTTTTAATTCTTTGCATTAGACTGTATTGAGCACATCTTGTTACCTCTGGGAAACTCGGGACATTGCGGGTAGCAAACGTTTGCGAAGCTAAGCATCTCTGGGATAATTTATGTAGGAGTTTCAAAGACCTGTTGTACAGCAAATTTAGGGTTCTGCCAGAACCTTTTTTTATAATTCACCCAGAGTTGCTGTCCGTATATATTACTGCAGGAAGTACGAAAGAGAGTGTCTTTAGCTTCACTTGTACAGAACCAAAAGTTCCTTATAGTCATATTCCCTTTTGCACAAAGGCTTCGAGATTGTTTTCTTATAGCTGAGTCATCACTCAAGGAGTTGGTGATAGTTGGACCCATTCCGACCCAAATACTTAAACTCCTGTACTTCCTCAATTACTTCACCTCTCATTTTAAACCTAATATGAACTGGCTGATTACAGCTTTTAGGATGAAATTGCATAACCTTAGTTTTTGTAACATTAAAAAAATATCATGTTTCTGCGAATACACTTCGCAGACGTTTAGTAGCCGATCCAGACCTTTAACAGAGGGACTTATTAACACCCTATCATCGGCATAAACTAAGTTATTTATCCTTGTGTTATCTATACAACATCCCACTGTTGCCTCATTAAGTGAAGCAATTAATCCGTCAGTATACACATTAACAAAGGTGGGCAGGACCGAGTTCCAAAAGGACCGAACTCCAGGAACTCGGTCCTTTTTAAGGACCGTGAGCGGGAAAGTCGGTCCTTTTCTCAGTGAGGACCGAAATGAGGAGCGACGGTCCATTTTTAAGCAATTCCGGACGGTCCGGTCCGGACGGTCTTTTTTAGTGATTTTAGTGTGTTTAGTGATTAGTTGAAGTTCTAAAGAAGATGGATCGTTTCCTCCAGAAGACTCAGAAAGAGACTGAGACTGAACTGAAACTTGTTTCAACACCTGGAGGAGACGAAGAATCTACTGATGTTAGTGCTTCAACTTCAAGTCAAGCAACTGGAGCTCCTAGCGGAAGAACTGAACCCGGCAATCCCTGGCCGTACCTGGACAAATACTTTGAATACCATTTTAATCAAATTTTTCACTTATATTATATATAAGGACCGAGTCATTCGTAGGTCCTATCTTCAGAAAGGACCGTGACCGGGACCGTCGGTCCAGTTTGAGGCAAGGACCGGGACCGGGACCATCGGTCCTTTTTTAGGCCCGGGTGCCCACCTTTGCACATTAAACAGTATAAGGGAGAGCAAGGAGCCTTGTCTCAACCCGCAAGAGGAGCCAAAACATTCGGATAGTACATTGCCCCACCTAAAGGTAAAAGATTGGTGGGAATACCAAAATCTCAATAAATTTAATATGTTCATGGGAACCTTCCTGTCTTCTAGTTTTTTAAATAAAATATTGTAGTTCACCCTATCATATGCCTTACTTATATCTAGGAAACAGCTATAAGTAGTTGAATTACTGTCAGTGTATTTAGATATTATTTCCTTAATTACATATATACACAGGACAATTGAGTGGGACCTTTTAAAACCAAACTGATTAGATGTCCATAGGTAATCATTTAATCGGAGTAACAAGAGTTTTTCTAGTACATACATACATATTGCCTCAGTAAGAAATGAGTGACTTTAACTTATGTGAAAAATTATTTATTTCCATAGGTTTCAGGATGAAGTATTTCCCGATCGAAGAATGGCGTATTGATGTTTCCTTAACTGAAAGGTAAAAATCACTCATATTTGATGGAGATTTATTTGTACGAAAAACAACGTTTCATCAAACCTTATTTTCATTTGGATTTTGCTTTCCCAGTTAAAACTTTCAATTTTGCTCTCAGAACTTTTGTCCAGCTTCACAATAAAGCATATATACTCGAATATATATATATATATATACATCCGAACCACGACACACCACGGGTGGTCAGAAATTACTAAGTCCTTGCCTGGACTCGATCTCACGACCTCCCGATCAGCAGTCTAGCGTCTTAACCACTAGCCCACCCAGGGAACCGATTTATCTACCAACCTATTTTTTATGGAAGGATAAACAGCTAGGTAAACTGCGCGCCGCCTGCTTTCGCCGAGAATCGAACCTGGGGTTTTATGGATTTGTAGTCAGCGATACTAACCACTACTCCACCATTATACATATATATAACACTCAGTAAATGTTGATTTTAATTTTATGGTCATTTGCGACTTACGTTAAAATTTAATTAGAAGTTATTTTGTTAAAAATAACAAACTTCTCAAAAAACTTTGAAGAAAAATCAAACTACTTAATTGGAAGATTAGTCACGGTAAGAGAAAAGACCAGAACGAAAGTTACTGGCAGTTCTATGATATAATTAGTGGATATATGATGTCCAAAAACCATTAGCACAAAAGTTTCTTACAAATGGAAAATGTTTACGAATTTATGTCACACATATTTTGGTGTATTATTTCTTTGCTTCTCTCGGGTCTACAGTGGCCAGTGCCTGTGGCTTAGTGGGTAACACCGCTTCCTTATAAGTGAAATGAAGACATTGAGATTGGGATGTTGGGTTTAAAAAATTGGGATTTATTAATAATATAAAATATAGTAAAACTTTTGACGAAAATTTTAAAAAAATAAGTTGATAGAATATGAATTCCAAGTGGGCCTCAGGTAAATCCCCCCCAAAAAATACGTGACTGCTTGCACGAAGACATCCAAACGGGTCTCAACTTCTTTGTACTGGAATACGTGACTTTCTTTTGTTTAATCACTGAGGTGTGGGAATATCAGTCTTGTGATGTCACACCTCCATTTCAACAAATCACATATTCGTAAATCATCTTAGTTCCAAATAGTACTTGAAATAAACATAAAAATCACTTAATATTGTCAAATAAGTAACATAAGTTGGTTAAATAATATAAAACAGTTAGGAACTTGTAAAACTTGTAATATAATGTGTTTTAAAATTATTTCTAAGTTCCAGAATCAAACGAAAAAAGAAGTACGATTGTGTATTCCCAATGCGAAATGAAAATCCACATTCTAGAAGGAAAAAAAGAGAGCCTGGCGCAGAGTCAGAGTCAATGAGATACAGAAAGTCAAATCGAGAAAGAGTGATGAAGAAGAGTTTATCATACAGAGTGGCCACAAAGTCCTTTTGCAGTGAAATTACAGTATGTCTGTATGTTGCCCTTGTATTTTCATGCAAAGGGACTTTGTGGCCACCCTATGGAGAGAGGGTTGGTAACAGCCAAGCGGATTGGAGCGAAATAATCAAACAATTCACAGGCAATTCACGAGGATTTATTAGAGTTAATGATAAAGTTCGATCTAAGTCAATTAAGATACTGCTTATATTTATATTGGATCAAGTAAAGATAACCCCTCCCAGGTCACACTAGTAAAGCAAATCCCTCCCAAAAATGACCAAGTAAAGATAATCCCTCCCAGAAAGTAAAGTAAAGTGAAGCAGTCTGACATAAGGATAAAAATTAAGGAATCTTTTTTTAAAAAATGATTTATTTGAAAACAAAATTTATTAAAATTCATTTATTACAATGCATCAAGTAAAGATAAGCACCCCCAACCTTTTTTAGTTAGCTTTATAAGGCTAACTAACGAAAATATCACGACTTAACCTAACCAATCGTTAGGTCAACTGTACGCCCTTGACGATTGGTTAGGTTAGGTCGTGATATTTTCGTTAGTTAGCCTTATAAAGCTAACTAAAAAAGGTTGGGGGTGCTTAACTTTACTTGATCCAAAGACTTTAATTAAAGCGGTATTGGCTGGCAAGTGTGTCGCAAAAATCATTGAAAACATTGTATTTGTGTCGTTCAAGCCACAAAAATTCTTGTAGGTACCAAGTAAAGATGATCCCTCCCAAAAAATGATCAAGTAAAGATAGTCCCTCCTTTTTCTGTTGGGAGGGATTATCTTTACTTGATCCTTTATATTTTTTCTTTTTCATTTAACACCTGTGACTTAAGTATTTAATAATATTTTTCTAACAAAGTGTTTCATTCCCGAATGTGACCTATATGTGGCTCGAGTAAACCCTAAGTGGAGTGGTAAAACCTTAACAAACAAACGAATGTGCTGGGACTAGCGACGCTGTCATTAAGATGCTAACCTATAGTGCATCTGTATCGTCCCAGTGGTGTGGTAAATTCTGGTTATCGTAATAATCTAAATCAAAGTAGTGCGTAAAAAGGTAGGCCCAAAGCCGAAACAGGGGCGTGGCTAACATCTTGTAACTCGAGGCCTACTCTCGTATGAGACAGGTTTAAATAATACGACTTTTCCACGTATGCTATTAGGCCTAAGCGTAAGCTTAAGAGTAAGCTTAAGAGTAAGCTGGTTATCGCCACCAATTCTGTAATTATAATAACCCGATTAAAGTCCTCATTATTATTTCCAAGATTTTGTGTGTAATTTCGGTAGAGTTGTTGGGGATAACCCTTCAGGGGGTTCAAATCCCAATGATGCTGATAATAATAATCAAGGAGTTAGTACAATAGTCCTCGTTCTTCTGGCCTGGGCGCTATGTCAACCTTTGGCTCTCCTCACTGAGTATTATTATTATTATTATTATTATTATTATCATTATTATTATTATCATGATTATTATTATCGTTATATATCACGTAGAGCCTCAAGGGAGCATTTTAGCACCTATCCTGTTCCTCCTTTACATAAAGTAGCAGAGAACCCGCCCTTCGTGCGGGTAGCAAAAATATCCCGCCCTACTATTCACCTAACCGGGCATTCAATAATTTTCCCGTAGGTTTCGATTAATTTTAAGCAACTTTAGAATGAGAAGTGAATGTAAAAATTATCCAACTGGATAGGTTAATTGAAAACCCGGTTAGGTCAACTGAATGCCCGGTTAGGTCAACTGTACGCCTTGACGATTGATTAGGTTAAGTCGTGATATTTTCGTTGAAACTAATGAAAATATCACGACTTAACCTAACCAATCGTCAAGGGCGTACAGTTGATCTAACCGGGCATTCAATAATTTGACCATAGGTGTCGATTAATTTTAAGCAACTTTTACCTAATAGGCTTTTCTCTCGAGGAGCCGTTTCCGTGTTTTAAGGTGGAACAGACAGACAGACAGACAGCACATAGTATATAGATTTTTAAAAATTAAAATTTTTGTCTAATTAAAAAAATTATAATTTTGTTTGCAGAATCGTAGGTGTATAAAATGAAAAGCAGGCGCTAGAGTAAAAAGTTGAAACAAAGCAAATCGCATTTATTTCTGTTCAGAATCGCTTAATAGTATAGATTATACTGTACATGATGTCTACAGACAGACAGACAGGACTATATATATCTATATTATAAAAAGGCAGTCCTATCATTCCGGCAGTCTGCTATTCCGTCCATGTATTTACTATTAAGCGATTCTGAACATAGAAATAAATGTGCTTTGCTTTGTTTCAACTTCTTACTCTAGCGCGTTAAGATTTTCATTGCTTGATGCAATGGGTTCGGATGTGAAGCTTAAGATTTTCATCGCTGAATTCTTTTCTATAGTTTTATTGACCGAATAATTGACCCCCAAATTAATGAAGGTTCAATTATTCGATCAATAAAACTATAGAAAAGAACGCAGCAATGAAAAACTTAAGCTTCACATCTGAACCCATTGTATCAAGATTTGTGAAGCTTAAGATTTTCATGGCTGCGTTCTTTTGACCGAAAAGTATTGACTCCCCAGTAATTGGGGTTGCCTGCGGCCCCCCAATTACTAAGGCCGAAGGCACCAGCATTACGGGTCTAGCTAAATGGGCCCGTAGGGCCCAATTTTGCTGGCTTATATAATATATAATATATATAAGATAAGATAGAAGAAGATATATATCTATACTATAAAAAGCCAGTGTACTAAACAAAGCTGAAATAAAACAAAGCGCAATAATGTCTATGGTCGGAATCGTTTTTAATGCATTGTGAATAGGAAGCTGAAATAACTTACTGACTGTTTTGCTCCATTTATTAAAAAAAATTAGTTATTTTTTCTTTTATAGAATCAATGCATGATTGTGATATCAGTCCGTTTTTGCCTTAAACAGTGAAGTAAGCTGCAGGTATTGAAAGAGTTTATTATTCTCCGCCCACAATTCGTGACGTCACTCACATATTACTTATATTTGCCCATTTTATGACGTGTCTATGATGTCACTATCTTTCAACCAATCCGGAAACATAGTGTCTACAGACAGACAGGACTCCCTTTTTATAGTATATAGTACTTCTTTTATAGTACTTCCAGAGATCATTGACAGTGAACTCCAACAAACTATCCTTAACTACGAAAAAAATTAGTGTGTATATATAGTAGAAGTCATCAGAAAAAGGAAAATGATAATAAACCTGTCATTAAAAGAGCACACTGAACAACAACAAATTAGCCAAAGTTTCATCTATAGTTACAAAAGTAGGTGCGTCACTCCCAAAACGAGTCTCCTTAGATCAGTACAATTCACTATAGTATAACCATACTTATAATACTGCATGAGTGCTTACGGAAGTGCATGACAGTATTTTATGCAGTCACTAGTGATAATGCAAAAAAGAATACTTGGAAAAATCTATAAATCTAACAAACGTAATGAAAGTACACACAAAATGTTCTACGATTTAAAAAATCTCAGAAGAAGAAGAAGAAACTAGTAGAAATCTAAAAAACTAAACATTATCCGCTGTATGTATCATATCGTAAATAAAATTGCACCATAAATCATTCAAAACAAAATATTAGTTCTCAAATCCAACACGGTTTCAATACAAGGAAATCAAACACGTACATCAGGAGACCAAATTACACTCTAAATTGCGCAACTAGATCTTTATGTTGCACAGGACCGAACCTCTAGAACATCCTCGATCAGGAGACAAAAGAATCTAACACACGAAAAACTTTCCAGGAAAACTGAAAGACAACTTCATCAAATCATACACACCACAATATCCCTTTTCCTAGTTCCATTCCAACCTTGTTCTCTCGTTCTCTTGCCCCTATTCACCAATTACATTAATGACCAATAACTTATATTCCTGTATAGCAAACCAAAACGTAATAATAATAAATGGAAGGATAAAAATAAAAATGTATAAGGTCCAAGTATCTAAAACTCATTGTCAAGGTAGCGAGGTATTTAATAGCTAGATTCTATATCCCAACAAAAATGAATGTGTAATATGCCTTAAACTTACCGTATATAATCTCTGTCTCTTTCTTTCTTTATCTCTATGTATTTAAAGTTATCGCAAAAAACTTCACTTCTCTGCATTATCTAAAAAGATTGGTCAAATAAGCCCATTCTACCAATAAAACATAAACTTTACTAGCAAATGGGGATCAGTGAAAGAAAGCCACCCCCAAACGGGTCGGGGGTGACTTTCTTTCATTGACACAATTCGGGGGTGGCATTGTTTACTAGAAACTTTTGGGGGTGGCTTTCTTTCATTGATCCACAAATGGCAATTCCATGTCGTGTATGTATAGGAAGGCCATTAATTGTCTCATTTATTTATTTATTTATTTATTTATATATTTCTTGTCACACCTAATGTATGTCTTGTACATACATAAACAGAAGAATAAATTATATTGTATTTTAATAAGAATTCAATGAAGGAAATATTACAATTAAGATAAATGCATAAATATTAAGTCATTATTGATAGTAAAAACGAAAACTTGCGGACTCTTTTTCCTTTTCTTTGGTTATTTGATACAGCGGCATCTGATGCCCTCTTTACAAACAAATTAGCTACTCCATTAATTATCTCTGCCACCTATCAAAATTTTAGCATCGGAAGAACAAGCGCAACAAATTCGGCAGCCTTTCAATTAGTGGCTATAAACTGGTACCATAAAGTAGGACAATAAAGTAGCCTCAATAAGTTGGTGAATATATATATATATACAGGGTGGGGCACGGGAATCAAGTGTTTTTTGAATAGCTAGTAATCGGCCATTAGGAATGGGAGGGGCGTGCGGTAGGTAGCATTCCATTCCTGGGTTCATAGCATTTAACTTTAACTAACACTCACCTTTATCTTTCAGGTGCCATCATGGAGCAGTGGACGTTAGAACACCGCATGTTCGCGTATGATCATTTTGTTAGGAGTGGCGAGTCAGTGACAGCAGTTCAGCGTGCGTTTCGCCGCAGATTCAACATTCATCGAAATGACTCTGTTCCCGCTCGTGACACAATCTTACGTTGGGTTAACAATCTTCGAACAGGAGGCTCAATAATGAAAACAAAACCGAAGGGGCCGCAACGCACTGTGCGTACTCCAGAGAACGTTGAAAGGGTCAGACAAGCGATGTTGCAAAGCCCAGGCCGCTCTGCTCGGAGACATTCAGCTGCACTCGGAATCAGCAATCGTACTGTTAGACGGATTTTGCATGAAGAATTACATTTTCACCCATACAAGTTAGCGATGGTGCAGGAATTGAATGTAAACGATTGCCCCCAACGACTGAATTTTGCACAGGAAATGCTTGCACTTTATGAGCAGAATGAAAACATGATGGTGGTAATGAGTGATGAAGCCCATTTCCACCTTAATGGGGCCGTCAACAATCAAAACTGTCGGTATTGGGCTGCTGAAAATCCGCGACAACTCCATGAAAAACCGCTGCATAGCCCTAAGGTTACAGTTTGGTGCGCGGTGGGAAAGTTTGGCGTCATCGGTCCCTATTTCTTCGAACAAAATGGGGTTACCGTTACCATAACATCTGGGCGTTACATTGAGATGGTGAACACCTTTTTCATCCCTGAGTTACGAAGAAGGCGTATTGCTCGTCGACATTTGTGGTTTCAGCAAGATGGGGCCACGCCACACACCGCCAGAGCGTCAATGGCTGTTCTTCGCCCCCTGTTTCCCAACCATCTCATTTCGAGATTTGGTGACATTGCATGGCCCCCTCGGTCCCCTGACTTGTCCACATGTGACTTCTTTCTATGGGGGTACCTCAAGTCACGTGTCTACGAGGACAAGCCCCGTACATTAGATGCATTGAAGGAAGCGATCCGTCAACAAATCATCCAAATCAACAGAGACCTGCTGGGAAGAGTGGAGGCCAATTTTCGTAAACGCCTTCAACAATGCGTCGACGGCCAAGGACATCATATGCCAGATATAATTTTCGGTACATGATTATTATGACATGAAATGCTATGTTCTTACGAATGTTGTTCTACCAATATATTTTCTTTACAAAAATAAATATCATTTTCCTGATTATTCCAAAAACACTTGGTTCCCGTGCCCCACCCTGTATAAAGGGTGATCCAGAGAAATGGGACCCAAAAGAAACCCCTGTAACTCTTAAAGTATAAGTCCTTTTATAAAATCATACGCATCATTCGAAAGAGGATAGTTACAAGTTTGTACAGGATTGTATAGGTTTTGACAATACAAGACAAGATAAGATACAAAACAAAATAAAAGTGTTAGTTAAAACTAACCCTTCAAGATGACTGCATGGACTGTGGAACAGCTGCGTTTCATAACTGAGCAATATTATGAGCATGGAAGAAGTGTAGTTTCAGCTCTTAGAAGGTGATTTTGACATCTGAAAATTTGTCTTGAAAGATCTTTGAGCTGAAACCACTTCTTCCATGCTCATAATATTGCTCAGTTATGAAACGCAGCTGTTCCACAGTCCATGCAGTCATCTTGAAGGGTTAGTTTTAACTAACACTTTTATTTTGTTTTGTATCTTATCTTGTCTTGTATTTTCAAAACCTATACAATCCTGTACAAACTTGTAACTATCCTCTTTCGAATGATGCGTATGATTTTATAAAAGGACTTATACTTTAAGAGTTACAGGGGTTTCTTTTGGGTCCAATTTTTCTGGATCACCCTTTATAAGGGTGGGGCAAAAGTCTGGCCCCATAGGAAGTTTATAATGGAAAAGAAAATTTCGGCCTACCTTAATGTTTTAATTCAGAAAATTACAATAGGTGTTCAAATTGACGTCCACCTTCTTCTAAACACTTTGTAACCCGGTTGACGCAAGACGTTTGCACATTCCTGAAGATGGTAATATTCGTTCTTATGGCTTCAAATTCTGCTGTTATGGTATCCTTTAGAGCCTGTATTGTTCTTGGCCTGTTAACGTACACAACTGATTTAAGGTGTCCCCATAAGAAGTAATCCAAAGGAGTCAGGTCCGGAGATCTGGGCGGCCATTCAATTGGCCCACGTCGACCAATCCATTTCCCTTGAAATGTTTCTTGCAAAAATTCGCGAACGGCCCTTGCGAAATGCGGCGGAGCCCCATCGTGCTGAAACCACATAGCTCTCCGATGCCGTAATGGTAGTTCATACAATCGAGGCGTAAGGAAATTTGCTAACAAATGAAGGTATGATTCACCAGTTACAGTGTCGGGGAAAAAGTATGGGCCAATTATCGTATCTCCCCACATAGCAGCCCATACCATAACTCTTGGGTTGTACTGCGAGCGTCCGTCCTCAATCCAATGTGGATTTTCTTTAGCCCAATATCGTGCATTATGTCTGTTGACTGAACCGTTTAGGTAAAAAATTGCTTCGTCACTGAACATGATACGCTTTTCCAACTGCCTATGTTGCATAAACCACTGACAATACTCCCTACGACGATCTAGGTCATCACCGTGTAGTTCCTGGACTAATGGGACTTTATACGGATGAAAATGATTGGTAGAGAGAATGCGACGAACCGAACCGAAATTTTAGTCTGTGTGAACATAAACCTCCTATGGGGCCAGACTTTTGCCCCACCCTATATAGTTGATAATTTAAAATTTTTAATCACCTACACTTGTGTAAAGGTAGTGGGAGGGGGGGGGGGGGTTCCATTAAAATGTTTAAAGGAAACGTTTTTTTTACCGTATACAATGATTATTTTTTCGAACTTGACCCGCTTTAGGATTTTAATTCAAAAACTCGAAATCAAATTACTCCCACTTCATACTAATTCAGGTTTCTACACACCCAGCTATTTGTTTTAGGTTAGGTTACCTTAACCAGTTTTAGTATGATAAAAAAATTCGACCACGTTTTAACGCCTTCACTCAAGTCTATAATGTCCCAAGTGCATCAAACAGTAACTTGACGAGGTGATTATTCATCAGAATTCACTCTTATGCGACCAATTTAAAATGGTCTTCTCGGACACTCTGGTAGACATTTTTTTTTTTAGCGGTCCTTCTAACCAGTTCCTGTTTTGTGCTTTGCGATTGCCTTAAAGGGACACCTTCGTAACCTAAAAAATACGGTTAGCAAGTTTATGAACTGTATTTTATAAAGTTACGCTGAAAATTATCTTTTATTCATTTTTTACTACTTCTAACCTCATTCACGGAGTTACGGGCTAACAACAACCCAAAGATCCATTCTAGGTTAGCCCAAGAAAGAAGTTTAGAAAAAACAAATGAAAATAAGTGATACTGAAAACAGAAGCTCTCCCTCCTT
>JAJOZX010008130.1:125000-190000 GCA_023014485.1 Bathynomus jamesi | reverse complement strand
TACCTTCGTGAAATAATTTTCATATATATATATATATATATACAGAGATGGAGAGAGAATAACTAAGAATAAAATGAAGTGAATAGAAAAATATATTGCCATATGCACACAGATATATTTTTCATTAAATTTTAACCCCCCAAACTTATTAGAAATTAGGTATACTGGAATAGGAAGAGCTTATTTTACTGATATGATGATTTGCACTGCATGGCATCAGTGAGCCGTGTGTAGTCCGGATTGTAGCTGCTGATTGCTAGCCTCAAACAAGCATCCAGGTGATCATCTGTCAGAGTGGCTCGGTATTTTGATTTGATGATATTCATGTGTGAGAACGTTGACTCACAAAGGTAGGTTGAGCCAAAAAAATGCTGTCAAGTACATGGCACTTTTTCTGACATTCGGATACTTTTCTTCAAGAAGTAGGTGCCAAAAGTTTCTTTCTGAAGACTTGGATTTGATTTGAATGTCGTTTTGCAGAGTCAAAATTTCATTCTCGATTGCAGATATGTCCATATTAAACAGTGAGGCCATTTTTGATGCAATATCATCAGTGTCAAAGTTTGCACAAAATGGGAAGCACATGAATGTTGCTACAGGTTCTAGTGTTGCTAAGTCTTGGAACCGTCTGTTGAAATCTGTGATAACATTCTGAAACTGTTCAACGTTCAACGTATGGAACACTGTCAAACTGGTCGCATTCTTTCCCCTGACTTTCCAGCTCTGACCTCATGTTTTTGAAGTTTCACAGTTAGTGTCGCTGCAGCTGTGAGGATACCAGTTCTAGTTTTTGTTTAAAAGCATTCACTGAGGTAATCATTTCAACAATAGTTTTGTTTTTACCTTGCAACTCTAAGTTTAGATGATTTAGAAAAGCAGTGGTGTCAGTCAAAAAAGCTAAATCTAACAGCCACACTTCGTCTTCCAACTCTTTGTAATATGTTTCTTTTAAGTTCAGAAAGTGTTTAATTTCAGGTAAGAGGTCCCTAAACCTCTGCAGGAATTTGCCTCTACTTAGCCACCTGACATCAGTGTGCAACAAAAGTTCAGTGTGTTCTGCTTTATTTTCTTCTCGCTGAGACCGGAAGAGACGCCTTTGTAGACTTCTTGCCCCAATAGAACACACAATCTTATGGGAAATATCCATCATTTCTTTAATATTCAACATTTTACCACACAATGCTTGTGGTGAATTATGCAGTGATAATAGAAGTTTGGAAACCTTTTGTCACTTTTGCACAGGGCAATGAACCCATTGGACCGGCCAGTCAAAGCATGTGATCCGTCAGTTGTTATGCTCACAAGCTTGTGAGGTGGGAATTGTGTGAAGAGAAGAAAAAGTACTCATATGTGGGGACTTTAACTGCAAAGTTGGAAAGATAATAGTAAATAATAAAGATGAAGTTACAAAATCAGGTAAACTCCTCATCAATTTAATAGAGTCAAAAGGTCTAACACTTCTTAACTCTAACAATTTATGTAAAGGACTTCGGACAAGAAGGGTGGGAGATTCTAAATCTGTATTGGACTATTTAATTATTAAGCAGGAAGATAATTCACGTGTAATGGAAGTGTGTGTAGATGAAAAGAAAATCTGGACCCCTTATAGAGTAACTGATAAAATTACTTACAGTGATCACGGTGCAATGATGTGTACTATCAAATGGTATGAGGCAGCATGTAAAGTAAATCAGGAAAAGGAAAAGATGATAATAGGAAAAGGACTAAAGAAATTTAATAGATTAACTCAGGGGGGCGGGCCTCATAAAAATTGTATCATTAAACAAAAATCTACAAGAAATGTATAATATATGGGAAAACAAAATTCAAGAAATAATGGAAGAATTTAAGACAGTTATTAAGTGGAAGAGAGTATCAGAAAGTATAATTGTAAAGAAATTAAAAAAGATAAAAAGAATTTATAAGAAAAGAAGTTTTGACAGGAATAATGTGAAGAAGCAAAGAAGAACGCAAGAGAGCTTGATAGAGGAATGGATGATTGAGGAGGAAAAAATCAAAAGTCAAAAGAAAATAATTAAGACAATGGAACGGTTAAAAGGAAGAGCAGGACTGGATCATGGAGCAATTGGAGCACTTTGGAACTTTAAAAAGGATATGGACGTTAATACAAAGGTGGAACGTGGAGCTATAAAAAAATAGAGAAGGAAAAATAGTAAAAGAAACTAGTGAAGTATTGAAAATATATGAAGATTTTTACCATTTTTTACTTATTACAAATAAGGAATAGAAAAAATCTGAGGAGGTTAGTAAAGTACACCTGGAAACTATTAAAGCTGTAGAAGAGGATAGGTATAACATAAATAGCATTACAAATGAGAATGTTGAGAATGTTATAAGAAAGTTAAAAAAATGAGAAGTCAATAGACCAACAAGGATGGAGCAATAGTATAATGAAGAATGCAGGATGGGATGTAATAAGAAGTCTGGCAAACTAATTCAATGTAATTCTAAAGACTTACAATATCCCAGAACAGTGGAACAATATGAAAATAATATCAATTTACAAAAGAGGTGATAGAATGGACCTAGGTAATAGGAGGGGGATATTCATAACAAGTATAGTTAGTAAAATGTTTGAGAAAGTTAGACTAAATAAGAAGAGAAGTGACTGGAATCGGGGATTAAGTGTGTACCAATATGGAGGAATAGAAGGGAAATCAACAACAGACCACATATTAATGTTGAATGCAATAATTGACTATAATAAATATCTTGGTAACAATAAATATGTTTGGTTTGGGGGATGCTGTAAAATGTTTTGACAAGCTAGAGTTGAAGGACTGCATCAAAGAAGCATCAAAAGTAGTAGGCCCAGAAGAAGCACTACTAATATACAACTTAAACAAAAATGGCACAATACAAATAAAAACACCTTTAGGTGGCATAAGACCAAGAAATATAGAAGAGGTAGTCAAACAAGGCACGTCTCTGGGACCCAGACTGTGCTCAGTGAACACAGTAGATTAAATGGGTAAATGCCTAACAAGAATAAGGGAAATAGAAATTCAATCATATATATTTATGGATGATATAATGCAGGCATCAAGTAACTTAGGAGTAATAGAAAAAGCAATTAGTAATTGTAGATCAATGGAAATACTAAAAAAATTTACATTTAATAATAAAGAAGAGAAATAAGCAACAATGACAACAAATGTGATGAGAAGAAAAGTACCTGAAATGAGGACAATTAACAAAGTGAAAATGGGAAGTACAGAACAAGTGCAAGAATACAAGGGACAATGGTTCAGTAGCAGAGGTGATCACTAAACACATATAGAAAAGAAGAAAAGTAAGATAAATTTCATGATAGCAGATGAAAAGAGATATGGACAAAGGATATTGAAGAAGTGGAACGAATGGAGGGAAGAATTCTAAGGGAAATAACAGGAATGAAATGTAGTACCCCATATTGGGGATTATTAGCCGAATTAGGAGTGTGGCCAGTCAAAGAAAAAATTGGATACAAGAAGATAATGCTAATGAACAATATATTAAACTCAAACGAGGCTAGATTAATTAAAATTAAAACCAAAGATCAGTTGGAAAATCAACACCCAGGATGTTGGGCAGAGGAAGTGGCAGAAATGTGGAAATTATATAAAGCAACATTAGAGGACTTAAAAATGATGAAAAAAGTGAATTAAAGAAAAGTGTACGACAAAAAATGAATGAATATTTACAGGAAGAACTAATAAAGAGGAAAATTAAAATGAAAACAATAAAATCCATTGATGAATTTAAAAGAAAATCGTATATTGAAAATATGAAAGAAAAGGATATGAAGATTATAATGGAAATCCGATTAAATATGGTAGAGGTGAAAGAAAACTATAAAGGAAAATATAAGGACATGAAATGTGAAGTATGCAGGAGAGAGAATGATATGACAAAACACTCGTTTCATTGTGAAAAACTAAGAAACATAGCGGGGGAGATGATGGGAGTAGAGAATATAAATAAACCAGAAAGTATAAAAAATTATATAGTAAAAATAATGGAAATTAGAAAGAGACTGCTAAACAGTTAAGGTATAAGTACGTAACAGGAGATACAGTGTAGAAGTTCTGCACAGGAAACGTGCTGATCCGCAGGATCAAGCGAGCAAATTCTAGAACCTGGAACCAGCAACATCTGTGAAGTAACAGTTCCAAATGCTGACGTAAAACTAAATTTAATCCAGTTAATATGTAGCCAATTTGATCTTAGGCTGGAAGAATAGAGAACATACTGTAGCACAGAAAAAGTGAAAGATTTTCTGAGATACACTTTATTGTAAATACTTTGAGAGGAAAGATCAAAAAGGAGCAGAACATTCAGGTTATCCTTAACATCATGTAAACTTTTTTTCCCTCATTCCTTCCTTCCTTTCTTCTAATTGAAAGTTTTTATCCTCTTTATTTAGTGCAAGGAGGGAAATAAACTTCCTACACTCGGATCAGAACGAAATTCCTACTCTCTTAACACTCTTTTAATGTTCTCATGGAAAATAAGCGTCTTTAGATTAAACTCTATAAAAGTTGTAAAGATATTTTAAAATATGGCTTAAAATTTTTGTTCAAAAAATTTAAAATGAATTTATTTATATTTAATGATTAACCCTTTGAGTAAAACTGTAAAACAGTCTACGTATTAAAAAGTAAATATCGTCCAACATTTACATCTTAAATAGTGTGAAAAGTCAAACCATAAATAGGAATGTATTACTCAAAATTTAAAGCTTCACATTTAAAACTTTGTAAACAATTTTTTTAGTTTTGTCTCTCGTGTCAGTACTAAATGTAAATATACTCTGTTCACGATTTAAACCGAGTTTATATAAGTATGAACAACCGTAACCGTAAGTTCAGCTTGTTTGTCACAAAACCCCCAACATACCAGTAGTACTGTTTTGGACGAGTGCAACCCCGCAAATTTCTCCTGAACGTACACGATCAATTAAATAATTCCAGCAATGAGTACTTGCCATCCGATTGCTGTTGATAACTGGGAAAATAGAATTAAATTCCGTGAAGAAGAAGAAAATCGAAGAGCGAATTATGAAAGAATCATTCGGTGGATAGAGGAGGGGTAGAGAGCTCTCAAAAAATATAAGATTGAAAAAATGAGTGAAAACTTAAAGGCTTAGTCGTTGCTTGCAGAATTCAAAGTTTAACGGCAGGACTACTTTTCAGAAGGGGATGAAGATGAGTGGGAACATAGGAAAATGTTTCAGGAAGATGAAAGAAATCGAAAGGCAACGCATAAAAGAATCATTCGGTGGATAGAAGAAGGATAGAAAGCACTGAATGAAGAGGAAATGCAGAAAATTAATGAGAAATTAAAGGTTAATTCATTTCTTGAAGCGAGAAAGTCGGAAATAAAACAATAATTTTCAGAAGAAGAGAATGAAGACAAATTGTTTTCCCCTCGTGTTTGGAATGATGGAGGTTGGTTGGGAACTGTTAATTAATATGAAACTGAAAATGAAAATGAAAAGAAAAGTTTCTCGAGTCTTGTATGGATTGACGGAGCTGAAAAGAGGAATGAAAAAGAAAGTTTGTCCCCTCTTGTCTGGATTGATGGAGGCATCCCAGGAGGGTTGGGTGTGAATTAGTGCAGAGCTGAAAAAAGGAATGAGAAAGAAAGTTTGTCGCCCCTTGTGTGGATTGACGGAGGCGTCCCAGGATGGTCGAGTGTGAATCAGTATGAAGCTGAAAAGACGAATGAAGAAAAACGTTTGTCCCCTCTTGTATGGATTGCTAGAGGCATTCCAGGAGAGTCGGGTTTGAATCAATATGAAGGTGATAAAAGGAATGAAAAAGAAAGTTTGTCGCCTGTTGCATCGAATGATGGAGTGGACCCAGGGTGGTAGGGTGTAAATAAATAGAAACTTGAAAAAAGGAACGGAGAAGAAAGTTTGTAGACTTTTGTACGGAATGATGAAGGAATGAAGAATAAATTTTGTCGCCTCTTCTAGAGAATGATTGAATGTTTCCGGTGTGATAAGTTGTGAGTTTATATAAATCTAAAGAATAGAGTCAAGAAAAATTTCTTCCTCTTGTCTGGATCGATGAATGATAAATGAAGTCACTGGAGAATGAATTGAAAATAATAAAAAGTCAGTAGCTCATTCATTCTACTCTTCAGCGCATGAAAGCTATTGTCTCTTTGGTCAATATTCGAGAGATGCACGGCCTCCGAATTCAGATTTTTTATTCATACCAGTCGTTTGTACATATGATTTGATGAATTTAAAAAAAAATAGACGTTGTGCTTTTAAAAAATAAGGAAGATATCGATTTTTTCACTTTAATGATTTTTTGACATTTTCCGAGTCGCGAAATTTTATCCACTCAAAGGTTAGTTATTTTTCCGTTGATTTAGTGAAGGTTAGGTTAGGTCATGTTCGTTTTAGTAAAGGTTAAGTTAGATTAGGTTAGGTAGGTTCGTTTTAGCGAAGGTTAGGTTAGGTTCGTTTTAATGAAGGTTAGGTTAACCTAACCTAACCTAACTTTACTAAATCGACGGAAAAATAACTAACCTTTTATTTGGGCGGTGGATAAAGTTTCGCGATTTCTCGCCAAAAATAATGCAGGATAGTCTTGTGGTCCTTGTTTTTTTTTTTTACCAGCTCTCAAAAGCAGTTTCTCGGAAAATGTAAAAAAATCGTTAAAGTGAAAAATATCTCTTATTTTTTAAAAACACAAGGTCCAGTTTTTTTTTTAAATTCATCAAATCATATGTATCATACTAACGACTGGTATGAATAAAAAATCTGAATTCGGAGGCAGTGCATCTCCCGAATATTGACCGTATCTTTTCCTAATTCTAATCTTGGTGAAGGAAGCGAAATAAGAGAATGAAGCCTCTTTAGGATTTATCACTGTCAAAAGAATTTTAAGACTAATTTCATCCAGACTTACATCCAGACTAATTTCATCCAGACTAATTTCATCCCGATTGATTTCATCCAGACTTACCCCAACCAATGAAAAAAAAGAGCTGAAAGAGAAAAAGATTTGAGATACAAAAATATCAATGTTCCGCAAGAGAAAGAGAGTGACTGAAAAAATTAAGAAACTGCAAGGACAACAAGATCAAAAAAATAATAAATGACAAAGTGGGGAGCATAGATTACGTCAAACAGGGTTTAATTGAAAACCATACACTGTAAAGTTGTTCCATATATACAGAACACCGTTGTGGTAG
Organism: Bathynomus jamesi; assembly: GCA_023014485.1. Taxonomy (NCBI): domain Eukaryota; kingdom Metazoa; phylum Arthropoda; class Malacostraca; order Isopoda; family Cirolanidae; genus Bathynomus; species Bathynomus jamesi. Next base: position 182,788 of record JAJOZX010008130.1, on the reverse strand, counting down.
TGTATAACAAGCGGTAGCTCGCTATCGCCCTCCGGGCAGGTAGCAGTATATGTCACAGTATATGTAGCAGTATATGTCACAGCTAGCTGTATATCTATATTGAATATATGTATATGTATATTGGCACTTACGTATTATCGGGACTACCAAACTATTATTGGGACTACCAAACTGTTTATTATGTATTTTTGCTCGTCATTTTCGTTTTCGAAGTATTTACATTCACTTGTAATAGATATTAAATAGCTCGAGCTCGGCCGCGGAGTGACCTAGGACCGGGAAATTTGACAGAGCACATCGGAAGCTCATGGGCTATCAGTTGGTGGTAGTTGCAGAATTTTCCGATGTGCCGTTTAGTCTGTGCACGGTTCCGAAGAAAGCGAACAGACACACAGACACATTTTAGCTCAATAGTATAGTGTATAACAAGCGGTAGCTCGCTATCGCTCGCGACCGTTGTACAACTTGGCTCTCCGGGCGGGTAGCACTGTGACATATACTGCTATATACGCCATTAACCCACCCCTCTCCCCCATTAACCCACCCCTCTCCCCCATTAACCCACCCTCTCCCCCATTACCCCACCCCTCTCCCCATTACCCCACCCCCACCCCCATTACCCCACCCCTCTCCCACATTACCCCCGCCCCCGCCCCTCTCCACCATTACCCCCGCCCCCGCCCCTCTCCCCCATTACCCCCACCCCGCCCCACTCCCCCATTACCCCACCCACAAAAGTAAAAAACGCCATTACCTCCATTGCCCCCGCCTCTCTCCCCATTACCCCACCCACAAAAGTAAAAAACGCCATTACCTCCATTACCCCCACCCCACCCACAAAAGTAAAAAAACGCCATTACCCCCATTACCCCCACCTCTCTCCCCATTACCCCCCCCTCTCCCCATTACCCCCACCCCTCTCCCCATTACCTTCCCCCACTCCACCAATTACCCCACCCCTCTCCACATAACCCACCCCCACTCCCCAATTACCCCACCCCCACCCCCACTACCCCGGCAGGTAGCACTGTGAAATATACTACTATCGCTCGCGACCGTTGTACAACTTGGCCCTCCCGGCGGGTAGCACTATATATACCATTACCCCCATTACCGCCACACACAAAAGTAAAAAACGCCATTACCCCCACCCCCATTACCCCCACCCTCACCCCAGTTACGCCCCCACTCCCAAATTACCCAACCCCTCTCCCCATTACCCCCACCCACACCCCCAATTACCCCACACCCTCCCCACTACCCATGGGCGGGTAGCACTGTGACATATACTGCTATTCGCCCTCCGGGCGGGTAGCAGTATATGTCACAGTATGTGTGAAGCTCAATATTTTCACGGCTGCGTTCTTTTCTGTAGTTTTATCGCGGTGCTTGGGCCTTCGTTCCCAGTAACCGGTGACCTAGGACCGGAAAACTTGACAGAGCACATCGGAAGCTCATGGGCTATCAGTTGGTGGTGGTTGCAGACTTTCCCGATGTGCCGTTTAGTCTGTGCACGGTTCCGAAGAAAGCGGACACACGGACACACAGACACATTTTAGCTCAATAGTATATATGATATGTGTGTTGTATTAATAAATTTGAAATGATAATGCTAAGGTCATTGAGTAGGTAGGTAGGTAGGTAGGTAGCTAGATGAATTATGGTAGTTGGTTACTTAAAATCGTTGAGCATGGCGCGATGGCCGAGAGGTTTTTGAAAATCATTCATATGGATATTTTTATGAAGCGAACATCAGTATATATAAAGTGAACGTTTCAGTGACATTTTGACATTTTGATTATCTGGACTAACGTTAGACTATAGAAGTTGTTGTAGGTTAATTGAATACCCGGTTAGGTTAATTGTACGCCCTTGACGATTGGTTAGGTTAAGTCGTGATATTTTCGTTAAAGCTAACGAAAATATCACGACTTAAACTAACCAATCGTCATGGGCGTACAATTAATTTAACCGGGCATTCAATTAACCTACTCGGGTATTCAATTAATGTAACCGGGCATTCAGTTGACCTAACCGGACATTTAATTAACCTAATCGGCATTCAGTTGACCTAGCCGGGCATATACTGTCTATATATATATGAAAATTATTTCACGAAAGTAACACGTGAATAATATTTATGACGAATAAAACCACGAAGGAAAGGAAACACAGAATGGTGCTCAAGCGCTTTCGTCTAATGACATCCTCAGGAACACCTGAGGATGTCATTAGACGAAAGCGCTTGAGCACCATTCTGTGTTTCCTTTTCTTCGTGGTTTTATTCATCATATATATATATATATATATATATATATATATCATTCAACATCCACGCCCGCAACGCCGGGTCGCTCCGCTAGTTTTAATGATATGTGAAGCTCAAGATTTTCATGACTGTGTTCTTTTCTATAGTTTTATTGACCAAATAATTAGTCATGAAAAGCTTAAGATTCAGAAATCTTGACACAAAGTGAAGCTCAAAATTTTCACGGCTGCGTTCTTTTCTGTCGTTTAATCGCGGTGCTGGGGCCTTCGGGCCTAGTAATTTTAATTATTTAATTTATTAACACCCAGGTACACAACCTGGGAACCTAATCAATATTTGAGTGAAGTTTCATGTTCGTAACTGCTTCCAGTTTGGAGTTATAGCTGGAACACACACACACACACACACACACACACACACACACACACACACACACACACGTCCTTTTATTATTATAGATAGATTACAAATGTTAAAAATGATCTACATGATTAATAAATAAATATTTACTGGTGTTTATATACTCGTATGTATACCCTAGGCCGTGACCCGACAATTCAGCGCAGGACAATTCAGCGCCGACAATTCAGCGCCGACAATTCAGCGCAAGACAATTCAGCGCAAAGACAATTCAGCGCAAGACAATTCAGCGCAAGACAATTCAGCGCGAAAATACCAACAAAGAAGAAGAAAGAACAAATCCAGAGGGAAGAGAGGCTTGCAACTGTTAGGTTAGGTTAGGTTAGGTTAGGTTTCTAGTTTTTGAAATAAAATCTTAATTTTACTAACAAATTTTTTTTTTAAATAAAATTTTAATAATTATACTCCTTTGAATTTTATCTCCGATTTGTCACTCCTTCGTTATGTCACTCCTTCGTTACGGTATTTATGTCACTCCTTTGTTATGTCACTCCTTTGAAATGTCACTCCTTCGATACAGACCCAATTTAGCATATATATAAATATACAAATTTTTCTCTTTTTTATTTATTGCGATTTATTTTTATTATTTTTAACTAAACTTTTAACTGTACTGACTTGCGCTGAATTGTCGGCGCTGAATTGTCTTGCGCTGAATTGTCTTTGCGCTGAATTGTCGGCGCTGAATTGTCGGCGCTGAATTGTCCTGCGCTGAATTGTCGGTGCTCCACTGTAGGCTTTGAACGTGAGTGTCAGCACCTGATTGGAGTGATTTACATATTGTAGCCCGATAATACGCGTAAGAATTACCATATAATTAATGCATTAATGACTGTAATATAGTCTTGTGTATCATAAGTGTGTATTTTGTATGTAAATTGTAACTAAATTCTAAATATAAATTTGAAAATGTTCATAAATTGCAGGCTTCGGTTCTGGGGACCGACACACTTGACAGAACGAAGGGTTCCTACGAGGCTTGAGTTTAATTATTTCCTCTCCGAAGGCTGAGTAATAATCTTTAGTTACAATAGGCTAGGCTTTATATATGTTGCATTAGTGTGTTCCAGATTGTACAAACTTGTATATTATTTTGTGTATATATTTTGTATTTATTTAATATAACAAGCAGAGCCTTCAGCTCCCTGCCCTACGGGTGGGGCTTTTGCTTCGCAAACTCGCCTACGGCGAGGGCACGTTAGGGTTACCCCTTTGGGGGGAGGTCATTCTCCTCTCCCCCCAAAACCCCCTAACCGCCTTTTATGCAACTTGGGGGGTAACCCCCACCCCATGTTGCATAACACCTCTTCCCTATTGCCCCCTCCCCATTACCCGCCCCTCCCCATTACCCCACCCCCTTCCAATTACCCCTACACCCCCTTTTCTGTGAAAAATAGTTGGAAGTTTGTGTAACAGTGTCTTCATAATAAATGCAAAAAAATCTGGACATGACACCCATTAAGAAGGCCATATTTTCTTCAATGTTTCTCCACGCTCTTCGGATCGCCAGTCCGGAATACATGGATGCCGAATTGGAAAATTCAACGGTATTGGCAGTGATCTGTTCTACCCACCTGCGTTTATGGAATCTTGTCCCAACAAGGCAAAACGAACCTTCTATCGTGTGAATAATAACACTCGCACTTTGTCAAAGAATATTTTAGTACTTCCATTTCTCCCAGGCTTTTTAGGCATTGCTAATGTACTTAAACTTTTGAATATTAATGTAGTATTTTCATATAACAATATTGTGAAAAATATCATAGTTAAAAATAGCCTTACCAATAACTCAGGCACTATCTATAAAATTGATTGTAAACAATGTGATTCCTTTTACATTGGTGAGACGGGAAAGGATTTGCACACACGTGTAAAACAGCATCAATATTCCGTTAGAACGGGACAGTCGTCCAGTGCCCTTTTTGTCCATTTGTCAGAGTTATCCCACTGTATTGATTGGAATAATGCTTCAGTTTCGTTTCACTCTAGCAACATTGTTAATAGAAATATTCTTCAGTCTGCTATTATTCAACTTACAAATAACTTTAACATGAGCCAAGGTCTTTTTCCACTTGATCCCGTTATTTTGAATTCGTTCAGAACGGATTTAGACAAGAAGGGCAGAGTGCTAAAGCTTTGGTAGTTTTCCCTTATAAATTTGTGTGCTCCTCTTACAATTTTTATTTTTTAATTTATTTTTATATATTTTTTTATTTTTTGTGACCTATATATAATTCAGGCATTATCTATAAAATTGGTTGTACACAATCCATTTGATCCTGTTGTTTTGAATTCGTTCAGAACGGATTTAGACAAGAAGGGGTAAGTGCTAAAATTGGTAGTTTCTCCTTACAAATTTGTATGTTCCTCCCACAATATATATATATATATATTTTTTTTTGGTGACCTATATATAGTCTCGAACTCTTTATTTACTTCAGTGTTCCTGAGGATGTCATTAGACGAAAGCGCTTGAGCACCATTCTGTGTTTCCTTTCCTTCGTGGTTTTTTTCATCATGTGTGTATATATATATATATATATCGCCTCGGTGGTGTAGTGGTTAGCGTCGCTGATTACAAATCCCTCGGCCCTGGGTTCGAGACCCAGTGACGGCATCCGGCGCGCAGCAAAACCCAGCTGTTCATCCTTCCACACAATAAAAATTGGTTGGTAGATAAATGGGTACCCTGGGCAGCCTAATGGTTAATACGCTGGATTGCTGGGGGGGGCGTGGTCCGGATTCCACTTTAAGTTGTAGGTCTAAGGTGGAGTGGCAAGCTTGATCTTCGTCAGAATGACCAAATCGGGCCGAAGAAAAACCAAGGTTATGTGTACATTTATGAAGGGATCTCAGCCTCTTCTAGAAATTATCACAATGCAAGTTAAACATGTGAGTGATAAAATCAAAGCATACTTCAGTACTCATAAATGAAAACAACTTTGAACAATAAACTAATAACCTAAATCTAAAAAAGTCTGACCGTAAAGTAAGCTGTAAGAAAAAGAACAGATCTTTTCCTTTATAGCTCCACCATTGTTTTACTGTGTTCTTTTTTAGCACCCCCATTGTTTTACCGTGTTAATAACTAAAAAAAAGAAATTTTGGATGTTATAAAGGTAAGGATCCAAAAGAATTTACCAAAGTAACTTCACCTTCCGAGAAAATATTTCTTTGAACTTATGGCACAGCAGTTGGTTTACAACCTCTGTAAAATCTGCAGTGCCTTCTGAAATTTAATTAATTTTTACTGTTTATTTGGAAAGATATTTGTGTCCTCTTTCAAGCATTGTATATGAATTATTTTAATATCTATAACTAATGATGAACTGCTCCTTGAAGATCTGAAAAGATTCTCTTTGATACGAAAGTCTTTTGTTCGGATGTTTTTGATTACATTGTTAATTTTAAATGAGGAGCGATCAATGGAGTGACTTTGATGTATTGTAATGGGTTCTTATTGGTGATTTTATGGGTTCTTTCGGAAGGCGAAAAGTATGGGTGGAAATGCTTCGAGGTTCATCTCTCTCTCTCTCTCTCTCTCTCTCTCTCTCTCTCTCTCTCTCTCTCTCTCTCTCTCTCTCTCTCTATAGAGAAGGGTGGGCAGGGGCCAATGAAGAAAAAGGGTGGGAATGGGCCTGCAGATGGCCGAAAGAAACCGAAGGATGTAGCTACCTGTTGGGGTGGGTCGGGTGGTGTAACTGCGTGTATGGGTGGCGACGGGTTTCGAAAGGTCTCGGGCAAGAAGGCTGCGAAGCCGAAGCCTGAGACCCCAGTTGCCCCTGTCAGACCTCTAACCGCTTTAGTCTCCTGTGCTCGAAGGAGGAAGACACCGTTTTGATTGGGGACTCGCAGATCAGGGGCCAGGAGAAGTACTTTGCTTCTGCAAACCGGGATGGGAGGAAGGTAAGGTGCTTACCTGGGCGGGGAACGGCGCACTTAAGGAAGGAGGTAGAGAAGGTGCGCGTGGCTAGTCGGAGGACTGCGATCGTTGTCCACGCTGGTGGCAATGACCTGTTCCTCAAAGGCGGTGGGGTAGGTCTTACAGAAGGGATCATCACCGAGATCATGTCTCTTGCGGATGATCTAAAACTGAAGACAGACAGGGGAATGTTAATGGGTATTTTACCGCGAATGAATGCCAGTGACCACGCGCTCAGTAAGGTCATTGGCATCAACGAGAGGGTACAAGACTTGTGCGTCCGCTGGGCGTGAGTTTATTGACCCCTTCGATGCATTTTCGGGTAGGTGGGACCTTTACCAGAGGGATGGTGTCCACCTCAATAACAAGGGTAAAGGTGTGCTAGGCGCGCTGCTCGACCGGCACCTATACAGAATGGTGAGGTCGAGTCCGGGGAGAGATGATGGGCCCCCACCGGGGAAGATGAGTGAGCCGGTGGCGGACGTACCTTCAACTGAAGGGTGCGTCGAGTACAGGTGGGTGACCCTCCTCCTACGTTGGAGGGGGCTCAGTCTCCTGCGGAAGTTGCCCCCTCGTTAGTGAGGGGCTCTTCAACTCCCGACAGCCCTGGCTGTTCGGGAAACGGGTCGTGCTAGGGGGCGGTCAGAATAGGGAAGGCTCCCTCCGTGCAATGCTTTTTAATGCTAGGTCGATTAGGAACAAGTTTTGCGAGCTACGGGCGCTCTTAGCATCAGAATACCAGGATATCGTTGCTATCACCGAGTCCTGGATTCATACTGATCGTAGGGACTACGTTGGGGAGTTCGAAATTCCCGGGTATAGAATGTTTCGCAAAGACCGCACCCGTGGGGAGGGGGTGGGGTACTAATATACGTCAGAGACACGTTGAGTCCGGTTGACTGCCAGTTCCGGTCGGAACGGGAGCTGCTTGGCGTCGATCTGAACGTGGGAGGGACGAACTATAGGTTAATCTTGGTGTACAGACCTCCGCATCTCCTCCTCGAGGAGGATACAGCCCTGTACACCGAACTCAGTAGCCTGCTAGGGGATAGGGTGTGTGTAGTTTTAGGAGACTTCAACTGTCGCGGCATAAAGTGGGAAAACAGGACTGCTGATGCTGAAGGGAGGAGGCTAGTTGACTTTGCTGATGAGAACTTCCTCACTCAGTGGGTCAACGAGCCTACACGAGGCGAAAGCGTTCTAGACTTAGTATTCACGACCGAAGACAACCTCGTCACTGGCCTCACCGTTGACGAATCGTTGGGCGGGAGTGATCACGGTCTGATTAGGTTCCGTGTGTGCGTCCCTCGGGTGAAGCGTAGTAACTCGAGAGGCAGTAAGCTCGATCTCCGGCGGGCGAACTTTGTTAGCCTCAGGGATAGCGTAGGAGATGGGGTTAGAGGTCGGCGGCGATGTTGAGGGAGTGTGGAGTGCATTCCGGGACGAGTTTATGGTGCTGCAGTCTGCTGCCATACCCTCAAAACCGGTCACCCCTGCTTCAACGCAGCCTAAGTGGTTCAATCGTGACATCGCTTCGGCTATCCGAAATAGGAAAGTAGCGTATAGGAGGGCGAAGGCCAATCGTTCCCATGAGAACACTGAAGCGTATGTCCGCCTGTGTAGGGAAGTGAAGGCGAAGGTTAGGCTAGCGAAACGTAACGAAGAACTACGGGTGGCAAGCCTCTGCAAGGGGAACCCTAAGGAGTTCTTCAGTTATGTTAATAGTAGAAAGCCCATTAGAAGCATGATAGGTCCGTTAAAGGACGAAGCGGCGTTCTGCGGACCTCCGACGCGGACATCGCTAATGTGCTTAATGAGTACTTTGCGGGAGTGTTCACCAGGGAGGATACCCGCGTCATCCCCGAGCCAGGCGTGAGGCACGAAGGTGCTGGCCTGGATAGTGTTAGATGTACCGCGACAGTCGTTGCCGATAGAATAGACAAACTGAGCGCGTTTAAGGCTCCTGGGCCAGACCAGTTTCTCCCCAGAGTGTTGCGGGAGTGCGCGACCAGGTGGCTCCCCACCTGGCTACAGTCTTCAACAAATCGTTGGAGACGGGCCAGGTGCCTGGTGACTGGAGGGAAGCCAACGTGACCCCTATCTTTAAGAAAGGGGATCACGAAAGTCCAGGGAACTATCGTCCCATTAGTCTCACTTCAGTTGTAGGTAAATTATTAGAGGGATAATAGCGGATAGGATCGTTGACCATTTGGATTCCTACAAGCTGCTTGGGGACTCCCAACATGGGTTTAGACGGCATAGGTCGTGTCTCACCAACTTGCTCGAGTTTTTCCACGTCATGTTGAGTGAGTATGATAAGAGTAGGGCGATTGATATACTTTATCTCGACTTTCAGAAAGCCTTTGATAAGGTACCTCACCGCCGGCTAATGGCGAAAGTGCGCGCGCTGGGTATCGGTGGGGAAATAGGTAGGTGGATTGAAAACTGGCTGAAGAATAGGCGGCAGAGGGTGTAATTAAAGGGGCTAGTTCGGGTTGGGCCTCGGTCACTAGTGGGGTTCCTCAGGGTTCCGTTTTGGGGCCACTGTTGTTTATCATTTACATAAATGATATCGACGGTGGCATCGTCAGTCGGATCGCCAAATTCGCTGATGACACCAAGCTTGGGGCCAATGTTGGGACGCCCGAAGCGATCGAGGAGCTGCGTGCGGACCTAGGTAGGATAGGAGAGTGGTCCGAAAAATGGCAAATGCCGTTTAACTTGGGTAAATGCAAAGTGATGCACATTGGCTACGCCAATCCCAAGTCGGACTACTCGATGTTGGGTAGTAATATCGAGGTGACTGATTTAGAAAAGGACTTGGGTGTGCTAATTAGCAGCGACCTTAAGTTTACGAAACAGTGTGTAGAGGTGGAAAAGAAAGCCCAGAAACTATTGGGTTATATCAGGAGGCAATTTCAGTTTCGGAACAAGGAGATTGTGCTCTCACTGTACAATTCCCTTGTTCGGCCGCACCTGGAGTATGCTGTGCAGTTCTGGTCGCCCACCCTCAGGAAAGATATTGAGAGGCTGGAGCGAGTGCAGGCGAGGGCCACAAAGTTAATCCCTTCCGTTAGGCATATGGGCTACAATCGACGGTTACGCGCCCTGAACTTGTTTTCGCTTGAAACTCGGAGGCTGCGCGGTCAACTGATCGAGGTTTTCAAGCTCTTACGCGGGTTCAACGATGTCGATTTTAGAAGTATGTTTAGTTTAAATGATAACCCAACTCGCAACAATGGTTGGAAGTTGGATTTGAAACGGTTTAGGACTAGTGTGTGTGGGAATTACTTTACGTATAAGATCTGTGACACATGGAACAGGTTACCTTCGGAAGTTGTGAACAGTTCCTCTGTGGATCAGTTCAAGAAAAGGTTAGACCAGATTTTGCACACTATTTGAGTGTGTAGAAAATTTTCCGTGGCACCCGTTGCCATTGGTACCTCCTCGGTATGGGCCGCAAGGCCTTTTGAGGTACTTCTTTTCCTTGTAACTCCTTGTAACTCTCTCTCTCTCTCTCTCCGCAGGGGGTATAAAGGTTATGCGCATTTCTTCTGGATGATGTAAACTTTATACTTGGGGTGTGACAGCCCTCCGGTCCCGAGTCGTGGGATTCTAGAGAAATTGGCTGCCAGTTCCTTTAGGTGAAGTATGTTGTACAATCCTGTCGTGTGGGTTACTAGGACCCCATCCCATCCCTACTCTGTCCTTTTAGCTTACGTTAAGGATGTTCTCCTCTGACTGAAAAAAAAAAAAAAATCTTTTAGTATTAAGTCTTTTTCCCTTCTTTTACTACCTCATGCGTGGGAAGAGAGGCTTTGGAACCTCTATAAATAACACCATTTAACGCTCGTAGGTTGTGAGAGACTGGGATGGAGGGGTCCCAGGCGTATGGGCGCGATGAATGGAGTGTGGCTAGTGCCCCGTTAAGCCCATTCCTAACGCGTAATGGCCTGACCAGCCCCCTGCGACTGTTCTTTGGTGACCAATTGATGGTGCTTGGCTGTACTGCTCTGAGGTGAGAGAGCTTTACTGCCCAGCTGGCTGCCAGGCCAGCGTAAAGTCTCGGGCGTAGCCTCTGGGTCTGGTGGGATATCCCTTGAACACTGGATTCTAAGAGTCTGGCCGCTTGTGAGTGACTAGTAAGACTTAGTAAGGGGCTGCATCTCGCTGTCGCTCCTGGCGGAAATCCGTGACGCCTGCGTCGCGAGTGTTTGTCAGTTGGTAGCTGCGACACGTTTGGGACTGTCCGGCCCTGGGGAGACCTTTGGTCGGTGCGGCAGCAGCGAGAGGTGTAGTCTTCTGGAAGGGATGAACGTCACTTGCAAATAGGTGGATGCGTCTACGCGCGAGAAGAATTCACCCCCCTTCCTTTTTTATATACTGGTCACAACGTTTTTGATAGTTTTCATTGCTAGAACACTTTGTCTTATTCAGAGTATTCAGAGTTCGAAAAAAAAAAAGTTACAATGACTGGACTGCAGAAATTGAAGGCTGAATGTCGAGGTGTGAAGTAAACCAGTGGGTGACGAACTTCAAAGAAGCTTGCTTCGCGAAGATCAACCACTCCAGCATGTGCCGCTTTTGCGAACTCATGCGGTTTTAAGAGAAGTTAGAGGAGAGGGTCCGGCGGCTCGAGTCGTCTAGACCGACTGTTGGAGGTGCGGCGGTCACTGATGCGGCTGCGCCCTCCATCCCGGAGCTCATTGATAGGATAGCTGGCATGGAAAGGCGGTCCAGCGATGGACTGGACAGGGCTCTGGACCGCGGAGAAAGGGTAGAGGTGCAACCGGGGGCTAGGGTACAAAATCAGTGTGAAGAATCGCCAGCGACCCACGTGGAATGCACGGAACCGCGGCGCAAGGTGGAGGGCGTAAAGAAGGGGCTGATAGAGAAGGGTGGGAAGGGGTCGATAGAGAAGGGTGGGAAGGGGCCGATAAAGAAAAAGGGTGGGAATGGGCCTACTGATGGCCCAAAGAAACCGAAGGATGTAGCTACCGGTCGGGGTGGGTCGGGTGGAGTAACTGCGTTTATGGGTGGCGACCGGTTTCGAAAGGTCTCGGGCAAGAAGGCTGCGAAGCCGAAGCCTGAGACCCCAGTTGCCCCTGTCAGGACCTCCAAACGCTTTAGTCTCCTGTGCTCGAAGGAGGAAGACACCGTTTTGATTGGGGACTCGCAGGTCAGGGGCCAGGAGAAGTACTTTGCTTCTGCAAACCGGGACGGGAGGAAGGTAAGGTGCTTACCTGGGCGAAGAACGGAGCACTTAAGGAAAGAGGTTGAGAAGGTGCGCGTGGCTAGTCGGAGGACTGCGATCGTTGTCCACGCTGGTGGCAACGACCTGTTCCTCAAAGGCGGTAGGGTAGGTCTTACAGAAGGGATCATCACCCAGATCATGTCTCTTGCAGATGATCTAAAACTGAAGACAGACAGGGGAATGTTAATGGGTATTTTACAGCGAATGAATGCCAGTGACCACGCGCTCAGTAAGGTAATTGGCATCAACGAGAGGGTACAAGACTTGTGCGTCCCGCTGGGCGTGAGGTTTATTGACCCCTTCGATGCATTTTTGGTAGGTGGGACCTTTACCAGAGGGATGGTGTACACCTCAATAACAAGGGTAAAGGTGTGCTAGGCGTGCTGCTCGACCGGCACCTATACAGAATGGTGAGGTCGAGTCCGGGGAGAGATGATGGGCCTCCACCGAGGGGAGATGATGATGAGGGGGTTCAGGCTCCTGCGAAAGTTGCCCCCTCGTTAGTGAGGGGCTCTTCAACTCCCGACAGCCCTGGCTGTTCGGGAAACGGGTCGTGCTAGGGGGCGGTCAGAATAGGGAAGGCTCCCTCCGTGCAATGCTTTTTTAATGCTAGGTCGATTAGGAACAAGTTTTGCGAGCTACGGGCGCTCTTAGCATCAGAATACCAGGCTATCACCGAGTCTTGGATTCATGCTAATCGTAGGGACTACGTTGGGGAGTTCGAAATTCCCGGGTATAGAATGTTTCCCAAAGACCGCACCCGTGGGGAGGGGGGTGGGGTACTAATATACGTCAGGGACATGTTCAGTCCGGTTGACTGCCAGTTCCGGTCGGAACGGGAGCTGCTTGGCGTCGATCTGAACGTGGGAGGGGCGAACTATAGGTTAATCTTGGTGTACAGACCTCCGCATCTCCTCCTCGAGGAGGATACAGCCCTGTACACTAAACTCAATAGACTGCTAGGGGATAGGGTGTGTTTAGTTTTAGGAGACTTCAACTGTCGCGGCATAAAGTGGGAAGACAGGACTGCTGATGCTGAAGGGAGGAGGCTAGTTGACTTTGCTGATGAGAACTTCCTCACTCAGTGGGTGAATGAGCCTACACGAGGCGAAATCGTTCTAGACTTAGTATTCACGACCGAAGACAACCTCGTCACTGGCCTCACCGTTGACGAATCGTTGGGCGGGAGTGATCACGGTCTGATTAGGTTCCGTGTGTGCGTCCCTCGGGTGAAGCGTAGTAACTCGAGAGGCAGTAAGCTCGATCTACGGCGGGCGGACTTTGTTAGCCTCAGGGATAGCGTAGGTGAGATGGGTTAGAGGTCGGCGGCGATGTTGAGGGAGTGTGGAGTGCATTCCGGGACGAGTTTATGGTGTTGCAGTCTGCTGCCATACCCTCAAAACCGGTCACCCCTGCTTCAATGCAGCCAAAGTGGTTCAATCGTGACATCGCTTCGGCCCGAAATAGGAAAGTAGCGTATAGGAGGGCGAAGGCCAATCGTTCCCATGAGAACACTGAAGCGTATGTCCGCCTGTGTAGGGAAGTGAAGGCGAAGGTTAGGCTAGCGAAACGTAACGAAGAACTACGGGTGGCAAGCCTCTGCAAGGGAAACCCTAAGGAGTTCTTCAGTTATGTTAAGAGTAGAAAGCCCATTCTGTGGACCTCCGACGCGGACATCGCCAATGTGCTTAATGAGTACTTTGCGGGAGTTTTCACCAGGGAGGACACCCGCATCATCCCCGAGCCAGGCGTGAGGCACGAAGGTGCTGGTCTGGATAGTGTTCGATGTACCGCGACAGTCGTTGCCGATAGAATAGACAAACTGATCGCGTTTAAGGCTCCTGGGCCAGACCAGTTTCTCCCCAGAGTGTTGCGGGAGGTGCGCGACCAGGTGGCTCCCCACCTGGCTACAATCTTCAACAAATCCCTGAAGACAGGCCAGGTGCCTGGTGATTGGAGGGAAGCCAACGTGACCCCTATCTTTAAGAAAGGGGATCACGGAAGTCCAGGGAACTATCGTTCCATCAGTCTCACTTCAGTTGTAGGTAAATTATTAGAGGGGATAATAGCGGATAGGAGCGTTGACCATTTGGATTCGTACAAGCTGCTTGGGGACTCCCAACATGGGTTTAGACGGCATAGGTCGTGTCTCACCAACTTGCTTGAGTTTTTCCACGTCATGTTGAGTGAGTATGATAAGAGTAGGGCGATTGATATACTTTATCTCGACTTTGATAAAGCCTTTGATAGGGTTCCTCACTGCTGGCTAATGGCGAAAGTACGCGCGCTGGGTATCGGTTGGGAAGTAGGTAGGTGAATTGAAAACTGGCTGAAGAATAGGCGGCAGAGGGTTGTAATTAAAGGGGCTAGTTCGGGTTGGGCCTCGGTCACTAGCGGGGTTCCCCAGTGTTCCATTTTGGGGCCACTGTTATTTATCATTTATATAAATGATATCGACGGTGGCATCGTCAGTAGAATCGCCAAATTCGCTGATGACACCAAGTTTGGGGCCAATGTTGGGACGCCGGAGGCGATCGAGCAACTGCGTGCGGACCCACGTAGGCTGGGAGAGTGGTCCGAAAAATGGCAAATGCCGTTTAGCTTGGGTAAATGCAAGGTGATGCACATTGGCTACGCCAATCCCAAGTCGGACTACTCGATGTTGGGGAGTAATACCGAGGCCACTGATTTGGAAAAGGACTTGGGTGTGCTAATTAGCAGCGACCTTAAGTTTACGAAACAGTGCGTAGAGGTGGAAAAGAAAGCCCAGAAGTTGTTGCCTTATATCAGGAGGCAATTTTGATTTCGGAACAAGGAGTTTGTGCTCTCTCTGTACAATTCTCTGGTTCGGCCGCACCTGGATTATGCTGTGCAGTTCTTGGTCACAAAGTTAATCCCTTCTGTTGTGCATATAGGCTACAATCGACGCTTAGGTGCCCTGAATTTGTGTTCGCTTGAAACTCGGAGGCTGCGTGGTCAATTCATCGAGGTTTTCAAGTTATTACGCGGGTTCAACAATGTCGATTTTAGAAGCATGTTTAGTTTAAATGATAACCCAACTCGCAACAATGGTTGGAAGTTGGATTTGAAACGGTTTAGGACTAGTGTGTGTGTGGGAATTACTTTACGTATAAGATCTGTGACACGGGAACAGGCTACCTTCAGAAGTTGTGAACAGTTCTTCTGTGGATCTGTTCAAGAAAAGGTTGCACACTATTTGAGGGTGGTAGAATTTTTCTCTGGCACCCGTTGCCATTGGTACCTCCTCGGTATGGGCCGCAAGGCCTTTTGAGGTACTAATTTTCCTTGTAACTCCTTGTAACTCTCTCTCTCTCTCTCTCTCTCTCTCTCTCTCTCTCTCTCTCTCTCTTTTTATTCTCAACATGGATTTAGGCGACATACAGTAGATCCTGTCGGACAAACCTGTTAGAGTTTTTCCATAATATGCATAAACTGTACTCACTGGGCTCGTTTCCAACTGAATTGAGGATTGGTTAAAAGATAGAAGGCAGAGAGTGGTAATAAATGGAGTGGCTTCGGAGTGGGCGCCCGTCACCAGTGGTGTCCCACTTGGTTCCATTCTGTGTCCTTTACTTTTTATCATCTATATTAACGATATAGACGTCGGGCTTCTAAGTACAATCTCCAAATTTGCAGACGATACGAAATTAGGAAATAGTGTAGATACTGAGGAGGGCGTAAGAACGCTTCAGAACGATCTTGACAGGTTGGGCGAATGGTCTGCTACTTGGCAGATGCCATTCAACTTGGACAAATGTAAGGTAATGCACATAGGTTATAAAAACCCGAAGACCGATTACTCTCTCTTGGGAAGGAACTTGACTGAGACCGATCTAGAGAAAGACTTAGGAGTCTATATCAGCAACGATCTGAAACCGTCGAAGCACTGTGCAGAAGTCGAAAAGAGGGCCTTAAAAATATTAGGTTATATTAAAAGACAGTTCCATTTTCGAACAAGGAGACTGTAATGTCTTTTTATAATTCACTAGTCAGACCTTAACTGGAATACTGCACGCACTTTTGGTCTCCATCCCTCAGGAAGGACATAGAAAGGTTAGAAAGAGTACAAGCAAGGGCTACAAAATTGATCCCTTCAATGAGAATGCAAAGCTACCAACGGAGATTGGAGCGCCTAAATCTGTTTACCTTAGAGACGAGGAGGTTGCGGGGTCAGCTTATTCAAGTCTTCAAGATGCTCAATGGAATAGACAGGGTAGATTACAGGAACTTATTCTCACTTAATGCCAATCCGACAAGAAATAATGGGTTTAAACTGGAACTAAAGACATTTAGGACCTCCGTCTGCGGGAATTTCTTTTCCTATAAAATAGTTAATATCTGGAACCAACTTCCCTCAGAGGTTGTTTCCAGTCACAGTGTAAATGTGTTTAAAAATAGGCTAGACAAAGTACTGAATACTCTCATAGTTTAAGACTAAAACATAACATAACTCTGCAGGAGTTCGCTTGCATGGTGTCTCTGTGAGCATGCTAAATATAGAGCTATTTATATATTCTCCACTTTCCTGTAAAATTTCCTTGGCTACTTTTCCAGGGTCAAGGTATTTTCTTCAACCTTTTTCCTACCTGCCTCTGGCAGGGAGGGAGCAGAGGGTGGGGAGAGAGCCTTCTACTTTTCTATCCAGTTTGCTACTACTGCTAGGATAGTTGAAAGAAAAATAAACTTGTTTAACAACAGGAATCTCCCAGAGTGGACCGGGAGGTCTTTGAGGCTTCCTCTTTTCCTTGTAACTCCTTGTCCTTGTAACTCCTCTCTCTCTCTCTCTCTCTCTCTCTTCATGATCAGCGCTGTCATCATTTTTGGTACTAATGGAATACGTCACATTACACCACTGCGACACAAAACAGATACGAATTTTAGAATTCCTTTGCTTGTGTTCTGAATTGTCAACGCTAAATACTATATACTTTTTTAGTGTACTGTTGAACCATTGATGACGTGAGCTTGGTCTTCCAAACCTGTTTGTTATGCTGGTATGACAAGTAGTTTACAGTAGTTAAAAGTACTCGCCATCTTATTATTTTATTCATCCTGAAATGCCGGTTTTCTTAGGACATCCCCTTTTCAACTGATCCGAATCCGATTGAGAATCGGTGAATTTGAAAGTGAAAGTCCAAAAAAAGAATCCAGGATTCCATGAAGATGTTTGTTTTGCCACAAAAACAGTTTGGTAGACCGCAATGGCCCTGGAGTTGTGCCAAAACGTTTTTATGTTCATACCCAACGGGCTCAAAGCAATCATCGATGCCATTGGCGAGCTCGCTAAATATTACAGTAACTGCAAAATAAAGGTGTAAATCCTTAAACTTAGTTTGATTCCGAACAGTACGAGAAATTATTAAAAAATTTCTGGTTTGTTCATAAAAGAAATGTTTGGGGGAAACCTTTTTTGGGAATCTTTCATAGAAAATTGATGAACACGAATAAAAATGAATAAAAACATGAATAAAGCAGTAATGAATTATGTGTCTTATGTTATTAATTATGTATACTGTAGGTTCAGGGTGTGTATAAAGTAACGCGAGTGAAGAGACAAATCTGATTTGAATTATATTAACGCGAGTGACCATGGACAAGTAATATTTATTACACGTCCATTATAACAATTGTATATTCGGTAGTAAGATTTATAAGAGGTGCTGAAAATGTTTTTACGACTTAAAAAACAAGCTGAAACTCGTTTAAACCAGTTCAAATCGGATTTATCTCTTTATTGTATGTTGTCGCTGTGTAAATGGATTTTCGACTAAACCTAAAGTGATAACTGCATTATTTCATTTGGTGACTTTTACTGTATGTCTAAAAGTGATATAATTAATTACTAAGTCCCCTTCTGTGATGAATTTTGTGTTGTGTTAGATGTTAAAGTAATTTTGGAAATTGTCCGAATATACTTTATTTTTAAATAACAAAAAGTGTCCTCCATGTATCTTTTATATCTACAGTAATACACTCCATTCGTATCTTTTGTATAGCGTGGGTTTGAATGTTTCGACATTGTTGAAGCGAAAAATTTTCACAATGGCGGAGAAACCTTTAGCTTGGTACCTGTCAGTGATGAACTCATAGTTGAGCTCTATTTGTTGGTGTAATTTGCCATCCAATATGAAATACATTTATGTGGCGACCAGAATCAAAATTTATTTGAAATTTTTTTTATTATGCCATTTTTAAATTTCAAATGCCAAAAATACAGTAATAACTACATTTGGGATATAATAATTCATTTTAGAAATACCTTTGCAATAATAAGTATGAAAAAAATAAGAGAGCTTCAGTATTCCTTTTTACCTAATGTTAAGTTAAGGTTCTCTAAAAGCCTATCCTTAAATTATATAAAATTATATAGCGCCATTTAGCAATGGTCGTACAATTATTTATGATAAACTAATACTAGGCTGAGTTTTTAGTTTTGTATATGATTAAATACTCTCCGAATTGAGTGATATAGGAAGTTTTGTTTCTTAAACAATAATTGAAAATAACAAACAATTAAAAAGTTGAATTAAATGTACATTTAAAATTTTGTATTAGAGAGAGAATTAACGCAATAAGTAAAGTGCATTGCCTATACCAGTGGTTCCCAACCTAGGGGTAAATTAACTTACTGGGATAATGACAACTATTTTGTCGGGTAATGACACGCGATCCAGAAGTTATAAAAAATAATATCTAATGATTGGGGTAATAGAGCTGCACTAGAATTGGGTAACCATACAAAAAAGGTTGGGAACCACTGGCCTATACAATGAAATATTTTGACACAAAATTTGGAGTTTTGCAGGGTTTTTCCATAAGTACCTTTATCCCTTAACCTTTTCCTGCTACAATAGGGTGAGGGTAAAGTGGGTAAAGGAACTTATGGGACACTGTATAACGCTACTTTTACAGCCGGTGTATGTTAAGTAGCCAAAGAAATGTATGATATACCTATAACCGAGAGGTGCTTCCCGCAAGACGAATGGAGAAAGGCTGTTTAATACTTCAACTGGCAAATCCCGAGGACATGAGACTTGATGGATTTGGCTTAATAACTGTCGCCTTTATTCTCTGCTTTCATATGACTGGGACAGAAGAACTTTTAATGGCTTTTGGTCTGAAAGCTTTTGGAACTCGTCTATGGTGGCGTGTGGGAAAATTTTACGAGTCTGACATTTGATTCAGGACCACTACGAAATTAAGGTGGCGCTTGGTATCCGAAGGAACCATTTTCGTCGCCAGTCCAAATGTAACGTTCATTAAAGAAAATATCGTTTCTCGTTGTAACCTAACATTGATACCCGGAGAACTTTTTCAGTATAGATTTCTTCTGGTAACGAGGAACTGAAGACATGTCTTCAACAAAGTGACGAATTTATGTTTGCACCAACGTCTCTAAGGAGATCTGGACTTCATTGAAAATGACCTGTATCGGCAGGAATCGCCTTCGTAAGGGTGACCTTTTATGATGCCATTCGATTCGCACTTGAGAAGTGTATTACCGTATCGAATCTACGAAGTTTCTGTAATAAAACTGTAGGACAGTGATGAAGTGTTTTACGACCATATCTCTCTCTCCCCTTATATATATAGTGTAATGGTTAGCGTCGCTGACTACGAATCCATCTGCCCCGGGATCGAGACCCGGTGACTGCAGGCGGCGCGCAGCAAAACTTAGCTGTTCATTCTTCCACACAATAAAAAAATTGGTTGGTAGATAAATGGGTACCCGTGGTAGCATACTGGTTAAGACGCTGGGCTGCTGGTGGGGCGTGGTTCGGATTCCACGTTAATCTGTAGGTCTACGGTGGAGTAACAAGCTTGACCTTCGTCAGAATGAACAATTCGGCGGAAGCAAAACTAAGATATATATATATATATATATATATATATATATATATATATATATATATATTAATTAAACGTTTAAAGCTTTGCAAAGCGGTCGGAAAGAATGTAAACTTATATTTTTAGTGTGAATAAAAATTCAGTGTTTGTATCTCGGAATAAATATGAGGTGAAAACCTGATAATGTAAAATTTTCACGGCAAATAGGAACTCATCGATGAAGCCAGAAAGCAAAGTTGCCTCATTGCTTTTTGTACGAATAAGGAAGTTCGCTTTGCAAGTGCAATATATTAAAGGTCTTTGCCAGATACTGCTCTATAAATGTATGAAATGGTATCGCGCTACAAAATATTGGGTAAATGAGATAAAATATAAGGTTATGACGGTACTAAATCTCTATTAGAACTTGCGTATTGAACGTGTAGTTTATTTTTAATAAAAGCTTTACAAGCAGACTGATGATATGACTATGGGCTAACCTCTTTGACCCACGTTTGGCAATACTTGTATGTACTATTTGGAGGAGGCTTTCTTCAGTAATTGTTCTGAAGATTTTAGCTTAATTCTTTTTAAACTTTGATGACTCATTCATGATACGTAGATGACTCATTCATGATGATACGTAGATGACTCATTCATGATGAAACGTAGATGACTCCTTCATCCTTTTAAAAGATACAAAACGTTCTCAACTCTAATATTGTTTTCACAATGGCTGTAAAGAAAAATAACAACCCTCCGATTTTTTTAGGCGTTTTAGTTTCCAGACAAAATTCTAAATTTGTAACTAATGTTTAAAGGAAATCTATATTTTCCTGACAAGGTCTGAATTTTTATAGTTTCTCTTCGCATAATTTTAAACTTAATTCTTGAAAAAACTATAATTTTTCGTGGTTACAAAGTCTGTTCGGATTGGCTGACTTACCACCACGAAATTAAATTACTTGAGACTTACTTTGTTAATAAGCTATCCTAAAAAATGTTTTAAAAATGTGTTAATTCTTTTCTTTGGTGGAATTTATAGGCCTATACCCTCTAATTACGATGTACCTAAAAAGTCCTTTTTTGTCTTTACTGTACGCGAGAACCCATTCAACTTTGTTGAAAAAGAAGTAAATGGTGTCCAAACTTTTTCCATTTGTTAAATTTAATTTTTACTCCACTAATCCGAAGGAAATTGGAACCCTTTTCAGGTTCAAAGTCGCCACTCTTGAATGGATGCGCTCCGGAGTTGTATACCTTTATAATTGTCTTCGATGTAATCTAGGAACATATGTTGGCTCAACGGAACGTTTGCTTAAGCTGCGTATCGATTCGCATAATGGCGTCAGCTATAGATCTAGCTGTAATCTTCATGTAAAGGAGAACCCTGCCACTCTTGAATGGATGCGCTTCTGAGTTGTATACCTTTATAATTGTCTTCGATGTAATCTAGGAACATATGTTGGCTCAACGGAACGTTTGCTTAGCTGCGTATCGATTCGCATAATGGCGTCAGCTATAGATCTAGCTGTAATCTTCATGTAAAGGAGAACCCTGCCACTCTTGAATGGATGCGCTCCGGAGTTGTATACCTTTATAATTGTCTTCGATGTAATCTAGGAACATATGTTGGCTCAACGGAACGTTTGCTTAAGCTGCGTATCGATTCGCATAATGGCGTCAGCTATAGATCTAGCTGTAATCTTCATGTAAAGGAGAACCCTGCCACTCTTGAATGGATGCGCTCCGGAGTTGTATACCTTTATAATTGTCTTCGATGTAATCTAGGAACATATGTTGGCTCAACGGAACGTTTGCTTAAGCTGCGTATCGATTCGCATAATGGCGTCAGCTATAGATCTAGCTGTAATCTTCATGTAAAGGAGAACCCTACCATTCAAGTCTCATACTAATAAATGTCATCACACCATCCAGTATAAAGATTCTAAAATTTTAAAATTTCCTTCAACACATGTTTTGTTGTCTTTCCTTTGTATATTGTTTAACAAATTTAAACAACCAACTGGCCGAAATCATAATTTTCCTGTTCCCAACTCAATTCTTTCATCCAGTTTGCTATTCCTCGCGTTCTTTCGACAAGTCCTTACCTTTTTTCTTGAAATTCCGCATTTTAACTTTTATTTTTTAACATAGTGTGAATTGTTCAAAAATTTTATTCGCAATTTTTAATTTTTTAATCAGCTTTTAATGCGTTTTAAATTTTTAGTCCTGAACATGGAGTTTCTCCCGAAACGTTGGCCAAGGCAACTTTTGTTCTCTTTTTATTTCTGAAAATTAAGCTTCGTAGGAGCGAATCTGTGAATGATTTATATATACAATGCTCAGTAAATCACTCGAATGATATATATATTATATATATTATATATATATATATATATATATTATATATATATATATAATATATATAACTGCAATGACCACGCAGTATATTAGTGTATAGAAACGACGTAAGTATAGAGGAGTGTTCTGCACACGAGGAAGAGAAATAACGAACAAATGATATCCCTCTCAAGGCATTGGTTTCTGCCCTATGTAGGAGAATTGCGACTTCTGACTGATCGAGGCCCGTGGTGTAGTGGTAGCATATCTGACCGGCAATCGGAAGATCCTGGGTTCGATTCCCGGGCGGTCACCTCATTTTTCATTTGTTCGTTATTTCTCTTCCTCGTGTGCAGAACACTCCTCTATACTTACGTCGTTTCTATACATATATATATATATATATACCATTCGATGTTATATACACAATGTCTTTTACATTTTCAAGGTCACTTACAGAGGGTGACACACATGTTTGCCGTTATTTGGAATATGGTAAAGCATTTGCACTTTGGGAAAGATACACTTTATTCTCTGTGTACATAAACTCTGGAGAAATACCATCTACAATATTACACTTACGTACATGTAATATTTAGGTATCTACACTTTAGATAGAAAAGGTATACAATATTATTACAAGGTCACATACACAAATCGTAGTGGTAATATGATATGTAGTGGTGATATGATATCATTTATATGATAATGAAAGTAATAATGACATTATACAGAGATTAAGTTCATGTCTTATTTCTGGTATAACTCTTTAAACAAGCATAGATTTCAGTAGGTAAAGATTTAAGGGTCGGGAGATTGGGAGGCTATTTTA
The DNA here is from genome assembly GCA_023014485.1 of Bathynomus jamesi. Lineage (NCBI taxonomy): Eukaryota > Metazoa > Arthropoda > Malacostraca > Isopoda > Cirolanidae > Bathynomus > Bathynomus jamesi. Next base: position 159,900 of record JAJOZX010008130.1, on the reverse strand, counting down.
GGCGAAGATAAAATAGAATTCCTGTATCATAATTTGTTAATTTAGAGATAGTTATAGCTGCGGATAGTAAACATAATCCAAAAAGTTTTTTGAATACGTAAATAATCGTAAGCCGGTAAAGGATAACATAGGCCCTCTATTGGATGTAAATGGCGCTTTGGCTTCTGACGCTCAGGCGATGGCGGGTATTTTCAATAACTTTTTTGCGACAGTTTTTACCGTAGAGGACGTAAATAATGTCCCCGACGTTGACGATATCGTTCCATTTAGTAGCGAGACTTTTAGATGAAATAACTGTTTACGAGGCTGAGATTGCGCATTATATCGATAGGCTAAAAGTTAGCAAGGCTCCAGGCCCTGACGCTTTTTATCCTAGACATTTGAAGATTTGAAAGACGTTATCGTAGGCCCCTTAGCGAAGATTTTTAATCAGTCACTCGAAACGGGGATTATTCCTGAAGACTTCAAATTAGCTAACGTCACGCCTATTTTTAAAAAAGGCGACCGCGCGGTAGCTAGCAATTATAGGCCCATTAGCTTAACGTCAATTGTCGGTAAACTTTTGGAATCCGTAGTTAGGGATCGTATTATCGATCACTTAGAAAGTAGGGGTTTGATTAATAGTAGTCAGCACGGGTTTCGACGCCATAGGTCTTGTTTAACAAATTTGTTAGAATTTTATAACGAAATAGTGCGCGAATACGATAGGCATAGGGCAGCTGACGTTATTTATTTAGATTTTAAAAGGCGTTCGATACAGTTCCGCATAGGAGACTAATTGCGAAGGTTAAAGCGCACGGTATCCGCGGTCAGGTAGCTAACTGGTTAGAAGAATGGCTTCGTGCTAGGAGGCAGAGGGTCGTAGTTAATGGTAGTGAATCGGGGTGGTTAGAGGTAGGTAGTGGTGTCCCACAGGGTTCAGTGTTAGGCCCATTGTTATTCGTAATTTACATTAACGACATAGATGTAGGATTGATTAGTAACGTGTCAAAATTCGCGGACGATACTAAAATAGGCGGTAAGGTTGTTAACGAGGACGATAGAAATAGGATCCAAGACGATGTAGATAGGATTATGGAGTGGACGGATAAGTGGCAGATGCAATTTAACGTAGATAAATGTAAAGTTTTGCATATAGGTTCTCGCAACAATAATTACGTGTACACGATGGATGAGGGATTTAGCGAGCGTTGACGAGGAAGTAGATTTAGGCGTACGCGTAACTAAAGATTTAAAGGTTAGGAACCAGTGCCTGGAGTCTTGCGCAAAAGCTAATAGGATGTTAGGCTTCATAGCGCGTAATTTCGAATTTAAATCGAAGGATATTATATTGCCCCTTTACAAGTCCCTAGTCAGGCCTCATTTGGAATATGCCGTTCAGTTTTGGTGCCCGTACTTGCGTGAGGATATTGATAGGTTAGAAAGGGTTCAGCGTCGTGCCACGAAACTTATTCCGGCATTGCGCAATAAGCCTTATGAAGATAGGATTAAAGTGTTAGACTTGTATTCACTCGAAACTAGGAGATTAAGGGGGGAGCTTATTGAAGTTTTCAAAATCGTTAATAACATCGATAACGTAAATTTTGACAAATTGTTCACTTTCGATAATAGTAATACTCGCAATAACGGATTCAAGTTGCGTGGCAGACGTTTCATTACTAATATCGCTAAAAACTTCTTTACGTTTAAAGTAATTGATAAATGGAATAATCTTCCCGCGTCAGTCGTTCATTCTACCAGCGTTAATGTGTTTAAGAACCGTCTTGACAGACATTTTAAAAATATTAACGTTGTTTAAAATTAAAAAAGAAAGTTAACAACAGGAGCTCTGGTGGTGGTGCTCGAGGATGAGTCTGTTGACGATGAATGCCAGCTTGTGACATGCCAGCGTGATGCCAGCAATAAAAAAAAAAAAAAAAAAAAAAAAAAAAAAAAAATTAGACTAACACGAATGTAGATGTAGCTCATAGCGTAAACTAACCACTTTTTTGTTTAACTTTACCTACTTTTTTTTTTTTCTTATCCTCCTTACTTGCATGTCTCTAACTCTTTTCTTGCATGTTTGTAGTTTGCATGGTATTACAGTGAGTTAAGACTGTGTTTGCATGGTTTGTAAGCGTTCTTATTTTACTTCTTTTCATCTTTCACCCCTCTCCTATATTCTCCGACTATTTTTCTGACTTGTCGGCAGTGGCCGGCGGATGATGATGGTGAGACTTTTTCCCTCTTTTTCTGAATGAATGTTAACCCACGAATGATAGGTGTTGCTCCTTACTTAACCCCTTATTCTCCTCTCTTCTCTTAACCCCCTACTCTCTCCTTTCTCTCGGGCTAGCCTTAGAGTGGATCTTAGGGTCTTTGTTAGCCTTAGCTTCTGTAGATCTGTAGATAATGACGTACGTGAATTGGATTGATACGGAATTAACTCGGATTGGATATTATTCCTGTTAAACGATTCAAGATTGGATTTAATTACGGTTAGCATGAGACCGTTAATTCCAGTTCAATTTAATTACGTTTTATCTCCGCTCCCCCTGTTAATATAATCTATAACATAAAAAATAGTTTCGTATGGATGATTTCTTTAGTTCTGAAACAACATTTCTAGCTCGGACGTATCTAAAATGTAAAATGGCTATAAAATAATAAGAGTTACGCACAAATTCCTACGATTGCTATGACGTAATATACATATGTAACGTTTCCATGGCAACTAATGCTTCATATCTAGTATTTACTTATTTCTGACGTGAACACGAATTTTGTATCAGGATATATATATATATATATATATGATACACACAGACTGTGCGTGGAACAAAGAACTCTTCTTGGAAAATTAAATGCACTATAGTCCGAATAAGTAATGGTAAATGACAAACACTATAGTGTTTTCTTTTTCATGATTTTAGCCCGACGTGGGCAAGGGTCACTAGTAAAGAGGCCCCAGAAATATAGCTTTCCTCACCAGCTATCTGCAAAACAGATAGAATCCAGCTTTGGGACAGGATCTAGGGTTTAAAGCAGCCTAGCCCAACTATATTCTGAACCTTAATATAAATAAGCAAAAGACTCGCTGCATTCACGTCGGATTGAATAATCAAAGAAAAAAGGGGTAACTACTGTATTTTTAGCCAAAAAACAAAACTTAAACTTCAACTGGCAGAATTAAGCGTCAACTTTTCAAGGCACATAATATGTCTGTTTCATGATGGGATAGAACTCAGAATGGTCCATTCTGAGTTCTCTCATGAAAAAAACCCATAGCGTTTGATAATAAAAACCCACTCGAATAGAGAGAGTTTATTTCCACAACAGTTTCGATGCCCACTGGCATCCTCTTCGGGTGGATACAGAAAAACGAATGAACCAAAACCAAGAGGGAAAACACTCCAGGGACCATTAAGAAATTCGCACCTAGGTTAGATCCCGTTCTTCCGACACCAGAAGGGCATTTTATTAAAGGGTTCCGCTTATAAGTACATTCGCACAAATTTAAAACTATCTTCTTGTTCTATACATACAGATTATATTATTTTTTACATAATTATTACATTTATTACATTTATTATTGCATTATTATTTATTACAGAAATTATAAATTTATTATTACATTGATTAATTATTACATTGTTGTTTATTATACAGAAATTATAAACCGAAAAAAGAATGAAAAAGGCGAGAAGGAAACAATCCAGAGACCATTAAGAAATTCGCACCTAGGTTAGATCCCGTTCTTCCGACACCAGAAGGGCATTTTATTAAAGGGTTCCGCTTATAAGTACATTCGCACAAATTAAAACTATCTTCTTGTTCTATACATACAGATTCTATTACTTTGACAATAATTCAGAGCTGGGCATTTGCGGCATATTTTGCGGTACTGCGGTACTTGCGGTACCACCGCACTACACCACCCCGGGCCCCCATAACGCAGTACCGCAAAGGATCGCTGAAAGTACCGCAGTACCGCTACCGCATTCAAATTTCCGCGTACCGGTTTGGTACCGGTTTGGCAGTGCAGCAGTACCGCAGTACCGCAATATGCCGCAAGTGCCCAGCTCTTGACATAATTACTGCATTTATTATTGCATTTATTATTACATTTACGTTTTTAACATTTATTATTATTACCTTTACACTCATTATTACCTTTATTTTATTACCTTTATTATTACATTTATTATTATTGCATTTACATTTATTTCCACATTTATTACTTTTATTATTACATTTACAATTTATTACTATTACGTTTATTATTCCATTTACATTTTACCGAAAAAACGAATGAACCAAAAGCGAGTAAGGAAACAATCCAGAGACCTTTAAGAAATTCACACTTAGGTTAGAACCCGTTCACTCGACGCCGTAAGGGATTTTTTGACCAAGAATTTCATTAGAGGGTCCAGCTTATAAGTACCTTCGCACAAATTAAAATTATCCACTTGTTCTATCCATACAGATTCTATTATTTTTCGTTTGACATAATTATTGCATTTATAAAGTAACTTACTTGATTCCCAATTTATAGCATGGTCATTTTGGATGGCGTGACAAAAAACTGCATTATTAGTAATATAACTTCTGAAGGCATATTTATGTTCTTTAATACGGGTTTCAATATTTCTTCCAGTTTCTCCTACGTATACTAAATCACAACGTTTACAGGGAATGCTGTAAACACAGGCTTGTTCCTGTTTTGCAACGTTATTCCTAACCAATTTACTTTTTACAGTAGACGAATATTTGAACGCCAAAGCAAACTTAAAATCTTTCGTCAAAGGTTTTACTCTTTCTAAGCCGGCAATGTAAGGCAAACTCACATATTGTTTATGGTTAACTGAAGGTTCCCAAGGGGTCTAAAAAGATTTTCTGGCTTTAAAATACGCCTTTTAAGGATTTAAAATATCCTCAGTGGTTTATCAGAATGGCGTATTTTAAAGCCAGAAAATCTTTTTATATCCCTCGGGAACCTTCAGTTAACCAAAAACAATATGTGAGTTTGCCTTACATTGCCGACTTAGAAAGAGTAAAACCTTTGGCGAAAGATTTTAAGTTTGCTTTGACGTTCAAATATTCGTTTACTGTAAAAAGTAAATTGGTTAGTAATAACGTTGCAAAACAGGAACAAGCCTGTGTCTGCAGCATTCCCTGTAAAAGTTGTGATTTAGTATACGTAGGAGAAACTGGAAGAAATATTGAAACCCGTATTAAAGAACATAAATATGCCTTCAGAAGTTATAATACTAACAATGCAATTTTTTATCACGCCAGCCAAAATGATCATGCTATAGATTGGGAATCAAGTAAGTTACTTTATAAATGCAATAATTATGTCAAACGAAAAATAATAGAATCAGCATGAATAGAACAAGTGGATAATTTTAATTTGTGCGAAGGTACTTATAAGCTGGACCCTCTAATGAGATTCTTGGTCAAAAAATCCCTGACGGCGTCGGGTGAACGGGTTTTAACCTAAGTGTGAATTTCTAAAAGGTCTCTGGATTGTTTCCTTACTCGCTTTTGGTTCATTCGTTTTTAAGGTAAAATGTAAATGGAATAATAAACGTAATAGTAATAAATTGTAAATGTAATAATAAAAGTAATAAATGTGGAAATAAATGTAAATGCAATAATAATAAATGTAATAATAAAGGTAATAAAATAAAGGTAATAATGAGTGTAAAGTTAATAATAATAAATGTTAAAAACGTAAATGTAATAATAAATGCAATAATAAATGCAGTAATTATGTCAAAGTAATAGAATCTGTATGTATAGAACAAGAAGATAGTTTTAATTTGTGCGAATGTACTTATAAGCGGGACCCTTTAATAAAATGCCCTTCCGGTGTCGGGAGAACGTGATCTAACCTTGGTGCGAACTTCTTAATGGTCCCTGGACTGTTTTCCCTCTTGTTTTTGGTTCATTCGTTTTTCTGTATCCACCCGAAGAGGATGCCAGTGGGCATCGAAACTGTTGTGGAAATAAACTCTGTCTATTTGAGTGGGTTTTTATTATCATATTTTGACCTTTACGTAGAAAAGTGAAGTTTTTTGCATTTACTATAGCGTTTGTTATTTACCATTACTTATTCGGACTATAGTGGATTTAATTTTCCCAGAAGAGTTCTTTGTTCCATGCACGGTCTGTGTGTATCATAAAAAACCTCAAGAGACCATTCTGAGTTCTATCCCATATATATAATGTTATAATGTTATAATGTTTCAGACCAACAAAGACCCTAGGGTCTACTCATGGCTGGTCTACCTAACTGTGTTCGTAATCGTGTATTGTGTATGTCCTCCGTGGTGGCGGAGGGGACCTACAATTTTACTTGGGTTCCGAACCACAAGAACATAAGAAATTTATGTAAAAACTGCCGGTAAATTGGCAACGACCAATTTTTACGAAACTAAATAATTATCAATTTAAAAATAATTAATTATCGGTTTAAAACTAAAGATAGAATCTCTCGGTCCAGAGGAGCAAGTCATAATAGACTACTATCCACAATATGTTACACTCTATATCTATTTATAACGGACATGCAAATATATCAGATCCAAAGAATCCAGTCAATTTCATTACGGTATCCATCAAGTCACGGTCCATATCGATTGCGGACCAAGTCAAAATTTACAACCATATACATTATCAATTTAAAAATAATTAATTATCGATTTAAAACTAAAGATAGAATCTCTCGATCCAGAGGATCAAGTCATAATAGACTACTATCCACAAATATGTTACACTCTATATCTATTTATAACGGACATGCAAATATATCAGATCCAAAGAATCTAGTCAATTTCATTACGGTATCCATATATATATATATATATATATATGAGATTGAACTCAGAATGATCCCCTGAGGTTTTTTATAATACACACAGACAGTTGTTCCATATATATATATATATATATATATATATATATATATGAAAATTATTTCACGAAAGTAACACGTGAAAAATATTTAGGATGAATAAAACCACGAAGGAAAGGAAACACAAAATGGTGCTCAAGCGCTTTCGTCTAATGACATCCTCAGGAACACTGATGTACATAGGTTACAGCCTATATATAGGTTACAAAAAAAAAAAATAAAAAAATAAAATATATATATATATACACATATATACATACATACATATACAATAAACGGAGAAATGAAATTTAAAAAAAAAAAAAAAAAATTATTAAAAGATTGTGGGATGGGCATACAACTTTGTAAGGAAACACTATCGATTTTTAGCACAATTTAATCCTGCTAAAAATCGGTAGTTTGATCTTGTGCTAAAAATCGATAGTGTTTCCTTACAAAGTTGTATGCCCATCCCACAATCTTTTAATAATTTTTTTTTTTTTTTTAATTTCATTTCTCCGTTTATTGTATATGTATGTATGTATATATGTGTGTGTGTATATATATATATATATATATTTTTTTTTGTAACCTATATATAGGCTGTAACCTTCTATGTACTTCAGTGTTCCTGAGGATGTCATTAGACGAAAGCGCTTGATCACCATTTTGTGTTTCCTTTCCTTCGTGGTTTTATTCATCATCATATATATAATATATATATTCTAATTAAACGTTCACAATAGTCATTTTATTGACAATTTAGTGAGTATTTAATATAGTGTACGTCCTTCTTTCACTTTATAACTTCTTTAACTCTGTGGGGCATATTATGATACTGTATATACAAGTTACATGTGGCATTCCCAATTTTGTCTCATTCTCCCATTATCATTGCATGTAGTTATGGACTATAAAAAGCATTTCGAACTGACCTTTGTAAAATGCACCTACGTATATCAACTGTAATTGTGAAAATGACAAAGGTTCCAGGTTCCAGGTTCCAGAAGTTGCTCACTTGATCCTGCGGATCAGCACACGTTTCCGGTGCAGAGCCTCTACACTGTATTTCCTATTATGTACTTAAACGTTTACTATCAACAAAGTTTTCTTCTAATTTCCATTATTTTTACAATATAATTTTTGATACTTTCTGGATTTTTATATTCTCTACTCCCATCATCTCCCCTACTATGTTTCTTAGTTTTTCACAATGAAACAAGTGTTCTATCGTGTCATTCTCTCTCCTGCTTCTTCTTCTTCCGCAGCCTTATTAGCCCACTTCTATGTGGGGTCGCTGTTGCAGATCCTTCTTCTTCATTCACTTCTGTCTTGAGCCACCTCTTCCTCCAGTTCCTTATCACTATCTTTCTTCAGTCTATCCCGCCACCTCATCTTAGGTCTACCTCTTCTTCTCGTGTCTGGAATTTCCATCCTCAGCATCCGTCGTCCCACATACTCCTCCTCCCTCCTCTGGACATGCCCAATGCCCATACCATCTCAATCTCTTTTCCTGTGCCTTCTTGGAGATTTCCGTTACTTTTGTTGTTCCTCTTATTATAATGGATCTGCATTCATAAGGTTTTGGCAAAAGTTTTACGGCCGGATGCCCTTCCTGCCGCCAACCCTCCTCCTTTCTCCGGGCTTGGGACCGGCTGAGACTTGGACTGGCTTGCCCACTCCCAGGCGGAGTTGTCATTCTCTCTCCTGCATACTTCACATTTCACGTCCTTATATTTTCCTTTATAGTTTTCTTTCACCTCTCCATATTTAATCGGATTTCCATCATAATCTTCATATCCTTTTCTTTCATATTTTCAATATATGATTTTCTTTTAAATTCATCAATGAATGTTAGTTTTTCATTTTAATTTTCCTCTTTATTAGTTTTTCCTGTAAATATTCATTAATTTTTTGTCGTGCACTTTCCTTAATTAACTTTTTTTCATCATTTCATCAAAGACGAGAGAATTTAATGGAGGCAGAAAGATCTCGGATAGCGTTGCTATGGAATCAAAGATTTTCCCTGCCAAGTTGCAATAGCAAAATAGCTAAAGTGTTCAACATGTGTTCAGACCATCTTACAGAGATTCAAAAATGAAATTCTTTTAAAAGTAAACTTCGAAGTGGACGTAAATGGGCAAAAACCAATCGAGAAGACAGACTTTTGAAAGTCAGTTCGATCAGAAATCCTAAAACATCATCGTTAAACCTTTGTTCTTAGTTACGGACAACAACTTGAACTATTGTGTTTGATCGTACTGTTAAAAGAATGCTAATGGGATATGGACTGGAAAGCTGTAAAAGAAGAAAGGAACTTTGACCAAACCTATATCTAGTTGGTTTATGTTCCTACTTACTTTAATATGTAAATATTTTCATACAAACGGTTCTAAACAGAATTTTTTAAACCAGTAATACCTTAACATTTATTTTAAGCTTGCGAGGCACTTAGATTTTGAGCGCAGCTTCACAAATCTGATATGTGAATTTGGATGTGAAGCTCAAAATTTTGATGGCTATGGTGTCTTTGTAAATTTATGATCTCACTATTGTTTTTCCGATGTCCTTAAAGAGTTTGAAATTTTGTACGTGCCTAGCCTGACTAGATATAGGTAGGCTTTGCCTTGACTGTCAAAGGTCACTCGCAAGAAAAAGGTCGCAATGAGCAAAGGAACACAGATATTGGATATCTATAGACTGGGCTTATGCGCTTTGGTCTGATGAAAGTAACTTTGAGTGGTAAGTCAAGGAAAGTCTGACTGTGAGAAATGACTGCCCATGTACCCACAAATATGTTTTATCTATTCTAATTCTGCCATTATTTGATACCCAGTAACTCTGTTGGTTTTGTAAATTTTCGGGCCTGGAACCACAAGAGTAAGGAGAGTTGGCGAGTTCACGTGTTCATCAAAATCTGAGATATATGCAACGATACAGGAAGAATGGAACAAACCTAGAATGCCACATGCGAGCACCTTTTAGACAGTATAGCTCGAAGAATTAAAGTCATAAAAGCGAGACGAAGAAGCACCAAATATTATATCCTGAATTTATAATAAAATTACTATTCCTTTTAATTTTAAGGACAAATTAATAGGGTACGGAATACTTGTGAATATGACTCTTTTATATATATTATATATATATATATATATATATATATATATATATATATATATATATATATATATATATATATATATATATTGTGTGTGTATATACATATATATATATATACTAACTGTTATGCCCAGCACTTGCTTGGGGTGGGCTGATCACTAAATGATCACTAAATAAACAAGTATGTATATATAATTTAATCGGAAAGCAAACGAATTCTTTATACCTGTTGTACTGAAAGGTAATGATGGGATTGTTTACCCTCCTTTGCAACATCTAAGGTCATATGAGTGAGGGGACCTACAGATTTACATGGGATCCGAACCAAAGGTCGCTTAATTTGGACGCAGCCCCCTACTGTATTGATTTTAGAACATTATACTTACATAACAAAAAACTAGTATGATGGTTATAGTTAACTGTAGAAAATATTTGAAGCGAGAAAGTAGTCATTCATCAGGAATTTTTTTGTAATTAAAAGCCAGTGCAACTGAGACGAAATTCTTTTAGAAATTAAAATGAAATCTTCCTAAAATAGGCCTCCATGTATTGGTCCTTCTGCAGTGTGTATAAATATTGTACAGTACGTTCGTTTCTCCTATTTTTATTAATAAAAATTTACTCTTACGACTTACAGTATTTGAGGTACTTTTAAAGTATTTTTAATAATATTTGCTTAAACTGTTCGAGGAATTGTGTCAGCGACTGTATATCAATTGTCTAAGGCACAGTGTGTTCCAAAAATCACGCAACCCAAAATTAGAATTTCAGAAACCTCATTTTTTTGGAGGATGACTGGAGAACAAAAAAATAAATTAGTATTTGCCGCTTTCAGACATTGAAAATGTGTATATTTGCCTCTTCTGTGCCAATTTTCAATAAATTCTGTGGAGTAATTTCCAATTTATTGCTTTGTTTCTCGGAAAAAAGTTTAAGGGAGAGAAATACCAATAAATATTCTAGGAGGGTCCACCTTATCTCCTACACTCAAAAGCTGGTATACATTTGTTATTTTTATAAATAATACAAAAAAATGTTTCTGTTACTATTTGAAATGCCTGTAATGCAATACTAACATTGAAAAAGAGGGATGTGTGTTGCTAGGCTTTGCCAAACTGGCATACCCACTTTGAAACAAGAGCCTTTAACCTATTTTAATTTAATATCCCACTAAAATACGGTCGTTGGATATTTTACAAGTTTTATAGATTCCTTAAAAATAATTAATGCACTTAGTAAGGTACACAGAGCTTATAAAGCCTTCAAAATGTCACAAAAAATAAAGTCAAACATTGTATTTCGTTCTAAACCTTTTCGTGTGTTTATTTTACAAAAAAAAGCCTACCGTTACTGTACTTTGCGCTGAATAATTGAATAAAAACAATATTCTTTCCGAAGTAACTATTTAAAACCACAAATATAACTTTTAAACAAGAGACAATGTAGGCAAAATTTACCTACAGTATGTCGTTTCAGGCCAGGGTTGGCACCCAAAAACCCAAACCCAAAAACCCAACCCACAAAACCAACCCAAAACCCACAGGAATTTTCAGTGGGTTTTGGGGTTTTTGTGTTTTTGGTCTGAGATGTTTATTTTAAAATAATTGAAATTTTTCTGATTACTACATTGTTCAATTGTAGCTAATTAGAATGCTTTGGCATGTTGATTATTTCAAATAAGCTGACTTATAAAACAGTTCTTAAATTATGCAATGTGTAAATAAAGATTATGAAAAATTTAAATGTTTTATTGGCCTTTTAAATGGTGTCCAGACTACAGACACAAATAGAGTACAGTAAAACTAATGAATGCTATATAAAGGTGTATACTGTATATACTGTATATTATTCACAAGTATTACTTGATCTTAAATGCTTATGAATTCTAACAAGCACCTCCACCTCGGATATACTTCTGATTTACAATTTTATAAGTAATTCACATTCAACCACCATGCTATTGATGTTATGTAAGCATAAATCATAACAAAGAATAATTTTATAAATTTCATCTAAAATTTTCAAGGATTGGCAAGAAACTATTTTAAATGAGTTTTCAGAAAATGTAAGTCTCAAATTTGTTGTGTTAGTCTAAGTGTATGATTCTATTATTATTATTACTAGTACAGTTCCCGTCACTTCGCTGACGGTTAGACAGGCTAAACTGCAAAAAAAGAACCCAGCCGTGAAAATTTGAGCTTCACATTGTGTCAACATTTCTGAATCTGGTATCTCCCAAAACCTCCTCACCCCTATTCATACAACTTGGGGGCTAACCCCCTCCCCCATTACCCCCACCCCTCCCCATTACCACACCTATCCCCCATTACCCCCACCCCCACCCTTCCGCCCACCCCAACCCTTCCCCCCACTCCCACCCTTCCCCCCACCCTCACCCTTCCCCCATTGCTAAACTACAGAAAAGAACACAGTCATGAAAATCTTGAGCTTCACATTGCCGCCCGTAATACAATTTCTGAATTTTGTTTACAATTTCTGAATTTTTTTCTCACAATTTTTTCTCACAATTTCTGAAAGTGTGACGGACAGACAGACGGACAGACGGACAGACAGACGGACAGCTCTCTTATTATAGTATAGATTAGGCAAACTGTCCTGTGATGAATTAGAACTATGTAAACTAAATACCAATACTTAGGTTATCAATTTACTATTACCATTTGGTTTAAACAATTAATACTTACATCTTTTCCATATCTTTCTTTCGTTGTTTTATTGCACCTAGTGCTAAACCAGCACAATATTCAAATGTTTTTTTCTGCACTTCCAACATCTACAGCAGATATTAAAAAGGATTTGCACCCATTGTGAACACTATGGGCAATTATTGGATCATTTGACACATTACTCCAACCATCTTGAATTAAAGTTATAGTAGAATTGACTAAGTCTATTTTCATTGAATCCAGTACTTCATTATTCACTTTGATTAGCAAGTCATCAGATAATTTTCTTCTGTTTGGAGGACAATAGCCTGGTCTTAAATTTTGGACTCATTTAATAAATTCTTTATTCTCTACAACTGCAAATTGAATACTTGCTGAAAAGAAAAATCTGGCCATTTGAAAATCTAGTTCTTTTTGATCTACAGTTGTTTTAACCACATATGGCATTATTTGACCTTGTGTTTTCTTGTGTGGAGTAAAATGAAAAAATGGTATGGAAGATTCAGAAGTGGTTGAAGTGAATGAAGTCTCACTACTGTGAATTGTAGTGTCATCATGATCCAGGCCTTCATATGATTTGCTTGAAGAGGGTCTACTCTCAAAACTGCTATGTCTATATGTAGGAGGAGGAATTGCTGATGTAGCTGTATTTGTAAGCTCGTCTGCTTCATCATCACAAGCCTGTACCCATTTTTTATTGCATTGATGTAAGTGATGTTTCACTCGTTCTATTTTTTTCGAAAATACACATATGCAGTATTTGCACCGAACTCTATTTGGTTGGTCACTCAACATTTCTACTTCATCCCATTCAGCAACTTTAAGTCTGCCACCAGTATGTGCAGGTCTAACTTTAGGCATTATTAAATAGATATTAATTAACTAAAACTGATCTCTGAAAAAAAATGTGCAAAAATAAGAATAATGTCTACTGTCTAGGCCTGTAAACAAATTGTAATAAAAATTCAGAAAAAAACACTACCGTGTTGATTCAAAATAGAACAAAAGCCACACTTTATGTTAAATGAAAGCACAATACGTTTCGACAGCACACTGCTATCTTCTTCAGTTAAAAATGACCTTAAAAACAAACAAAAACCCAAAAACCCATGGGTTTTCGTTTTTTTTTATGAAAAACCCAGGTTTTTGCCAACCCTGTTTCAGGATCAACTAAACTGTCTGTACACATTCCCATCACACAGATCTACAAATCTTTGCCTTTCTAATATAACAATGAGATGTTTGGTACTATTCATTTGGTTGTATCACTATAAAATATCTATATAACTTTGTCACAATAGATTAGAATTTCTAATTGGCAGATTTAAAAAGAAATAACCGTCCTAGGGTATAATTTCGTTTTAATTTTTAGATTTATTGGTCAAAGCATTAAAAACATGAAGGCAAAATCTAATTTTATAGTATTTTTTTAAAAATAACTCTGCCTGGGGGTGGGCAAGCCAGCCCATTTCCCAGCCGGTCCCAAGCCCGATAAAAGAGGAGGGTTGACGTCAGGAAGGGCATCCGGCCGTAAAATTTATTGCCAAAACCAGAGAGGATGGCATGCGGACCAAAGAAGGCTCAAGAGAGAAGACTGGCATGGTATGGGCATGTAATGAGAATGGACGAGAACTACGTTGGGAGGAAGGTGTTATCCAGGGCCGTTTCCTGGCATAAGCAGACTAAGCGGCCGCTTAGGGCCCCGCTGCTACTAGGGGGCCCCTAGACAGGCTCCCAGGTCATAGCTCAGTGGGCAAGCATAGGAATATAGCTGATGTTATTATTAATATTATTGTTATTATTATTATTATCCTTATTATTATTATTATTATTATTATATTATTCGTATTAATTAGAGTTTTGTATGAGACAAATGTGATAAAACGGAGACAAACGAAACGTTTTGGTCGTTATGTGTAAATAACTATTGTGTAGGCTGACCATATTTCCTTGAGACAAAAACGGGACATTGGGATGGCAAAAAAGGGACGGGGTTATGTAATATTCTGTATTCATGAAAAAGTAAGTACATAAACCGGGACAAAAGTGACATTTTTATTAAAACGACGGGACGGCCAGGAAATATAAAAACAACGGTACTGTCCCGTTCAAAACGGTACGTATGGTCAGCCTACTATTGTGAGATCTTATTTCTATATTATTTAACTTTATTCTTACTATATGCTTATACTTTCCTAAATGCTTAATTTTTCTAGTATTGTAAAACATTATTATTATTTTATTATTATTATTATTATTATTATCATCATTATTATCATGATTATTATTATTTAGCAGATTAGTTGTGGTTAACTAGATGTGACTTCGTGCATCTTGGCAAATGAAACGACATTATCCATCAGGAGCTGATAAACGGAAAAAGAAGAAAATAGAGGAGGAGAAGCTTTCCAGTAGCACAGGTGAGATGTGCCACTTGTATATTCTTATGATTACAGTTCAGGCAACTAGGTTATGTAGACCATCAAGCTAGGCAAGTGCTCAGGAATCGTGTAGAGTAAGCTAGTCTCTGTAATATTTATAATATTTCGAAATGTGAAATTTAATGGATCACATCACCTCAAATTCTGTTCACACAGATCAATTATCAAACAAGATAAGAAAGAGTATTTTAGCAAAATCTAACAGAATATGTAATGTTATGTTCTTCTCAGGAGCACTACTGAAATATTTGGAAAAGCCATCCTCAGCAAAGCCTGATGAGCATCATGAGCCAACAGCAGGACCATCCTCTATGCAACCTCAAACACCATTAGAAGTAGAGCCTGATGAACCAACAAGTGGCCCATCTTCTGTTCAGCTTCAAACACCACACACAGGCATTTCTACTGAGCAACAAGAACCAAGATCTCCTCCACCGCTTGATCCGTATGACAGGCCAGTTGTCCTGTCAGATGCCTTGAAGACAGATCTGGTGTCTCGAGGACCATTTCAAATCAGTCCAGATTTCACATTCCCTAAAAGAGAGGATGGTAGAAGCTTTCATCACCATTACATGTACAGAACATTAATTAATGGGGAAAAAATAAAGCGAAGCTGGCTGATGTACTCTAGAAGGAATGATGCTCTTTATTGCTTCTGCTGCAAGGTGTTTTCAAGGAAGTCGTACAAACTAATTACGGATGGACTTTCAAACTGGATAAACGTTGGTTCGCTTCTGAAAGGCCATGAAAATAGTTCAGGACATGCAGATAACATGGCAACATGGAAGGATCTGGAACTGCGGCTAAAAACTGGGAGGACCATTGACCAAACTGAAATGTCATTAATGGAGGTAGAGCGAAGACGCTGGCGAGATGTTCTGACACGTCTTGTAAGTATAATCCAATCACTGGCAGAGAGAAGCCTTGCTTTCAGGGGGTCTTCCTCTACATTGTACAATCGAGACAATGGCAACTTCTTGAAGGAGGTTGAGCTGCTTGCCAAATTTGATCCAGTGATGAAACAACACATCAGCAGAGTCGAAAGTGGCCAATATAGTCATTCAAGTTACCTAGGAAACATCATTCAAAATGGGCTCATTGGGTCCATTAGTGGGAAGATCTTGGATGCCATTGTTGCAGAAATAAAACAAGCTAGATATTACTCACTCATTTTAGACTGCACTCCAGACATAAGCCACCAAGAACAGATGTCGATTATTATCAGAACTGTTAAAATGGGTGAAGTACCAGAAATAAAAGAATACTTCTTGGGCTTTCTTGAGGCTTCAGAAAGTACGGGCCTGGGTTTATCAGTTCTGATTCTGAAGAGACTAGATGAACTGAATATTCACTTTGATGACTGCAGAGGACAGTCATATGACAACGGAGCGAACATGAAGGGCAAGAACAAAGGTGTTCAGGCAAGGTTATTAGAGAAGCACTGTCGTGCACTCTATGTTCCATGTGGGGCTCACACTTTGAATCTTGTAGTGGCTGATGCAGCTAAAGCTTCCACAGATGCCATCAGCTTCTTTGGCAACGTACAAAAATTGTACAACCTTTTTGCAGCAGCTACACAGAGATGGACAATCCTAAAGAAGCACGTGAACATAACACTCAAGTCTTGGAGTGAAACCAGGTGGGAGAGCCGGCTTAAGAGCATTGAGGCTGTGCGATACCAGAGCCACAACATCAGAGAGGCCCTATTGGAAGTCAGAAACAATGCCACAGATGCCATAGCCAGGACTGAAGCACAAGCACTTGCAGAGGAGGTAGGGTCTTATCGCTTTCAGATTTGCACAGTAGTATGGTATGACATTCTTCATGCAGTTAACCATGTGAGCAAACTTCTGCAGTCTCCTACAATGCAGTTTGATGTGGCAGTCAACCTCCTCACAAAAACAAAAGACTCACTCACCAGCTACAGAAACACAGGTTTTGTTGCAGCACAAGTCGTAGCTGGGACATATGTGAGGAAATGAATGTGGAGGCTGTGCTGAAGGAGAAGAGGCTCAGATCCACAAAAAAGCACTTTGCTTACGAAGCTCCTGACGAACCATTTACAGAAGCCTTAAAGAGGCTGGAAGTAAAATTTTTCAATGTGGTGGTGGATTGTGCCATCGGGTCAATAAATGAGTTTCAAAACATTAGATGATGTGAGGGACATATTTGGGGTTCTCCTAAACTTCACCACAATGAAGAAGGAAGACTTGTCCTGCAAGTGTGAAAAGCTCTCTGAGATACTGAGCTCTGAACCTGACTCTGACATTGATGGAAGAGAACTGGCCCTCGAAATTAAGAACTTGCCGACTTTACCTTCACACAACATGACTGCATTGGAGCTTCTCTCCTTCATTCATCAGAAGCAACTGGAGGAACTATACCCCAATCTCTGGGTTGCACTAAGAATTGCCTGCACTCTACCTGTGACAGTAGCGTCAGCCGAGAGGAGCTTCTCTAAGATGAAGCTAATCAAGAATTACCTCAGATCATCAGTGAGGCAGGATCGCCTCAGTGGCCTTGGCATCGTAAGCATCAACCAGGACGTTGGCAGGGAGATTTCATATGATGATGTTATTGATGATTTCGCCCAGAAAAAATCTAGAAGGCAAAAATTTTGAAGATACAAACTGTTCTGTATAACTGTTAGCTATTACACGATTGTATCGTAGAGTTAGTAATTGTTTGGTAGTTGATAATTGCATTATTTTTTTATACATAGTTCTGTGTCACTTATTCTAAATAATGTATAAGCTAATTTTCAGGAATTTCATGAAGAGTATTTTTCCGTTTGTCTTCTGAAAGTACATATTTGTTGTTTTGGACATAAATGTTTCATTAAAATTGTTTCATAATTGTTTTTTATTAACACAGCCATTTTTTGTATGTGTGTGCTGAGGTGATGTAGTAAGGCGTGAGTTGGTGGATGGAGAGGTGGGGCCTCAAATGGGTATACTGCTTAGGGCCCCCTAATGGCTAGAAACGGCCCTGGTGTTATCTATGGAAGTGCCCGGGAGGAAGAAGAAAGGAAGAATGAGGATGAGATGGAGAGATCGCATCAGGATGGACATGAGCGAGAAGAACCTGACGGAGGAGATGGCACAGGATAGGGCGGAGTGGAGAAGTATCCGCAACAGCGACCCCATATAAATGGGACTAATAATGCTGCAGAAGAAGAAAATAGTATTTTTTTAAAATCAGGAAGACTGCTTCACCCACAAATTATGCTTCCAAGACCTTTTTTTTTGTCACATGGATGAGTGTCAGTCTGTACGTTTGTACATTTTTCTTAATTTCACAAATTTCTAAAACAATACAAATTCGAAATTTACAGACATTTTTGCAGTAAAAAGTGGGATAAAAAATCTGAGTATTTTAAAACATTCTCAGGCTCCCTCCTCATGAAAAGCTTTAACTCAGAAATGTTTATGGTATAACGATAATGGAAGATGAGAAAGAGCATACAGTCCCGAGTTTGCACCAAATGGGAAGCACATGAATATTGCTACAGGTTCTAGTGTTGCTAAGTCTTGGAACCGTCTGTTCAAGTCTGTAATAACATTCTGCAACTGCTCAACGTATCGAACACTGTCAAACTGGTCGCATTCTTTCCCCTGACTTTCCAGCTCTGACATCATGTTTTTGAAGTTCCGCAGTTGGTGTCGCTGCAGCTGTGAGGATACTAGCTCTAGTTTTTGTTTAAAAGCATTCACTGAGGTAATCATTTCAACAATAGTTTTGTTTTTACCTTGCAACTCTAAGTTTAACTGATTTAGAAAAGCACTGATGTCGGTCAAAAAAGCTAAATCTAACAGCCACACTTCGTCTTCCAACTCTTTGTAACATGTTTCTTTTAAGTTCAGAAAGTGTTTAATTTCAGGTAAGAGATCCCTAAATCTCTGCAGAAATTTACCTCTACTTAGCCACCTGACATCATTGTGCAACAACAAAAGGTCAGTGTATTCTGCTTTATTTTCTTCTAGCTGAGACCGGAAGAGACGCCTTTGTAGACTTCTCGCCCGAATAGAACACACAATCTTATGGGAAATATCCATAATTTTTTTAATATTCAACATTTTACCACACAGTGCTTGTTGGTGAATTATGCAGTGATAATTAAAGAAGTTTGGAAACCTTTTGTCACTTTTGCACAGGGCGATGAACCCATTGGAGCGGCCAGTCATAGCAGGTGATCAGTCAGTTGTTATGCTCACAAGCTTGTGAAGTGGGAATTGTGTCGTTAACAAACTCACTGAATGCATGAAAAATGTCCTCACCTCGAGTTTTCTCTCCTAAAGGTAGGATTTTAAGCAGTTCTTCTTTAAACACGATTCTAATAAAAGTGCATAACTGTGATGTGTCGATCACATCTCTCGAGTCATCAAACTGAAGTGAAAGGAACATTCACAACGCCGCATCACAGTGTTTCTGGATAGCTGAAGCTGGTTAATAGCGGACAATATTTCCGATTTATTATTGAAATTCTGAAACAACGACTCTGATGCCTCTGTAAATGCTTCTTTGAATATTTCTCCATCCTGAAAAGGTTTCTTGTGTTTCGCAAGTACACGGCTCACTCGAAATGACGCAATCGTTGCTGCTTTCGATTTTGTGCTAGGCTCTGTAAAGATAGACTGCTGAGCACTAAGTTGAGACTTAAGTTCATTGACTTTTCTCTTACGTAGTTCACTTTCAGCTGGGAAATCACTGTCATACCGCTTGTGAATAGTTTTAAAATGAGTCTCTAAATTCCACTTTCTGACGAAAGCGACACATGCGTGGCAAATTAAACACAAATTTTGAATTTTTCATCGTAAAAAAATATGCCGTCTCCCACTCATTGTGAAAGTTGTAAGTTTTTTGTTTCTTGGCACTTTGTCCAGCACTCATTTTAACGGTGTTAATGCAATTGGACTGGAGAATGACCTTCACCACTGATTATTCCAAATGACTGACCCGTCACTTAAGTGACACATCTCATAACAGCTCAGCTTACCGCGGTATGAAATTTTGCCAGAAATTAAAGTTAGCGGTATCATTTTCTGACATTAATTAAATATCTCTCAGAATTATTAAAGTTAAACTTTGTTATTTTTTGTTAAATGACTGGTAAACACAAAGATAAAACAAATAAATGTTGCTACCGATAATGGAGGTGATCATAAAGAACGCTAATTTTTGGTAGTAGCGGTCTGGTCGTGTGCTCGTTAGTATTGTGAAATGTAAGGTCTCTGTTGCTAGACTAAGCTACTGGTCATTCTGCGATCTACTAAAAATTGCTCTGCGATCTACTGGTAGATCGCGATCCACGTTTTGCCCACCCCTCCTCTAGACTATTCCAAATTAAGGTACGTTTAAAATTGTTAGATTACATGGTATTATTTGGTCAAGAATTTATCAGCCTCCTGTTTTGGCTTGCTTGAGTTTTTGGACGCCATGCATAAATTTAACCTTTTTAAAATGAGAAATATTTTTAAACTTACGTATTAAAATTTAATTTATAAAATCAATAATTAACAATAATAATAAATAATAATAATAACTCAGGAGTACCAGAAACTGGCACAGCACAGCGTTCAGGCTAACTAATACGGTCCCTTGCTCTAACTTTCATATTATTATACCAGGGGATAAATGTATTCAGGGATTCGAATCCCTGATCTCAGCCTCTTCACTTCGCTTATTGGGAAGTAACGTTATCCACTGAACATCGACGCTGCTAATGTGTTCTTTAATCTGTAAGATCATTTCTGTCTTCAGCATTTTTAGAATTACACTTGAAACAAAAATTTCTTTTAATCTTCCTCGACGTTAAGGAATAAAATCGAGGTACATAATGTCGACTTGCACGACCTCGAAATGCATAAGGTCGACTTGAATAAAGTTGAACACAAAAATTCTGAACGTGTGTGAGGTTGAACAGTTCGATCTCATGCGGGTCTATTTCGTTAATGTTTTGTAGTATCACGTTCTATTTTATGCATGTTAATTTTGGGGGGGACTGGGCCGAGGGATTAGTGTTACGTAGGGTTTTTTTATTGCCGCTTTGAATACTTGTATTGTATAGTATCTACAATCGATCTTTTGCTGGGTTTGGTTTGATAAGGGTTAAGGTAGGTTAATGCTAGGCTAGATGAGCTTGTTACTTTTAAAATTAGCATAGAATTAAGTATATTTTTGTTCATATTTGGAATTGATAACTTTTTACCGCATGTTATAAATTCAAAAAATTTAGAGCTTAGTTTGATTTTTAGTGAAGCTTTTAGTTTCATAATACAGGGTGTTCAAAAAGAAACGCAACCCATTGGAGAATGCATATATCATTGTAACCTAACCCTTTTCTTTCCTTTTCGGGTTGCGTTTCTTTTTGAACACCCTGTAGTTAGGCTAGCATTAGATTGGTTTTAATTAAATTTTAGTTAGATAAAGATTTTTATAGACAGTATGTAATTGTTCAGGCAGATATAATGTTATTTTTATTACTAAGCACTTCTTTCGTCATTGCCGGATCTATTAAAAGGAAAATGTATACAGTATATATACACACACACATTCACACACACACACACACACACACACACATATATATTATATATATATTATATATATATATATATATATATATATATATATATATATATACATATACTGAGACTTGGATATCACTTGATGAAGGACGAGGGACCGACTTTCACTAATAACGGAAGAAGCGCTCCTCCAAGTTGAATTTCCACTTAAGGACAAAATTGGCTCTAATTGGTGCAACTCTGCGTCTGAAGGGCCCTCACAAGGGGAGTTTCGAACGCGGCAAACTTCTTAAATGAGCTTCCAAATCAGTATCCCCATCCCCTCCCCCATACAGTTACTGAAGTTAAACAGCTTTACGACAGACACCTCTTTAGAAATTTCCCATTCTTAACGCTCATGTTGTTTTACGTGGCCTTCGACATTAATATGACTAAATGGCAAATAAGTGATTTATCCGAAATGTGTGAGAACTTCAATTTATGACCGAAACACGAAAATTTGTGTTTTTCTAATTCAAACCGAGAAGAGACGAACTGTAAAAAAAAGTTTACAGAATTGCTGCAAGGTCATAAACGCATGTTAACATTACAAATGCTGTTAAGTATAATAAATATTCTTACTGTACTCTCGTTATAAAGAAGAAGTCGTTACAGACTTATTATACAAAGACCAAAAGATCCACTCTAGGTTAGCCCAGAAAGGAACGTGGTTTAGAGACGTGGGAAGATACAAAGACCAAAAGATCCACTCTAGGTAAGCCCAGAAAAGGAACGTGGGAAGATACAAAGACCAAAAGATCCACTCTAGGTTAGCCCAGAAAAGGAACGTGGTTTAGAGACGTGGGAAGATACAAAGACCAAAAGATCCACTCTAGGTTAGCCCAGAAAAGGAACGTGGTTTAGAGACGTGGGAAGAGAATGAAAGAAGGAAACATAAGTGCGCGTTCTTACACTTATAAAAGTGTGAAATACTCATTTAGGAAAGTAAACAAAGTAAAAAGTAGGACAGGGTAAGAAACAGTCTTCTTCCAACCAGCCATTGCTTTCAGAAAATGTTTGAAAGAACGGGTATAGGAGAGTTAGAAAAAAATACTAAAATGCTGAAGATTACATCAAATGTGTACACTCATCTCGTGTACTCATTCACTCATTCAGGGAAGGTATAAAATAAAGGATAACAACAAACACTTCGCCACGCAAACTTGCACCATTTTTCAACGAATTTATTTAATTCATAGGAATGAAGGAGCGCTGCCGCCTCATTATCATTTGTCAACAGTCTGCTACACTCGCACGCACACACACTCTCTCTCTCTCTCTCTCTCTCTCTTTCTCTCTCTCTATATATATATATATATATTGTGTGACAGTCGCGCTTTTAAGATCAAATTTAAAAGAGATCTAAGTGATCTTCCGTTTGTGTGTGTGTGTGTGTGTGTGATGTGTGTGTGTGTGTGTGTTTGTATTACGTCAAGCAGTCATAATATCTGTAAGGTAACACGCAGCAGAAAAGTACTTTGAGACTTTAATTATGTATAGGCGGTTGGGTGCATTTTGAGGTTCAGTTGAAAAAAAAATTTAAATATGTAAATTGCTGTTTTTTAATTTTTAATTTTTACTCTTTAGGAAAAAGATTTTAATAATTAGATGAAAATTATAATGTTAAAAAATCTTGAGAAACGTTTAAAATGTTTAAGAGACTCGTAAAGTCTGTTTCAAAGTGAATTACAAAACGTAATAAACACTTCATTCGTAAGCCTGGAATTAAAAATTTGATTAATTTCGTCCGTTTCATTTGAAATTATTTTTAATTGCCTTTAATTTACGAGTGAAGTTATCGTCTCACTGCAACGAGTTTACGAGTTATCGTCTCACTGCAACGAGTTTACGACTCTTAACAGTGTAAACAAACGGATCTGCGTGCTTTATACGAAATTAGCTAGTAAAACTGCTCTCATATGGAATCTAAAATGAGGAGGCTGACTACGATTCTTTACCTGAATGCGGAGTGTCAAACACAGCCAACGTGTTTAGTGGAATCAATTTAGATAAAAGGGGCCTTATTCACGTATTACCTGACAGGAAAATGTAGTTGAAAAATAAAACCTAAAATTTTTGTGAGCGTAGAAACTTACGGTAAGAACCAGGTAAAAATGCAAAAATAAGTGGCTCTTTCTCCGAGAGAAATATTGTCGCGTTGATCATTTCCACGTGATTGGTTGTGGAAATGAAATTTTACGATTCACCAATTCATAATTGCTGTAAATCGAGAGCGAGAATTGAATCTTATTATGGAAAATTATTTATTAAAGGAAAGATTATATTTATAATTTGAAATAACATCCTTTTAACCTTTTAAATGTTCCGAGCGATGATTCCTCATTTCACGAAGGTCAAGCTTGTTGTCCCTCCTCTCTAGGCATAAAGGCATTATTTAATTTTTAATTGATTTAATTTCGGTACAAACTGCGACAGTTCAGTTCTTTTTCTTTGTCTGAATTGAATTGAATAACCTTTATTGATAATAAAATAAATGCATTGATCTTACGATTTACAATGACGTAAATGATTGTGAAGCTGGACTATTTATTTTATTTAATTTGGACCTTAAGCTTTAGGCTTTTCTGGGCTCAGGATTATCTGTAGAGATAAGGGTTTATAACAGCGTAAATCTTGCATGAAAGAGTAGTATTACCTTCAAAATTATGGACACGTCATAATCACCAGTAATTTCTTAACCTAATCTAACTTAACTTAGAACCCTACTCTAAACCCACCTGAGTAGATTGATGCCTCGATATGTCCATCTACAAAATGTTATCGAAATGGCGTACTGGTGTAGTGGTTAGCATCGCTGACTTCGAATCCATTGGCCACAGGTTCGATTTCCGATGAAGGCAGGCGGCGCGCAGGTAACCCGACTGTTCATCCTTCCGCACAATAGAAATTGGTTGCTGATCGGGAGGTCGTGAGATTGAGTCCGGGCGAGGACTTTGTAATTTTTGACTGCCCGTGGTCGGTCGTGGTTCGGATTTCACGTTAACCCTTTCATGCCGTATGGGCGCAAATGAGACCATCAAATTTTATGAGATTTTAGTAATTCTGGAGATATAACAAGTGTTTTTTTGTGACATGAAAAGGAAACGAACATCAGGTATGAAAGGGTTAAGCTGTAGGTCTAAGGTGGAACAACAACTTGACCTTCGTCACAATAAACAATTCGGGCGGAAGCCAAAACCAAGGTGTTTGTATATATATATATATATGTATATATAATAATAGCATTTACAGTTATATAAAAAGAGATTGTTTCTGTAGTTGAACTGCATTTTACTGTATTATTTTATACATTTATTTAAGACCTCATCTTTGGTTGTAATTACCATAATTGTGTAGATGTATCATTATATATTTGTCTGAGAATGACAGTTCAACAAATGAATAAAATATACACAAATGAATTGGATGTTTTCATGATTCAGACAGACATCCCGATGATAAAAGCTTAACTCCAATTTTCTATACAAAACTCAAACAGTCAGTAAAAAGAGGGTTGACAAAAGTAAATAGACACCTTTGTTTTTCTTTTTTGTCCATAGTTTTTTATAATAAAAGTGAAAAATAATAGCAAATTTATTGAATCAATATAGTTAGAATCGTGTTACTTTCCCCTCTCCATTTATGTAAAGCTGACACACGTTCTGCCATTCCATTGATCAGCTTTGCCATTTTTGAGGAGAATCATCGTGGTGTCTATTTACTTTCATCAACTCTCTCTCTCTCTCTCTCTCTCTCTCTCTTTGAAAGCTCCCGAAGTAGTTTATACACACTTGAAGTTCTAATAAGTAAAGATGTCAATGTCACCTGAAGCTCATATAGGGATCAATTTAGAATATTACAGAACACTTTTATACCAACTAAAATGGTTTCCTTGTCAACAAAGTCACCGAAATGGTTTAACAACGAAATTAGCAGTGCTATTCGGGAAGAAATAGAGCCTACAAACTACTTAAGTCGCATTTCAACCAGACTAATTCGGAAAACTATATAAACCTACGTAGGAGGGTTAAGTCCTTAATTAGATCAGCCAAACGTGAAGAAGAAGATAGAGTTGCCTCACTCTGTAAAGTTAACCCTAAAGAATTTGTTGCCCATATTAATAGCAGAAAGCCAATTAAGAATTCTGTAGGCCCCTTAAAAGATAGAAATGGCGTACTGAAATTCGGTGATAAAGATATAGCTAATATGTTAAATGAGTTCTTCATTACAGTCTTCACGGAGGAAGACACAATAGAAGTGCCAAGTCTTCGGATTACATATGACGGTGACCATCCCGTAGAGACCATAAGTTTTACGAGAAATGAGGTACAGCAATTAATTGATAAGATGAACAAATACAAATGACCTGGCCCCGACTTATTTCTTTCAAGGGTATTAAAAGAGGTTAGCCACAATGTTGTTGACGACTTAGTAACCATATTCAAACAATCAATCGAGTTAGGGAAAGTTCCAACCGACTGGAAGTTAGCAAATGTTACACCAATCTTTAAAAAGGGTGATAGGGAAAATCCTTGTAATTACCGCCCGATCAGTTTAACATCAGTTGTCGGCAAACTGTTGGAATCTATCATTACAAAACATATTGTGTATCACCTTGAATCTAACAATCTAATTTTTTATTCTCAACATGGATTTAGGCGACATTGATCCTGTCTGACAAACCTGTTAGAGTTTTTCCGTATATGCATAACTGTACGATGCAGTAGGCAATAGATGTGTATCTCGACTTTCAAAAAGCCTTTGACAAGTCCCTCAGCGAGATTGATGGCTAAAGTCAAAGGACTAGGAATCACTGAGCTCGTTTCCAACTGGATTGAGATTGGTTAAAAGATAGAAAGCAGAGAATGGTAATAATGGAGTGGCTTCGAGTGGGCGCCCGTCACCAATGGTGTCCCACAGGGTTCCGTTCTGGGTCCTTTACTTTTTATCTTCTATATTAACGATATAGACGTCGGGCTTCTAAGTGCAATCTCCAAATTTGCAGACGATACGAAATTAGGAAGTAGTGTAGGTACTGAGGAGGGCGTAAGAACGCTTCAGAACGATCTTGACAGGTTGGGCGAATGGTCTGCTACTTGGCAGATGCCATTCAACTTGGACAAAGATATAGACTTAGGAGTCTATATCAGCAAAGATCTGAAACCGTCGAAGCACTGTGCAGAAGTCGAAAAGAGGGCCTTAAAAATATTAGGTTATATTAAAAGACAGTTCCAGTTTCGGAACAAGGAGACTGTAATGTCTCTTTATAATTCACTAGTCAGACCTCAACTGGAATACTGTGCGCAGTTTTGGTCTCCATCCCTCAGGAAGGACATACAAAGGTTAGAAAGAGTACAAGCAAGGGCTACAAAATTGATCCTTCGATGAGAATGCAAAGCTACCAACGGAAATTGGAGCGCCGAAATCTGTTTACCTTAGAGACGAGGAGGTTTCGGGGTCAGCTTATTCAAGTCTTCAAGATGCTAAATGGAATAGACAGGGTAGATTACAGAAACTTATTCTCACTTAATGCCAATCCGACAAGAAATAATGGGTTTAAACTGGAACTAAAGACATTTAGGACCTCTGTTTGCGGGAATTTCTTTTCCTATAAAATAGTTAATATCTGGAACCAACTTCCCTCAGAGGTTGTTTCCAGTCAAAGTGTAAATGTGTTTAAAAATAGGCTAGACAAGGTACTGAATACTCTCATAGTTTAAGACTAAAACATAACATAACTGCAGGAGTTCGCTTGCACGGTGTCTCTGTGGGCATGCTAAATATAGAGCTATTTATATATTTTCCACTTTCCTGTAAAATTTCCTTGGCTACTTTTCCAGGGTCAAGGTATTTCTTCAACCTTTTTCCGTAACTGCCCCTGGCAGGGAGGGAGCGGAGGGTGGGGAGAAAGCCTTCTACTTTTCTATCCAGTTTTCTACTACTGTTAGGATAGTTGAAAGAAAAATAAACTTGTTTAATAACAGGAACCTCCCAGAGTGGACCGGAAGGTCTTTGAGGCTTCCACTTGTCCTTGTAACTCTCTCTCTCTCTCTCTCTCTCTCTCTCTCTCTCTCTCTCTCTCTCTCTCTCTCTCTCTCTCTCTCTCTCTTTAGTACGGTAAGAGTAGGACGATTGATATACTTTATATCGACTTTCAGAAAGACTTTGATAAGGTACCTCACCCCTGGCTAATGGCCAAAGTCCGCGAGCTGGGTATCGGTGGGGAAGTAGGTAGCTGGATTGAAAACTGGCTGAAGAATAGGCGGCAGAGGGTTGTAATTAAAGGGGCTAGTTCGGGCTGGGCCTCGGTCACTAGCGGGGTTCCCCAGTGTTCCGTTTTGGGGCCACTGTTGTTTATCATTTATATAAATGATATCGACGGTGGCATCGTCGGTAGGATCGCCAAATTCAATGATGACACCAAGCTTGGGGCCAATGTTGGGACGCCCGAAGCGATCGAGCAACTGCGTGCAGACCTACGTAAGGATAGGAGAGTGGTCCGAAAAATGGCAAATCCCGTTTAACTTGGGTAAATGCAAGGTGATGCACATTGGCTACGCCAATCCCAAGTCGGACTACTCCATACTGGGGGGTAATATCGAGGCCACTGACTTGGAAAAGGACTTGGGTGTACTAATTAGCAGCGACCTTAAGTTTACAAAACAGTGCGTAGAGGTGGAAAAGAAAGCCCAGAAGCTGTTGGGTTATATGAGGAGGCAATTTCGATTTCGGAACAAGGAGATTGTGCTCTCTCTCTGTACAATTCCCTGGTTCGGCCGCTGGAGTATGCTGTGCAGTTCTGGTCGCCCACCCTCAAGAAAGATACTGAGAGGCTGGAGCGAGCCCACGCGAGGGCCACAAAGTTAATCCCTTCCGTTAGGCATATGGGCTACAATCGATGCTTACGCGCCCTGAATTTGTTTTCGCTGGAAACTCGGAGTCTGCACGGTCAACTCATTGAAGTTTTCAAGCTCTTACACGGGTTCAACGATATCGATTTTAGAAGCATGTTTAGTTTAAATGATAACTCAACTCGCAACAATGGTTGGAAGTTGGATTTGAAACGGTTTAGCACTAGTGTGTGTGGGAATTACTTTACCTATAAGATCTGTAACATGTGGAACAGGCTACCTTCAGAAGTTGTGAACAGTTCATCTGTGGATCAGTTTAAGACAAGGTTAAACCGAATCTTGCACACTATTTGAGAGTGTAGAATTTTCTCTGGCACCCGTTGCCATTGGTACCTCCTCGGTATGGGCCGCAAGGCCTTTTGAGGCACGTCTTGTCCTTGTAACTCCTTGTAACTCTCTCTCTCTCTCTCTCTCTCTCTCTCTCTCTCTCTCTCTCTCTCTATATATATATATATATATATATATATATATATATGCAGTATATATATATATATATATATATATATATATATATATATATATATATATATATATATATATATATGCATACAGGGTGAGTCAAAAGTCTCCATACATAGGCAAAATGGTGATGATAAATAAATGATTATTTATTTTTTATTTTTTTGCAGGTGATGTGCCGAGATGCCTTTATCCCAAGAAGAGCGTACAGAGATCATTCTTCTGGCAGGATCAGGAAGCTGTCGCAAGGTTGCCGAGGATTTTAACAGGAGACACGCCCCGGCACGCACATCACACACGACACCGTTGCCAAACTCATTGAGAAGTTCAAGAAGACTGGAAGTGTTGCAGACCAACCGAGAAGTGGCCGTCCACGAACAGCCACCGATGAAGGCACAGCGGCCATGGTGCTGGCAGCGTTCGCAAAGAGTCTCCAAAAAAGCACTCGACGGATGTCTGCAGAATGCGGTGTCAGCCAAAGAGTATCGTCCGCATTATGAAAGAGCACAGATGGCATCCATACAAAATGCAAATGTTGCAGTATCTTAGCGAAGACGACCCGGACAGGCGGCTGGAATTCTGTGAATAGGCAAGAACAAAAGTGGACGAAGACACGGAGTTCTCGGCTGGCATCCTGTTTTCAGATCAAGCCAACTTTTATGTTCATGGAGAGGTTAATCATCAAAACGTACGTTATTGGAGTGATGACAACCCACACTGGATGAGTCCCTCAAAGACGCAAGGCGCTGGAAAAATGATGGTGTGGTGCGGGATATGGGGCAACATAATTGTTGGTCCTTTTTTCATTGACACCAGTCTGAATACCGAAATGTATCTAACCATGCTGCAAGACACAGTCATGCCGTCCCTGCTGAACGAGGACAGGAGATTTCCAGCGTACTTTCAGCAAGACGGGGCACCACCCCATTACGGTATCTGCGTGCGCCAGTGGCTGGATCAGCAGTTTCCGGGTCACTGGATTGGCCGCCGTGGTCCCGTGGAGTGGCCTCCGAAGTCCTCAGACCTCACACCCCTTGATTTTTACTTGTGGGGGCACTCGAAGGCCATGGTGTACGAGGTGAAAATACAAAACACGGACCACCTAAAGGAACGCATTCGTGATGCGTGTGCACGCATAACACCAGACGTGTTAACGCGCGTTTGCCATGACTGGGAGGTACGCATCCGTATGTGCATTCAGTGTAATGGTGCCCACATAGAGCATATTTTGTGACTTACAAGTGATTGCATAATAAAGTGACCATTTTGCCTATGTATGGAGACTTTTGACTCACCCTGTATATATATTATATATATATATATATATATATATATATATATATTGTAAACTGAGAAAAATATTGTAATTTTCACAAACTCAATGGCTATTATAACTTTCGCGATTATGTTAATTTAAATTACATTTAGAACAGTGTGGGTTGTTAAGTCTTGGTAATTACATAATTATTGTTTGTAATTGAATGAAACTGTGGATGTAAATTACCAATAAATATTTATAATATCCAAAACGTGCTTTCATGTAAAAAGAATAGTTTTATTCCGAGGGATTTTAGCGTTGTTTTGTTTTCCATACAAATGTTAGTATTGATATGACGCTTATCATTATAATATGACGCTTATAATTATAATATGACGCTTATCATTATAATATGACGCTTATCGTATAATTTATAATTGAATTGAATTTATCGTTTAATTAAATCAAACCCGCGGATAACTTGAACTATTTTGGAAAAACAAAATCACGCGCTAAAATATTGTTTAAAAGAAGAAAAATAAATGCTAGAACTGAATTACGCTAATGAATACGCAATACGCAATAAGCAAGATGACAAATTCTTCAAATCTGTCTGCCTTGCCAATGCAAGATCAGCGTTATGATGTAGTGGATTTTCCACACTGATTCAGAATATAAGAATGTAATATTTCAAGAAACAGGATGTGACACTAGAAAGCCCTGAAGAGGGATGGATGAGCCCCACGAAAATCTAATGTATGTAATTTACTGTATACATATGTTGAAAATGCGACTCCAAATTACAGATATATTCGACTCATATATATATGTATATGTATATATATATATATATATATATATATATATATATATATATATGTGTGTGTGTGTGTGTGTGTGTGTGTGTGTGTGTGATTCATTTTTACAAAAGTTTATCGCCTCAAATAACAATATGTTCTGTGCTCTAATAATTTATCAGCTGTTTTTGTGGGTTTAAACCAAAAATAATTCATTAGTTTCACAAAACACTGTTTCCGGTGTGTAGATAGATAAGTAGATAGAGAGATAGATAGAGAGATAGATAGATAAATATTCAAATGCTAAAAATAATTTTTATTGTCAGTTTTAATATTCGTAAAATTTTATCCGATCAGAATTTTTTGAATTCTCATTGTCTGAGAAGTTCCTTTAAATGGCCGATCAGTTTCCTCCTCTTTTGTGTTTACAGCAGTAGAGTAATAGACCGATTCAAAGGATAGTAAAAAATTAAAAAAGGGGGAACAGTAACGTGTCCGCTGCTCGCTATCTCTCTTCATTATTCCGTTGATTGTTGGGTTTTTTTGGATGACAGAAATACTGTTTGAAGCGTTATTAGCGGAGTTTCCCCAAACAAGGGTGCAAAGTATATAACAAACAAACCAAACTCTTTTCCTACCTTTGATTACAACCCGAAGGGCGTCAAAGACCGAAAATAATTTTTCTTTGGTTTTGTGGCTTTCGGGAGTTTTTTTTCCATTTTTTCCCCTCCAAATCAAAAAAGTGATAAAACAAAAGAAAAACAATCACAAAAATGAACATTTCGGAAAAAAGTATAAAATTATCGTAAAATATTCAAGTTCAGATTGAAGGACTAGTGCAGCGGTGTCCAATAGAAATTCCATGCTAGCCACACTTATGGTTTTCTATTTTTCGTATTCGTCCCATCATAAAAAAGGATTAAAAACATATTAAAAAACGACATTTCAAATTATTTATTATTAATATTAAAGATAAATATTACAAAAAAATATTAATAATATCGCCACAACGCAATAGCCTGTTCGCCACATGTGGCGAGTGGCGAACGTATTGGGCACCGCTAGACTAGTGACTATACTTGGGGTTTGGTGGAAGATGTACTCAGTTTGATGACCTGTAAACTAACCTCTTCTACCCCTAGTTTCAGCAAGAAAAACAGTTATCGCTGACTGGAAAATATATAGGGTGTCCCATAAAGCTCTTTACCCCTAAATCTTTTCCCACTAAAATAGGGTGAGAGTAAAGAGAGTAAAGGAACTTATGGAACACCTGTACAGTAATTTCGGCATATGAAGACCATCACCGAACAAGATTAAAATTGTTACTGAAGACTTTCTCTTTTTAACTAACTATAAAGAATTTACGAATTAGCAAATTCCAGTACTATGGGTACATTTCTGTATAGGGGGTGCGGGGTAGAGGTAATTGGGAGAGTGCCAGAGTGCCAGTGCCAAAGGGGTGTCAACCCCCAAAAGTAGAAAACTGAATATAGAATAACCTAACCAAACCTAACCTAACCTAGCCTAACCTTCTCCTGGTGATATATATATATATATATATATATATATATATATATATATATATATATATATATATATAAAGGGTGATCCAGAGAAATGGGACCCAAAAGAAACCCCTGTAACTCTTAAAGTATAAGTCCTTTTATAAAATCATACGCATCATTCGAAAGAGGATAGTTACAAGTTTGTACAGGATTGTATAGGTTTTGACAATACAAGACAAGATAAGATACAAAACAAAATAAAAGTGTTAGTTAAAACTAACCCTTCAAGATGACTGCATGGACTGTGGAACAGCTGCGTTTCATAACTGAGCAATATTATGAGCATGGAAGAAGTGTAGTTTCAGCTCTTAGAAGGTGATTTTTGACACCTGAAAATTTGTCTTGAAAGATCTTTGAGCTGAAACTACACTTCTTCCATGCTCATAATATTGCTCAGTTATGAAACGCAGCTGTTCCACAGTCCATGCAGTCATCTTGAAGGGTTAGTTTTAACTAACACTTTTATTTTGTTTTGTATCTTATCTTGTCTTGTATTGTCAAAACCTATACAATCCTGTACAAACTTGTAACTATCCTCTTTCGAATGATGCGTATAATTTTATAAAAGGACTTATACTTTAAGAGTTACAGGGGTTTCTTTTGGGTCCCATTTCTCTGGATCACCCTTTATATATATATATATATATATATATATATATATATATATATATATATATATATATAAATAAATATTTGCGTGTGTGTGTGTGTGTGTGTGTATATATATATAGATATATATACAAACTCAGAATGTGTATATGCGCGCGCGCGCGCGTGTATATATATATATATATATATATGCTATAACCCCTCCGGCTATGGCCCTCGGGTGATTCGGAGTCGACGGGGGTTCTGGTTAGGAGGCAGCAACGGATATTTCTCACGATAGTTTTCTTCTATAACATTCTAATTTTTCTCTCATTTCTTTTTTCTCTTTCTATAATACTCTGATACTTTCTCTGAAGGTTCGCCGATTTTCTTTTTATAACTTATCGGGAACTATTTTCCCTACTTTATTTTACTGAGTTCTCTGAAGAGAGCCCAACTCGAAGAGGAAAAATAAAAAGTTTTTCTCACTGTAATTTACTTCAAAAAATGTACAGGTAGTGCTCTGAATTTACAGTGGTAGAGGTTCGACCTCTTTCGACTATGGCTCAGGCCGGAATCTAAAAAGTTAAGGAGGCAAGGGGCCTCTGCCCTCTCCTCGCAGCGAGGCTGCTAACAAGGGAGTCTCGTAGTAGTGACCAAAGAAGAGTGAAGTAATGAAGTGAAGTTAATTTTTTACAATTACATGTATCATATAAATCTAAATGTTGGGGGAATGCAGTTGAAGGTTGAGTTCCCCCCTTTAAACACATGATCAGATGTTTGAAAGATTCCAAATAAAAATTAAAAAAATAAAAATAAAAACTAATCATATTTTCGCCGAGTATACATTTCTGAAGGCGATATAATTTCGTAGTAGTACATAAGTACAATTTAAGTACATTACTGAGTACATTTCAATTTTGGTTTATTACAATTATGATTACGATTATGGATTAATTCACATTTCACTTAGTATCGTTAATTACAGTTAACCAGTTACTATAATTTTGTTTTGTTTTTACAGTGTTTCATATTAATAG
Source organism: Bathynomus jamesi (assembly GCA_023014485.1). Classification (NCBI taxonomy): domain Eukaryota; kingdom Metazoa; phylum Arthropoda; class Malacostraca; order Isopoda; family Cirolanidae; genus Bathynomus; species Bathynomus jamesi. Next base: position 125,588 of record JAJOZX010008130.1, on the reverse strand, counting down.
ACAATAAGATGTTAGAAATATAATACAAAGTACATGGGCATATACGAGATAATTTATACACAACATGACAAACATGATTTACCATAACGCATGATAATGTATTATAAATTGAAATTAGAGCCAGAGGAGATTTTTCGTTTTCAGATGTTCAATTCATGCTGATTAGTGGAATTCGACCACTCGCCTAAGCATTTATGAATATCTTGCGAGAAATTAATTAATTTAAAGAAAAGAAATAAAAAGAATACATGTGAACGGATGTACAATTGTACATGTACGTAACGACGTACGTAATCATCAGGGGACATGTACGAATGCATAAGTTTTGTACACATATTGGTACGTAACACAATAGATTGTGTGCGTAATATAGACACGCGTAAAATATGGACTGATAGGTTGATCGGCATCAGTAGTTAGGACACAATATATAAATAATGACGTATAGAAAATGAAGTTTTTTATTATTATTATTAAAGAATTTACCATACATTGAACATGAAAGATATCCACATACCAAATGGGTGATTCAGTATTCGCGGTATGGAAAACGTGAAGAGAATTAAGTTACTTTATGACGTCATAGTT
>JAJOZX010008130.1:112500-120000 GCA_023014485.1 Bathynomus jamesi | reverse complement strand
TATTGTCTAATATCGGTTTCTTTCCAGTGGAATGCTTAACGATGTTTATCATAGATGGTGTGCGCAACTTTTTCATAACACGTCGCGCAGCATCTATTTTATAGGAAAAAACTACATAATTATACGATTTATACCACTCAAACAATTCATTTGAATTTTGAATATTATGTGTATTATTGGGTTTTCTTAGCTGACAAAAATGGTCTGGTGTTAGCCATGTTAAAATAATGAAGTGTCAATGCCGATTAAAGGGTTAAAGGAATGCCTATATGTTTCCTTTGTTAGAAATGAAAGGAACCAGTTTTCGTTTGTAATTTTATACTAATATATTTCAACATATTACTATGAACGCAAAAGTAGGCGTATGATTATAAGAAGTCTGAAACGCGCAATGATTATACCCTGGTATATACCGTAAGCCTACCTGAGAAATGAGAATATTCATTGAAACAATAGGTAATTCATAACATAACAGCACAGCACAGCAAGTTCCAAAGTGTGTGAGATGCATCTGTTATTGAATGTCCCAAAGTCCACCGCTTCAATCAAAGACACAATATTTTCTCCATCACCAAGCTCTAACTCAGCAAATGGATTCTCCATTTCATTTTCACTCCTATTTTCGTCGGTTTCAAAATCTAAAAAAAAAAAAATATTTTACCTTTTTTTATCTCTTTTTTCTATTATAAAAGGGAATATTTCTCAAATAATATATTTTATATTACATATTTTATGTATTCCTGCAAGTGTATTGATCATTTAATACCGTCCGTAAGACTTTTTGCACTACTATCTTCCATGAGTTCTTCATCTAAAAGGCGACAGCACTTGATCATATCGGACCCGTTGTCTGTTGCAATGGATACAACTTGTGCAGATCCCAAGTCGTACTCGGTTAACACAGACTGAATGGTTTGTTTCAAAACATCTCCTGTGAAATTAATTATTTACTACTGATTTAGATTTAAAGTAACATTCTTTTACATATACTGTAATATTGTACGATATATATATATATATATATATATATATATATATATATATATATATATATTTGTGTGAACTGTAAAATAATTTTTTGTGTGAAATGTAAATAATTTTTACCTGTATGCGAGCAGTGAAGTTCCTTGACAGCCAATGTTTTCACTTCAATTTTGTTTTCAAAGTCATATTGGGTTTGAATACCTAAAAATCCTCTATCTAAGCGACTGCGACAATCTACTTTTAAATGAAACATTTTTTTTTTAAGAAGTATTTTTAACTTATTTTTGTTCAGCTATTGCTCTATCGAGAGTCAAAGTAGCAAGATTTTTTCTGTTCATGTTTATATTCATTGCAGATAGAAATGGTTTAACCAAAATTTTAAATCCAATATCTTCTACAATGCTAAAAGGCCGCCCGTCTATTGTCACCCACGAAATAAGGCCATTTTCTAAAGTTTTCTTATCAAGTTGCGGGTGAACTCCAACTTTAATTTGTTTAAAAAGTTTTTAACGCTAGTTTGGCCTACATCCATTCCCTTGGTTTGTATTTGAGTTTTCGAAGTACTGCTAGCGCTAGGTAGGCTTTTATCATGATCCTCAACGTTACGATATATGTCTGGGTGACACGATTTTAGGTGTCGCTTTAGGTTTGTCACATGATTCCCACTATACACTTTTCCACACTTTTCAATTTAGCATGTAGATGTTTTATCAATATTATTATATTTAAAATATTCATTTGTAAGGCTAGTTTTTTGCTACCACTCCCCACTGGAGACCAACCAATGTATGCAGTACACAACTCACAAACAAACAATAAAATATATTAGGATTAGGCTATTCTTCCGTCACCGTTAACTCTCCACTTCCAGTGAGTCATTTGGAGGGTGGAGTGATAATTCAATACATTGTTGCCAAATCTAAAGGCGCACACATAAATTTTGTAAACTAAAAACCCGGCTGTGCGGGTCCTTCACTTTCGGGTCGGGTCAGGGTCTGGGTCAATTTTAAAATTCACTTTCAGGTCTGGGTCCGGGTCCGGGTCTTTTTTCTAATTCACTATCGGGTCCGGGTCCGGGTCTTATCTCACTTTCGGGTTAAACCCGGGTCCGATCTGTCAGCCCTGGTGTGTGTTATCCATATAGATAACACTCACGGTCATTCTGTGTGAGCAAGGCTTTGTGCCGAAACGTAACGGAATATAACTACATCTCTTGTCTGTGACTTTCTACCACCCTCAAACCGCTCATATATATATATATAATATATATATATATATAATATATATATATATATATGGGGTAATTGTATACAATATCCCCCCTCACCTCAGTTTCTAATAAAAATTATTGCAATGCGTAGAAAATAATAAATAAAAACTTTCCTTTAAGTAAAAAAAAATTTCGGTCGATCATATTTATGGAGATATTATTTAATTAACGATATCCATTTGACGTGACGTTTTTCTGAATGGGCTATTTTTTCGTTACTCTGCGACTTAATTAGTTGGTGGGTTTCTGTTCTGGCTATTTTTTTTTCTAATTGGATTCAGTTTGGGTAATACCTCAGTTTGGTCGTGTTTGTGATAGAATTATGACGTGCTGTTCGTGTGGTTTCGACTTTGAGAGCTTGATTCGTCATGTGCCCTAGATGAAGACTAAAAAAGTGCATAACTTAACATGTTATTACATTATCATTTGTATAATTTAGGTCTCGGGGGTACGGGGGCGGAGCCCCCGTAAAGATCACGCATCACAAATTGATCGGTATCGGGTCCACTTTGTGATGCGTAATCTTTAAGGGGGCTTCGCCCCCGTACCCCCGAGACCTAAATTATACAAATGATAATGTAATAACATGTTAAGTTATGCACTTTTTTAGTCAAAAATACATTTTTCTAGTATACATTTTTCTAGGTTAGGTTAGGTTAGGTTAGGTTAGATTAGGTTAGGTTAGGTTGGTTTTCGAAAATAAATAAAGTAATTACATGCTATAAATAAAGGTTTTACATCGATTGTGAAGTCAGTTTCATAAAATTGAGGTGAGGGGGATGTTGTATACAATTACCATATATGGTATGTTTCTAAGTTCAGCGGTAAATGCTCTCTTATACCAGTGTGGGTGTTAAACATCAGTGAATTCGCGGTAATAATTTATTAAGTGAAAGCGGTGGCATATAGCGTGTACAAAGAAAAACTACATCAATTGAAACATAATTTGAAAATAACGGAAAATCAGCCCCTGAGATTTTTAAATTAGCCTATACATGGAAAGAAGGTCAGAGAAAATTCGAAAGAGCCATAAAACGGGAAGGTCAAGTTTTCGAGACGAAATTTGAGAAGTGAGAAGAAAAGAGGCAAACTAAAGGAAAGAATAAGGGAATAAAGGAATAAAGAAAGAATAAAGAATAATAAAGAATAAAGAAAGCAGAAAGGAACGAATAAAGGAAAGAATGGCAAAAAATACGAAGAAATGTGTAAATTGCGGTAAATTCAGAAAGCTGAATAGAGCTGGATTATGTTTAATGGAATGCGCTGCGCATCAGCTTTGCGATTGCAAAAATGAAGTGGCCCAGGCCACGGGCTTAAAATGCATTCTGTGTAATACCTTTAAACACTACGAATGCATGAACTTAAATAGAAAAGACAAGAAAATGATAAATAGAATAAATAACAAAACTATAGACATTTACGGCTTCCTGTGCATCACATGCATGAAAAAAAATAAGAATATGGTACAAAGAGCAATGAAAATGGGCAATACATGTTTACCGATAGATGACGAGGAAAACTAGGAAACGTTGACACAAATAAACACGAGAAGCAGGAAAACGCAATACAGGAAAGCGCGCTACAGCAGAAACACGAGGTGCAAGACAACACAATACAGGAAAGCACGCTACAGCACGCTACGCTACGGGGAGAGAATGAAATATCCCCTGCCAAAGGGAGAGATAACAGGAACATAAAAGAGAAAGAGAGGGATACCAGGAACATAAAAGAGAAAGAGAGGGATACCAGGAATACAAAGGAGAAAGAGGAAGATACCAAGAACACTAATGAAAACTCGTCGAAGACGGGACAGAAAAAAGCAATTGAATCACATAGGGCTCGTAAGGAGATTAAACGACGCGCCATATGTGAATACTAAAAAACAGGGTCGTGCATATATGGATCATCAAACTGCAGGTACAGTCACCCAAAAAAATGCTTCGATATGAAGAATGGAAGATGCAGATACGGACAAAACTGCCACTTTTTCCACCCTCCTCAGTGCAGCTAGGATGGTGGATATTTAATTTCTTGACGCAAAGAACACAAAGAGTGGTGGTAAACGGAGTTAAATCGGAAGTCTCGGAAGTCGTGAGCTCTGTCCCACAAGGGACAGAGCTCTTTGCTGTTTATAATAATGATTGCAGATATTGATGCAGATATCAATAACAGTATTGTATCATGCTTCGCAGATGACACAAAGATATGCAAGGAAATATTGAACGAAGATAACATAAGAAAATTGCAAAACGACATTGAAACATTATTCCAGTGGGCAGAAGACAACAATATGAAGTTCAACGAAGAAAAATTCCAACTTCTAAAATATGGTAATAACAAGGAGCTATAGAGAAAAAGGATACAAAACTATGCAAGCCAAACAGAAAACACCAAATCCACAAGTCAGGGATCTTGGAGTAATAATGTCGTCGGATGCAGAATTCAGAGAGCACTATAACATCAAAATCACAACGGCTAGAAAAATAATGGGAATCATCTGGAGGAGCTTCCGCAGCAGAAAAGCAAACATCATGCTCAAATTATGGAAGATTCTAGTCCTACCAATAATTGAGTACTGCTCAGTACTCACAAGCCCATACAGAAAACGAAACATTGCGAACATTGAAGCTATACAAACAAATTTTACGTCTAAGATAGAGGAAACGGAAGGTGAAGACTACTGGAACTCTACTCTACTCCCTGGAACTCTACTCTCTCGAAAGAAGGCGCGAGCGGTACACAATAATATACATATGGAAAATACTTGAGGGCTCTGTCCCTAACCTCAGAAATGAAATAGAAACAAACTGGAATGAGAGAAGAGGCAGATTTTGTAGGGTCCCAGCTGCGGTGGGACAAGGAGCCATGAAAACGAGGATGGAAAATACCCTCAGAATACGAGGCCCAAAGCTTTTCAATGTCCTTCCAAAAGAAGTGAGGAATCTCCAGCATACCGACCTGAATAACTTCAAGAACCAGCTGGACAGATTCCTGTGCAAAGTCCCTGACCAGCCATGTGTGGCTGTGTGGCTGGCTACGAGGGCAGGAGGAGATCAGACAGCAATTCCCTCCTTCACCAAGTCCCGCAAATGAGGCGGGATGCTGCAGAGGGGTCCGCAGGTCGATCTTAAACCGTCGTTCAAGCTCACCTAAAGTAACCTAAAGTAAGTAAGTATATATATTTGCAGCTACCGCTTACCCTATGGACACACCCACCGTACGCCACTGATATATATATATATATATATATATATATATATATATATAGGGTGAACCAAATGTAGGTGGACAGTAAATGATAACGTTTATTTTGAGAATACATATTTAATTTTTTTGTATACTATAATACAAAATAAAATTTAAATAAATTTAGTTATAATATTTAATATAATATAACACAAACACCATAGTTATAATGAACACCATAGTTATAATATAATATAACACAAACCGTATTCAACCTACTGTCCACCTACTTTTGGTTCACCGTGTGTATATATATATATATATATATATATATATATATATATAATATATATTATATATATATATATATATATATATATATATATAATATATATTACTCCAACGTTTACTGTTAACAAGTGGAAATAATGTAGCGGATTTCTATAGAAATTTTTGGATTTTTAAATATTTATGAAATGGAACAGAAGAATAAAATTATAATCACTGTTTTATATTTATTGAAGCACAGCAAAATAATGAATTCACTCGCTTTTCACAGCTTTAATAAATATTATTACAATTATTAATTTCTGTTATGTATATATGTATAGTATAGTGGCGCTCACCAGTATTCATTCAGAGAAATATTTCAGTTATATTCGTCCTTATCTTTTGTATCATGAATACGATAGACGATAGTTATGAAAAATTTGTTATTCGTTTAGAAAAATTTTACAAATATAAAAATTAATTTAACTCCAACATATGATGTAAAATTTAAAAGAATTTAAGGAAAATAAAAAAGATTTTAAAGTGTAAAAGTTTTCTTACATTTATTTATAAAATTATTTAATACTTTGTGTGTCCATTTTAGGCTTCGAGAATTTAAATTTTTTTATTACCAGTTGGCTCTTTATTGATTTGAGACTGTTGGCAATTCTGAATTCTAGAATTTTCTCTGTGAATCTTCACGGAAGACGGATGACTGTACGAGCCATTAGTAAGCAATGGGTTGTCGTAGTAAAGAGCTGTTTACAGATCTTAATAGAGCTGTTATTGCTGCACACGAGTCTGGAAAGAGTTATAGAAAGATAAGAGGAACTTCGAATTGAATTTACGCTGGTTGCGGGAGTTGCAAAGAAATGGAAAGGCATTGGAACAATCAAAACTCTACCAACTCTAGAAGGATTGAAAGACTGTCTGCTGCGAATCTATGAGTGACTGCGGGTGATATTTGCCAAACATTAATACTGTGTAAGTTCATGTTCATCCTTCTACCGTATGTCGTACATTGAGAAAGAATGGTCTGCATGGAAGAGTTTTACGAAGAAAACCTCTGCTACGAAAAGCTCACAAAGAAGCTCGTTTAAGGCACGCCAAGGATCATCAAAATGATAGATTTGTATTCGGGAAAAAAGTTCTCTGGACAGACGAGACCAAAATTGAATTACTTGGGAACAAGAAGCCACAGTATGTATAGCAAAAATCAAATACTGCAATACTTTTGTGCTTCTTGTCAACGAAAGCTTCTTGTCATTAATGGAATCTCGAATTCGAAGAAATATTAGGAAATTTTAGAAGAAAATTATTGCCTTCATTTCGGGAGTTGCGAATGGGTCGCATTTGGGATAGGTACTGCAACAAGATAATGATCCAAAACATAAAAGTAAGAACAGCACGAAATAGCTTCAACAAAAGCATTTTAAGCTGCTCGAGTGGCCCAGTCAAAGCCCAGATCTCAGTTTAATCGAGAATTTATGGTTGGATTTGAAAAATGCTGTCTGCAAGAGAAACGCTTCGAATCTGAATGAATTGCAACAATTTCCTCTAGAAGAATAATCTAAAATTTCGACTGAGAGATATCGAAACCTTGTAGAAAAATGCTCAAAACGAATCATTGAAGTCATTCAAGCAGAAGGTGGACACGCAAAGTATTAAATAATTTTGTAAAGAAATGTACGAAAACTTTTGCATTTTAACTTTTTTATTTTCCTCAAATTCTTTGATGTTTTACATTATATATTGGGGTTAAACTCATTTTTTTATTTGTTAAAATTTTC
>JAJOZX010008130.1:50000-107500 GCA_023014485.1 Bathynomus jamesi | reverse complement strand
CTGTTATGAATCCTACATCAAAAACTGCCTTAAAAGAAGCATTAAAGCATGGCAAAAAGTCTGGCAAGTGGCAAAAAGTCTGGGGTCCGGGATAACAGGAAAGTACCCAAATTTCTAATTAATAATCACGTCATATTGCATTAATTAACAAATCACATTAATTCCATTTATTATAATAGTATGACGTCACACACACACACACACACACACACATATATATATATATATATATATATATACTATATATATATATACACTTTTTCCCATGTGGCTTCCCCATCCCGCAGCCTCTCTGCATAGATGCCCCCATACTACTATTGCAATTTATTTTTAAGTAAATGAAGCAAAGAAGCTGCATTACGGACTTCAACATGCAAGCCTAGTTTTAAAAGACATAAAATAACGCATAACTTTTAAATAGAGGCCAATAACTTACACGGAAAAGTTAAATTGACTCTGACGAGACGTTTAAATGGAAAAAACACATTTTTCATTCTTGTGAGCAAACTCCGAAGCAAGAAATTAATCACAAATGAAAGTAAAGCAAACTGGAACATCAGTCGTAAACTTTATGACTACCTTCGTTTTAATCAATTTCCTTCACATATATATATATATATATATATATATATATATATATATATATATAGAGAGAGAGAGAGAGAGAGAGAGAGAGAGAGAGAGATTTTTAAAATTGTTTGATAAAATTAAGAGAAACTTGTTGCTTTGAATAAATATGTTCTGCTATAACGTAATGAATTCCATATTGTGCTTGTTATTTTAATATACTAATTAAAAAACTAAAAAAAACTAAAAAATGATGTATTAAATTTAATGTAACATAATATAATTCATGAAAATTATACCAAATCTTTGTGAGACAAGTGTGTGTGTGTGTGTGTGTGTGTGTGTGTGCAAGATGACCATAAATTATCTTTAAATATTCAATTCAATTTGTAAAAATAATTTATGGACACCCTGTATACATACTATACGTTATCGGTAAAAATTTTCAAGCGTCAACTTTTCTGTAAGTTTAATGGTCAGTAAATGTTTCATTATTTTAAATAATAGCTGTGAAATGAGTCACACACACACATTGATGAAAGTCTGATTGAACGATGTACAGAGTGCCTCCCAAAAATAAAAAGGTTCAGTCGACAAAGTCGTTCACTGGGAGATATTTCTGAACTTGACTTTTGTTTGTATAATTTACGTACTGTATCATTTCTTTCATCCGCTGACCTTCTGTCTTTTATATATATATATATATATATATATATATATTATATATATATATATATATATATCATGGCAACTCTAGCTCTTCAAGACTACTCGGGCTCTTTTTAAATTTTCAAATCTACATATGAGCCGACATTTAAATGCTGACAATAACTTAAGATTATCAATAAAATAAATAAATACATACCTCGGTAACAAAATTATTTGAATTTTATTTACTTGAACATAAAATCCAAGCGTCTTGGTTTTAAAGCAAATTCCTTTAATATTCGGTCATGTAATTCCTTTTTGCTTTCTAAATCAATAAGTATTTCTTTTTCAATTGAAATCCTAGCCAGGGACGAGAGCCGTTCTTGAGCCATTGTGTTTCTTAAATATGATCTAATTCGATCAAGAACAGAGAAACTTCTTTCATTTGAAACAGAAGTTACAGGTATGGTAAGAAGGAGCTGAATCAGCTTTGTGGGTTTCTTTTAATGATAACACTATGTCCTCCATGGGTGGGCTATACTTCTCAGAATACTTATAATATTAAAAAAAATCAGATTATTTAAGAAAAGCGAACAACCTCACACTACGGCAAAAATCAAACTACACCGCCCCAAGGCAGTTGAAGGCACTCTTATCGAAATGTAAAAAGTTACCATGTATCGCCAGAAATAAAAATTGTGCCTCTACAAGGCCGAAGGATATAAGCCCGAGTTGAAATGTTTTTTTCTTTATAAAAAAATTAATAGGAGGAAAAACGTATTTTATTTAATGAGAATTAGAAGAAGGACTATTATGTAACCGTATGCAAGCAAATAATTATTCATTAAAAGAACTTTAAATACACGATATTACTTATACTTTCTCGGGCGTAATGTCTTGCGCCCGAGTATAGGATCTTGAAAGATTACACGAAAACTTAATGTGTCAATATAGTTTTTTTTAGGTAGTAAGGGTATCTAAATGCGCTCAAAATTTGCTTGCGTGACGAAGGCTAGACAGAAAAATAGTAACACACTACCAGCCAAAAACCATTTTTACAATTTGTATTTAAAACTTTTTTTTTAAAACTTAAATCTATAAATACACAATTTTATCTCTCATGCTTCTCTTTGCCCCTTGCCTCTCGGGCAAGACCATATAATTTACGAGTTACATATGTTACAAATGTTTGAAATGTCTTCCTCTAAGTTCTGCTTACTTATGAATACGTACGGAATAGTTTCTGACAATCGGCTGAAGTGTTTCACTTGAAACTGCAAATAACCCTCGTTACAGCATCTTTGAGATCAGGAATGGTCACTAGGTTCTCTTTGAAAACATTTTCATTAACAAAACCCCATAGAAAAAATCTGAAAGAAGGTGAGAGGTCAGAGCTTGGAGGCCAAGGAAATTCAGACCTGTGGGAAATTAATCTGCCAGGAAAGTGATTATTGAGACTGCATGGACGGGTTAGCTGATGTGCAGTTCGTCCGTCCTGTTAAAACCAAGCACCAGGAACGGTTTTCACACACCTCCAGAAAAGTGGAGGCGTGTGAGAAAGAGGCCTCTCACTCCAGAAGATTGAATATGGATGACTACTGAGACCACACCATACTGTTATATTTGGGGAGTGGAGTGGTAACTCAATAACTCAACAAAGTGAGCTGGTTTCTCCATGCCCCAAAACCGACAATTGTGTTTGTTTATCATACCATTCAGGTAAACATAACATTGATCGATAAAATTATGTTGCCTATGTTGATTTCTGCTTGATAACAACTCCTACTGAATCGCCCACAAACTTCATAACGTCGACGCTCATCATCTGAGGTTAACTGTTGCATCAACTGAACTTTGTAAGGAAAAGCCTTCAGATCAGATTTTGACACTCTAATTACTCGTACATTTGTTTGAAACACTCCAGCTTCATGTGAGATGCGCCTTGTTGAATTTTTAGGGCTACACGCAATCACTTCGCTAATTCTGTTTACGGTCCCTGGAGTTAGAATAGTCCTTGGATGTCCAGAGTGTCCTGCATTATACTGTTCATTACAGAGCCCGTCCCTTTCCACTTTGAAACTATAGGGCGGATAGTCTTCGAGGTTGGTGCATCACGTCCGGGGAGTTGTCTTCTGAACGCACACTACACCCCTATAACTGATTTCAACTATACATTCTTCTCGACAATGCACCATGGGTTACCTGCAAAGAAAGTATGTCAAAATATGTTATAAAAAATGTCAAAAAAATGTCAAAATATGTCACAAAAAATTTGTTTGATTACCCGACCTAATTCATGTTTATTTGACATTCCTACCATCCAAGATGATTTTTTCCTGAACTTTTAAAATCGGGTAAATATTTGTGACTCACCCTGTAGCTTTGCAGTTGCAGCTTTGTTAGTTTTTTCATAATAAATGTTTAAAATCGGGAAGATCACTTGTAATGACCCGGTACTATAGTAAATAGTTCCGGTTGCCCTTACCGAAAATAATAATATATTATAAAAAAACATCTCCGATTACTTTGTTCTTTGCGCGGATTTTCCAGGGGAATTTTCCATGCGTTATGAGTTTGTGTAAAAGATTTCGACCGCAGTCCAGGATCTTCAGTCACAATGTCAGATTCCTTTCTCTCTCCTTCTTCCTCTCTTAGATCTGCACTTTATTCTCCTGGTGGCTCTTCTACTGTCTCTAACTCAATATCTTCATGTTGCTCTTGTTCTTGTTGTCCTTTTGCCTCTTTCTAAAGAAAAAAATTGGTAAATTCTCAGTACCTTTTTTATGCCTCCTTGTTGGAATTTTTCGTTTTCTAGTTCTATTCATGTAGCGCCTGTGGCTGGGCATGACCACTTTTGTCGCGTCACGTATTAGTGATAATAAACCTAATCTAATAATTAAAATTATGATTTAAATACCATAACTGGGGAAGTATTCTGCAATTTAAATTTGAATTTAATGTAATCAGTAACACTCCTTGTCGTCCAGCGTGGATCAATAGAACGAAAGAGAAAAAAAAGGCGTGTAAACCATTTGTTCTGAAACTTATCTTTTACGACATTTTTTTATTTCTCAATTAGGAGGCAGATGTACGATAACGTTTCATTACTCATGAGGTTCAGTTGCCCAATACATTTTTTTGAGGGGGCTTTCTATTGTATCGCTTTTGTTTCTGGTTCGCTCGCAAATAAATGAATAGGATATACAGGGAGGGAGCAAGTGACTCGCGTTTGTTCCCTGCAGATCCCCATATACAGTATACTATAGGAATGGAAGTTATAAAAGTAGTATGTTATAAAAAAATCATTTGCAGCAATATTTAGCATAATATTATCTAGAATAATATTTAGAAATAATATTCAGAAATAACATTTATCCACAATAAGACCTAGAAATAATATTTATCGAGAATAATATTTAGAAACGTTTAGAAATATTTTATATCTAGAATAATATTGAAAGTAATATTTATCTAAAATAAATATAGAAATAATATTTATCTAAAATAATATTTATGGAAAATTATTATCTAGAGTAATATTCAGAAATATTTATCAAAAAATAATAGTGTAAATATTTTTGGATCTCCTCTTTTCTAGAGACCCTACGCCATGACGTACTTTGCTTAACCCTAACGCCGACTGGGTCGAATACGTACCGTTTCAAATACACGCATTTAGACTTAACCCTACAAAAATGTTCGGCGTTAAAGGGTTAATGATTAATCCGGCCATGTCCATTATTATCAAGGACCAATTTTGGCCTTGTATAACACTGTCGAAATGCTGTCGAAATAGTCTTGATCGAGCTTATTCCATGTTGTTGAAATGCTCTCACGCTGTTGATTGACATCTTGAATATTTTGGCTGTAATCTTTGTCAACTAAACGTTCGCATATGAAATAGTCAACTGGATTTAAATCCAGACTGTTTGGTGGCCTATCTTCTGAAGCGATGAAATCGGGATTGTTTATGCAAGTATACACCGTCACTTTCAATTTCAGGCAACATCTTTTTCAAGGTATCGTCACAGTAATGTTATAAATGTTTTCACACCTTTGTCGACGAAAACAATGGATGTTTCTCCTATTGAAAACCATTTCATCCTTAATAGTGGGCCGGCCAAAAATTGAAAAGTCCTCTAGAAAAAAACTTAACGGCGTTTTTTGTTAATAGCAGGCACCCACCTCAGATAAGTAGTATTGAGGATGCCAAACAAGATGTGGGTGGATGCCACTCTCAATTTTGGGTCTGAAGGTCCCATGCAAGGTTACAAAAGTCAAATTCTGAAAAATTCCAAATTTTTGCATTTCAGTGGTGGCTCTATGTAACAACGTGTTTAAAGGTGTATCAGTAGCACATAAAGCATATTTTTGTAATTTTATGGATAATAATTGAATGTAACTATGACTCTGGATGTCTTTATTTCCATTAAAACTACATTTAGCATGCTGGGTGAGATGCGCATGTGCCTACTACTACCATAGTAATAGCATACTTTCACATGTTGAATATTTTCAATGCACTGGCTGGTCAGACATTGGTTTGATATATGCAATTAAAAGAGTGCAGACAGTGCCAGCTGGTAAAATAATAATAATACTAATAATAATAATAATAATACTGCTAAAGGATAGGTATGTTTCGAATTGTTTCAATATATCTGTGGCTACTACATACTGCCATTTCCACTTGTCTTTGCAGATAGGGAGCTCATCAGCAATGGACCCTGTAGCTGTCATCAAGCGCAAGAGGGAACGTCAGGATGTCAGTGAGGATTGTTGCTTCTTCTGCCAAAGCAGCGCTGGTGACCTGCGCACAGCATCAGCAGAAGGAAAAGCAAGAACTATGACTGTGGGCGATGAGAGAAAGAACCTGGGAGATACCTACTATCTTGATGTTTTACAAAGACTGGAAAGTCATTCCAAGGATGATTTCAATGCATTGGAACTCAAGTAGCATAAATCATGCTACTCTTTATTCACCTCTGAAGGCAAACTCAAAAGGCTGAAAAGTCAGCAGCAGACCATGGGTGCATCGGCGACCACAAAAAGTGCAGGCTCTCAGGCTTTTCCCCCAAAGCGTAGACGTTCAACACCAATGACTGACTGGACCCTCTGCATGTTTTGCCAAAAGAAGACCACAAAGAAACTGCACAAGGTGGAGACAATGGAGAAGTCAGATGACTTGATCCAGCGTGCCAAACTCGACCCTGTCATGAGCATCGAAGGGTCGAAAACCTTCGCTGATGTCTACAAAGCTAAAGTTTCCACCAAGCAGAACATGCAGAAGACCATCAAAGCTGACAGAAAGCTACTACATTGGCTCCTGAATGCCGCGACCGCAGGTCGCATGGTGGAGATGGTCAACGTCTTGAAGCATGAACTGTCCCTAGTCCCATTTAATCTGGCGAAGGCAGAAGGAGAGATGAATTCGACATCGAAGTCTGAGCTGATGAACATCCTGATGGCTCAGCAGACCATAAGCTCAGAGGTTCCAACCTCTGATCTGAAGACCTGTGTGATGATAGATGGCCATGCACTCATCCAAGCTCTTGGCAAGCCTGGCGGCTGTCGGACATTCGGCGACTATGCTGAAGTGTTCTTCAAGGCCCTGATGAGTTATTTCAATGAACACACAACAAGAGTTGATGTCATCTTTGATCAGTACGCAGGGGAAGGATCGATCAAAGCAGTTACCAGGACAAAGCGTGCAAGCAAGAAGAAACCGATTCGGAAAGTCATTGATGACCCACAAGTTCCACTGCTTGAAGTGTGGAAAAACTTTATGGCCCTGGATACAAACAAGGCTAACCTAGCCTTGTTTCTGTCTAACGTCATCACTGAGAAGGGCAGAGATCTTCAAGAAAGATGTCAGCTGGTGACAGGGGGTAGCTTCTCTGAAGCCACTGAAGTACGGTCAACCAGACGACATGACGTTCCATTGCATAGCAACCATGAAGAGGCGGACACCAGGCTCATCCTTCACTCATGTGATGCAGCGTCCCAGGGCTATGAACGAATACTGCTAGTGTGCAGAGATACTGATGTAATGGTGCTGCTGATTCACTTCGTTTGCACCAAGGTCGCTGAAGTGTGGATGCTGTGCGGAACGGCCAAGAACCGAAAATGCTACCCCGTGCACGATGTATTCAAGAGTTTGTCGCCCCTAGTCAGGGACAACCTGGTCAGCTCCCACGCTTTGACCGGTTGTGACACAGTCTCGTCCTTCAGTGATCATGGAAAAAAGAAGTGTTGGAAGGTGTTCAGTGACCACCCACTCCTGCTGCACGCCATTGGTCGAGATGGGGATATCGCAGATGTTGAGAAGTTTGTGTGTCATTTGTATGGCACCCCGGAACAACACACAGTTGATGACGCCAGAGTTCACCTTTTTGGGGAGGCCAAGAAGACTCTGGAAATGCTCCCACCGACAAAGGATGCCATGGAGCTCCACGCCAAGCGGGCAAACTATCAGGCCAAAATATGGCTCCAGGCTGACAAAGAGCACGTAGATGTTGAAGATCCGGTGGACACTTCAGCCTGGAAGTTGGAAGATGGGGGCCTCCTAACAGTGTGGACAAGACTTCCTCCAATCCCTGAAGCCTGCCTGGAGCTTGTTGCTTGTGGTTGCAAGAAAAAGTGCAAGACAGCTAGATGCAACTGCTTCAGGAAAAGGATGAAGTGTACGACAGCTTGTGATTGTGACGACAGCGGTTGCTGTAACCCAGCTGGACAGTAGATCTATGTCTCTCTTCCGGGCTGAAATCGAGAGAAGCTGGAATGTGCTGTAAGGAACTAATAACTCTGTTCTTAAGTGATTGCAATCTACACAATTGTGACTGTCAGTGCAGCATTTCGGTGCTGTTCATCAAGAAACGTGAACTTGTAGATGTTACTAGTGTGTAAACTGTATAGTTATGGGGCTATATTTACTGCTTTGTGATTTAGTTGTGATAATTCTGTTACTGTGAGTACTTAATTCATGCCATCAAACTTATTAGGCAATAATCATGTTAAAATAATTTGTTTTGACAAACAGACTTGTTCAATGTTTTTTTCGCTAAATAAAAAATCAAATTTTTAGCACAATTTCGGTCGTGATTAACTTGAATTTGACCTTGAGTTGGTAATTCGGATGGAATAAGCGTGTCATCACACTTCTTTATCACTAAGTGTGGCAAAATGAAACATTTGGTCAAACCAATTGGCTCAGAATATTTTTTTTAAAATTAAAATTAGGAAATATCATTTTTTGCACAGTTTGACCTCGAAAATGACGTTCAAAGCCAAAAGCCAGAGTGGCATCCACCTGCATTTTATTCCTCACCCACAGGTACATTGATTTAGGATGGGTGCCAGCTATTAACAAAATACGCCGTTCAAAGTCGATTTTTGAATTTTGGCCGGTCCACTATAAACCAAATGATAGACACGTTGTTGTTTAATCTAAAACGACGAAACAATCGCTGGCAACATTGTACACGTTTTATTTTGGACTGTTCAGATTTGGGATGCACTTGGAATTGTTTAAATGTTTATAGACCAACGTCTTTCTTTGCAGTTCGATGTATTGAACTTTTTTTAATACCAGTGCGATTAGCGTACTTCCTACAATCAAAATTAAACAGGATTGTCTTCTTGGATGCGAATAAGTTCACTTACAGATTTAGTTTTTGCTGGGGTCCTTGCTGTGCGCTGTTGTCCACTTCCCGGCTTTCGTGCATAAGTTCCCGTTTCACGAATATTTTCCAACAAACTTGACACATTACGTACAGATCACTGTGGATTAGGATAATGTTTTATTATTCCTTTTGCAGTGAAACCTTTCACCTTTTACCTTCTCAGTTATAGTCCATGGCAGTGGCGGCTCGTCGGTAGGCACTGCGGAACTGCAGCACCCCTAAATTTTTTATTTACAATTGAAATAATCAAGAACAATATAAGGATGAGCTCACTGAATAACTTTTACAATAACTGTTGAAACTTTTATTTATTGCTCAATGCTCATCCTTTTATTTCAGTAATTATTTCAATAATGAATGATTAAAAACATGAAATAATTTTCAACCTCTCATTGGAACTGCGCGCTAACAGCACCACATTTCAGCATTAATTGCTCGCGATGCCCGAAAGGAACTCCAATGCTTTGTTGCCATAGACGCATAGAGAGAGAGAGGGAGTCTGCCTCTCTCTCTATGCAGAGTCGCAGTCGAAAGTGAGTCGAAGCACTGCAGACAGCGCAGTTCCTATCTGTTCGTTGAACGCGGTGAATGTGTTGACGTTTCGCTTTGCTTATACTACAATTAATTATTTAATTCCATTTCTAATGGTGATTAGTAACAATAGTAATATTTAACATTTTATTTGATAGATTTTTATTGTCTTAGTGATTTAATTATGTATTTGGTGATTATTTCTTGATTTTTTCCGTAATTTCCGTTTCTTTTTTGAAATTTGATTCGCCCATGGCTGCCATGCCCATAGAAGTAAGTCAAGTGAGTGTGACTAAAATACAATGATACAAAAAATGTTCAAAGCAGCTCATTCCCATTCTTAGAGACAGCACCCCTAGAATTTTTAGTCACGAGCCGCCAATGGTCTGTGGGCCAGAAGGTTGATCGGTACCACTCGGGGAACCAAACGTCCCTCGTACCAATGGTGAAGGAAGCTGAGTAGATGATAAAAATGCTTGCCGGACATTTCAAAAGAGTAGCGTTATTGTTTTTTAGCATTTTAAGTTTGCGCCCAATATTGAAATGTTGGGTGCCTATGTTTGATGAAGATTTACAGTACACTAAAACGCTACCAGATACAGATGTCCAGCAAGCATATTTGGAAACTACAAATTATAAGCTTTCCAAAAAGCATCGTTTCATCTAGTTCGCCTTATTAGTGGTACCGACTGGCCAAAATTTGGGGTCTGGCTCACGGACTATTAAACTGATACCGTAACAATTCGCTTAAAATAATATAATTAACAAACTTCCTTTGCTCACTGCCAAATCAAAACAGGTTGCCTTGACGGCAGTACCGTACCTACTTTTTTTAGGGGGGATGCACTATAGTATGTATATATATATATATATGCGCCTCGGTGGTGTAGTGATTAGCGTCGCTGACTACGAATCCATCGGCCCCGGGTTCGAGACCCGACGGCAGCCGGCGCGCAGCAAAACCCAGCTGTTCATCCTTCCACACAATAAAGAAAGTGGTTGGTAGATAAGATAAATGGGTACCCTAGGTGGCCTAGTGGTTAAGACGCTGGGCTGCTGATGGGGCGTGGTTCGGATTCCACGTTAAACTGTAGGTCTAAGGTGGAGTGAAAAGCTTGACCTTCGTCAGAATGAACAATTCGGGCGGAAGCTAACCAATGGTTATATATGCTGCAAACCCACAAGGAAAAAGAAAAACGATTCCAAGGCCTTTCGTGTATTCGGAGCTACACCTCGACAGGGAATCCGTCATTCTTTTTCCTTGTGGGTTTGCAACATTCATTCATTTCACGTGTTTAATTGTGAAATTCATCCCATATATATATATATATATATATATACATATATACACCTCATTTTTTCATTTGTTCGTTCTCCCTCCTCATCTTGCGCGGAATGTTCTTCTAACAAGCATCGTTCTTTACGTTAATTATACTGCGTGTTCTTTGCAGTTGAAAATGTATATATTATATATATATGCATATAACTGCAATGACCACGCAGTATATAAATGAATAGAAACGACATAAGTGTTAAGGAACGTTTCTGCACACGAGGAGGAGAGATAACGAATAATGAAAAATGAGGCGAACCGCCTTCCCGGGCGGTTCGCCTCATTTTTCATTATTCGTTATCTCTCCTCCTCGTGTGCAGAAACGTTCCTTAACACTTATGTCGTTTCTATTCATATATATATATATATATATATATATATATATATATATATATATATATATATATTATATATTAAAAATTGTCAGCAGTTGTACTCAGCGTTGAGTTCATTTCCACTGAAATTATACAAAAATGTAATGCATAGGAGCTTTACTGATTTAATAACCAACATATAAACGACAACTAAACGTGATTTTGTTTGGAATTAAGGATAATTTTCAGTTGTTTTATTAAACTATCTTTTCTATGCTATGTCTTCAGTTTCTGCCTATTTTTTCAGACCACGTTAGGTGATGAGTCTCATTTTTAGGTTGTTGGTGTGCGTTCAGCTTATGCAAATGAAATGAGGCCTGCAAGAAGAAGATAGCACTTCATCAGTTGTGAACTACAAATCGCCCACAGAAGGTTATGGCGTACTCTTTTTTTTTTTTCATAATATGGCCTTGAGGACTTACACTTTATGGAAAACATGATGAATTGTGTTAATTACATTTCACCACTGAAGGAAAAGTTGTTGTATTTTGCTTTTAACTGACTTGAAGACAAAAAATGGGTCTTCCAACAAATTTGGTCCTTGGCGCACATACAAAGCTGTAAGAAAGATTTTTAAGACAATGACACTGAACTGACAGATTGATCAGTAAATTTTCTTTCATCGAATCCACGCCTGGACGACGGACGTGTTTCACTTTTGAAAGAAAAAGAAGATCAGACAAAGTACTGAAACAAATTCTTTTTGTTTACTCCCGACATATTCCTACTCTTCAAGCACAAGCAAAACAGTTACCAACCCATTCTTTTTTTTGTCACTGCTGTACTCTGCAAATTATTTATGTCGGTGGTCGATGCGTTTAATGAAACAAAGACGTAAACTTATTTTCCGTCATTTAATGAATCGACCTAAATTTTTTTAAATGACCTACTTCCAGCAAGGATGGATGCCCGTAATTAATAAAGTACTATTTCGTGAATTTATTCATTGTAATTTAGAAGTTTCGTAAATTTCAGAGTACGCATCGAAATAAAAGGGAACAACGATACTTAAGTTGGTATTTCCTTGTTTTTTATTCCAAGCGGAGACGAACTGTGAAGATAATGATTTATCTCTTTTAAAATATAAAATAGAATTTGGCGACGTCTTTATATTTTTATCTTTTCGTTTTCTGAAAGCATGAAGTGGTTTCATTAAGAAGACATACCAAGTTAAAAGATGAAAATGTCTTTTTCCATCTTATTTGATCTTTTTCTATGCCTTTTCTCCTCTACAGTATTTTTTCTCTTATTAGCAGTGTCTCCATTTTTCTCTCTCCTTTTACGCTATATTTTGCTATATCATCTGCTTATCTACTTATCTCTCTGAAGTGGGTCCCGTTCTGGGTTCGCTACTTTTTATCATTAAATTTACGACATAGACGTTGGGCTCTTAAGTACAATTTCTAAATTTGCAGACGAGACCAAATTGGGAAATAGTGTAAGTAATGAGGAGGGAGTAAGAACGCTTGAAAATGATTTTGATAGGTTGGGTGAATGATCTGTTGTTGTTGACGTTATAAGAGGTGAAATTAGAGTAGTAGGAGTGATAACAGAAAGTGGGGAAATGGGAAATATAGATGAAGAGTTGATAGGTCCTCGGGCTCACCAAGGATGCGCAGGTTTTTTTTTTTTGCTACTTGGCAGATGCCATTGAAGACAAATGTAAGGTGATGCACACGGGTTACAAGACCCCGAAGACCGATTACTCTCTCTTGGGGAGAAACTTGACTGAGACTAATCTAGAGAAGGACTTAGGAGTTTATATCAGTAAGAGGGCCTTAAAAATACAAGGTTATATTAAAAGACAGTTCCAATTCAGAAATAAGGAGATTGTAATGTCTCTTTACAATTCACTAGTTAACCTCAACTCGAGCATTGTGTGCAGCTTTGGTCTCCATCCCTTAGGAAGGATATAGAAAGGTTGGAAAGGGTACAAGCAAGGGCCACAAAATTGATCCCTTCAATGAGACTTCAAAACTACCAACGTAGATTAACGCGCTTAAAACTCTTTACCAGAGAGACCAGGAGGTTGCGTGGGCAGCTTATTCAAGTTTTCAAGATACTCAATAGAATAGATAGAGTAGACTACAGGAAATTGTTCTCATTTAATCCCAATCCGACAAGAAATAATGACTTTAAAATTTCGTACCTCCATCTGTGGTAATTTCTTCTCTTATAAAATAGTTAATATCTGGAACCAACTTCCCTCGGAGGTTGTATCAAGCCAAAGTGCATTAAGACTCTCCCCACATACAACATAATTTAAGAATCTATTAGATAAGTAATTTGAAAATAGTATTATAACGTAACCCTGCGAGAGTTTGTTTAAACATTTACTCCTATACTTAGTTCTTCCCCAACTCTAGAGAGACGTCTCTGGTTGCATTGTGCCCCACATAGCATGGTCAAACATTGATTAACCCATTTTTTGATCACTTGCCTCATAAATACTTCTAAGTGGGAGACTCTTGAATTTGCCATAACAACAACGGGTGATCACCCACGAAAAACTTTCATTTTCCATAGGGGACAAGTACACAGGGACAGATATACACGGACCTCCTATTGATATTCCTCGCCGGAGAGAGATTTTCTCTACTCTCGTTGTGGCAAAACACCGCGAAGTACAAACGACTCACTATATCACATGCCGCATCAATACCTTTCACGGTGGGAGACCCAAATTGAATCTCGGCGACATTAAAAGAGTTGACAGATACGCACACAAGACAGACATCCATTCACACATTGCCTGCCTTGTTAACATGTCTAAGAAAAGAGTAGAAAAGTATTTTGTAGAAATACAGAATTTCCTAATGAACAAAAACATAAAAAAATACATGACATGGATTAGGTGAGGTAGAGTTGCGTTTCTGATGTTACTATTTCTTTTTTAATCTTCTTTCTCTTGGATGACAGGGAACACGTGATGGGTGAGGGCATGGTGTGGAAAATCTGGTTTCCGTTTTCAATTCCTGTTTCAACCCCTTTCCTCAAGAAGCATTTCATCGTTTTGCCGGCAGTGGCACAGGCAAATGAGAGGGAAAGGAGTCTTACTTCTATTTCTGCGTGATGGCTTTGCGAGTACAAGGGTGTAGACATGGAGAGTTTGGCCTTTTCCTCTCTCTTAATCCTTTTGGGTCTAACCTGGAGTGATCTATGGGGGTCTTTGTTGGCCCGATACCTCGGTAAATAGAGCTGTAGATATTTTGTTTAAAATCCAAATACCATATGTGCGAGGTTTTTTGACGATACCAAATAGTTGATCAGCACAAAATATATTATTATGTTAGTTTGTACAACGGTTCTATCTAGTGTAAGATTTTCGTGTGCGGAACGTAATTGTAAATCTATTTATCTATCCTCCTCTTTCCTGTAAAATTTCTTTGGCTACTTTTCCAGGGTCAAGGTATGTTCTTCACCTTTTTCCGTACCCGGATCTGACGGAGAGGGAGCGGAGGGTGGGAAGAAAGCCTTATGCTTTTCTATCCAATCTTCTACTACTGATAAAATAATTTTAAAAATGCACTAGTTTAACAATAGGAACTTTCCAGAGTGGCCCGGAAAGTCTTTGAGGTTTCCTCTTGTCCTCGTAACTCTCTCTCTCTCTCTCTCTCTCTCTCTCTCTTGTTTTAGGTTTTCATTCCTCGTTATCTTTAGTTCTTGATGCCTCATTATTCGTATGTATCAATCTTGATTGCGTCTTTTAATATCTCCCTACTATTTCATGTATTTATCTCTCTTTAGTTCTCTTCTTCTCCGTATCTGGTTTCTGCTCGTTTCCTGTATTAATTTACATCTTTATTTTCTTTCCTTCCATTCCATTTTTCTCCCAATTATTGTCAGACCTTCTCTCATTTCTGGAATGTCTTTTCCTTTTATTATTTTCAATTTGTGGGAGAAGCGAACGGTAATTTGATATTTATATAAAATATTTCTGCTTGGATGGTGTATATTCTGTTGTTCCGGAGTTCGCTGCAGGCCATTTGTTCGAACTTTTTCTTGTATCATTTTACAACATTCAGTAACAATACTGCAAATAGACAAACTAAAACAAAACTCTTTTCTCTTTTTATGAGAATTAAAGATATAAGTAAGAATGAAGGGTTGGCCACAATAACTTTATCGAAATTACACACGTAAATGTGTGAAATAATAAGTAATAACCAGTTTATTCTTAAGCTTAGCTGGGTTATTAGGCCTTTCAACATACGTGGAAGAGTTGTGTTATTTTCGAGTTAGTGAAGCACTTACTGCAAGCCGATCTCATCCGAGAGTGGGCTTTGGGTTTACAGGATGTTAACCACGGCCTTGTTTCGGCTTTGGGCCAACCTTTTCTGACAAGAATCGATCTGATTTATATTACTAAGATAACCAGAATTTACCACACCCACTGGGAACGATACAAATACACTTTGGGTTAGTTCTCTGGACAGCATCGCTAGTCCCAACACATTCGTTTGTTTGGAAAATATTACTACTCTGAATCCATTAATTGTTACTCGATAACGAAGCCTGTACGTGTTCATTAATAAAATATCATTCATCCACTTGTGGGCTTTACTAGAACCACATATAAGTCACAATCGGGTATGGAACACATTGTTAGAAAAATAGTATTGTACACTTAAGTAACAGGTATTAAACGGTAAAGAATATATATATATATATATATATATATTATATATATATATATATATATTATATATACAATATATATCGGGTGGACCCCAAAAAAAGCCTTGAGATTTGAACATCAATAATTTAAAAAATATGCAGTTGACACTTCCAAAATTTACAAAACTTTTACCTCAGTCTATTGACAAGTCATCATAAAAATTTCAGACCTCTACATAAAATACTTTTTCCACAGCTGAAGGAACAATGAGGTCTGGTGAAAAAAAACGAATATCAAACTGAAAAAATTTTATTATTCACATCTTATCAACAAATATGATCAACATGTCAGCCGTCCTGCTTAAACTAATCTTAATCTTTTCTTCCACGACATGATACATTTTCTGATTTCTGCTAATGTTATTTTGTTCCAACATTCGAGTATTTTTTTCTTTAATTGCATTTCTGTAAACATTTCTGTTTGGCCTTCATAAATCTTCTCTGCTAGAGTGTTCCATATGCAATAATCCATGGGATTGCAATAGGGTGATTGCGGGGACCAGTCGTTTTTTCCATTGAAGTTGACTATATTCTGTTGTAGATAATCCTGTGTGAACTTAACTTGCTAGTATGAGCTGTAGCACCATCTTGTTGGAGTATAAAATCGTTTCCACAATACAGACGCCGACAGTCAGGCAAAAGATTCTCCTCTAAGAGATTTACATAGG
This sequence comes from Bathynomus jamesi, assembly GCA_023014485.1. Lineage (NCBI taxonomy): Eukaryota > Metazoa > Arthropoda > Malacostraca > Isopoda > Cirolanidae > Bathynomus > Bathynomus jamesi. Next base: position 91,020 of record JAJOZX010008130.1, on the reverse strand, counting down.
TTTCTGAAATTTTTTTTTTCCGAAATGAAATTAATTTTCGTCTTTCCATTCCACGATACACCTGCTAATACCATGATTTTTTTTGGAAAACCGACTTGTCTGGTGATAAAGTCTCGACTGACACCTAAATTTCTTGCAATTTTCCTCTGAGAGCAGTGTGACCCAGGTCGATCCTCTTGAGATAGGCTCATCATTTCGATCATTGCTATATTGTCTTGAGTGTAAACTGTTTTAAGCCGACCACTTCCACGCTTCCGTGCCGTCGAACCGGTTGCTTTAAGTTTTTTAATTATTCTATTCATACTTGGCTGTTACCGATTATTATCTTCCGATCTTCTTGTGCGCTCTCTTTCTCTCTCCCAACCTCGAGAATTCGGGTTTTCATCTCCCATTGGGAAAATGTGTTCTTTTGTCTTTTTTTTCCCGTTTGATCCTGGAACTTGCAAACAATTTTACATATATTATATTACGATTTTTCCAAATTCGTAACTGTGTTATATTATTTAATTAACTTGCGTTGCGTATATGACAATATTAAATGATTTTAATATATGTATTTCAAGCTCTATTTGAACATTAAGACTGTTTACAAACACATGATTTCATGAAATAGATGTGTGGCATCAAGTGACGTATTTTTTCATACCCTATTAGTTGAACAAAACAACGTCACATGTTCCAGTCAGATTATGTTGAGATCCGTTCGGATGTTTACGTGAAAATAGTCACGTATCCTTTTTTTGTGATTTACCTGAAACCTATTTAGAATTGATACCATACCTTACTTATGTTTCTCATTTATGTCCAAATTCTACTATATTTTATATTGTTAATAAATTTCTCATTTTAGCAAACCCAACACTAATCACTTGGCTTAACTTTTTCTAAAGGTTTCTAGAAACTTTATAAAGATTCACACACACACACACACACACACGTTTGGCTCCCTCAAGAAACCGCGACATTTTTTCATTTTCAAATAACCTAATCGGATCACCTGAAGATCAGGGGCCCCAGCCTTCTTTAGTTAGCCTTATAAGGCTAACTAACGAAAATATCACGACTTAACCTAACCAATCGTCAAGGGCGTACAGTTGACCTAACGATTCGTTAGGTGAAGTCGTGATATTTTCGTTAGTTAGCCTTATAAGGCTAACTAAAGAAAGCTGGGGGCCCTGAGCTTCAGGTGATCCATCTAATCTAAATAATCTAATTAACAAACTAATTTATCCAAACTTAACCTAACCTAACCTTCAAAATATCGCTTCTTTTCACAATATTTTATGGTTTTCAATAAAAAAAAATAGTTTGAAACTATGTCGACACTGATGTTGTCGCCGTTTCATAAGGTAGCAACGAACACACACACACACACACACACATACACACATGTCGTAATGTAATGGAAATGCAAAATATTTTTTCTTTTCAAGAAGTAATACAAAGATTTACAAAGATGTTATATAAATTATGAATTAAGTGTCGCAAAGAAGCAACAGACTAGATCTTGTATTTTATTCATACGCGATTAATGGAAGTGTTTCTCGCAAAAGGAATTGGAATCTAAACGATTGGAGCCCTTCACGATGCGTTTGCAGTTACGTCAGAATTTAACCTAATCTAAACTTAAAATTTAAACTAAAAAAAACAGGATACTGTAGATCAGTGGTTCTCAAACTTGTTCTTCTTCTGTACCCCTTGAATTCTTTCACGAAATTTTCTGGATTTTCGAGAGAGATAGACGATTTTTACTTTCTTTACGACCTGTGACTTGTGGTCATTTGTTAATCGGTGCTCTTCCAATATGTGCTCTACCGCGAAACTGTGATCTACCATATTCCAATACGTGCTCTACCGTGAAACTAGCCTTATAAGGCTAACTAACGAAAATATCATGACTTAACCTAACCAATCGTTAGGTCAACTATACGCCCTTGACGATTGGTTAGGTTAAGTCGTGATATTTTCGTTAGTTAGCCTTATAAGGCTAACTAACGTACCTGCTGCTAATCCGAATAATCTAAGGTAGATCACGTATTGGAATGTAAATTTTAAGGTAGAGCACATATTGGAAGAGCACCTGTTAATCGTATATAACATTAAAAGGGTTATATTTTCAGGGCCCCTTCGTGTACCCCCTAAGATTCCCTCGCCTACTGGGGATACACCGTACCCCAGTTTGAGAACCACTGCAGTAGATGTATATCACAGCCGCAGTGTGTGTGTGTGTGTGTGTGTGTGTGTGATATCATTTGGTCTTTACATATTTTCGCTTATAAATGCTAAATATTGCTTGAATGTGAAGAAGTTGTCATTACATTAAGCAATATTGCGAGCATATTTCATCGTGCGCTTCATCGATCGATTCTGAGGAAGGCTGAATGCGTCTTCTTATTTATGAGTCCGATACAGTAACAATAACAGGATTTCGTTTCACTGACTGTAAATCAACAAAGCATAATTCGAAGGAAATTGAAAATCCAAGATTATAAATAGCAATCAGTATATTTGAATATTACGACTTAACCTAACCAATCGTCAAAGGCGTACAGTTGACCTAACGATTGGTTAGGTTAAGTCGTGATATTTTCGTTAGTTAGCCTTATAAGGCTAACTAACGAAGGCTGGGGGCCGTGTTCTTCAGGTGATCCTCCTAGTGTAGTTTACGTCCCCCAACTTTGACCTAGTGTAGTTGGTGCTACTGTAGTATGCGGTCTACCTACGATTCGGCGATCTACCTTTTAATTATAGCTTCTTATCTTCTTATTATTTTATTATTAGGTTAATTGTACGCCCTTGACGATTGGTTAGGTTAAGTCGTGATATTTTCGTTAAAACTAACGAAAATATCACGACTTAACCTAACCAATCATGAAGGGCGTACTGTAGTATGCGGTCTACCGTTAAGTATGCGGTAGTAGTATGTTTAACTTCTTTAATAATTCCTTAATTGTGTAAATTAAATTATAATTCCTTTCAATTCATTTTCAATTCCTTTTAAATATTTTGAACGGTAGACCGCATACTACGGTAGAAACTTAACGGTAGACCGCATACTACAGTAGAAACTTAACGGTAGACCGCATACTACAGTAGAAACTTAATGGTAGACCGCATACTACAGTAGCACCGTGTAGTTTGTGTCCCCTTTTGCCTCAGGAGGACGTAAATTACACTTGCTCCCAATTTGGGTTTATAAAATTCTGAAAATACTTAAAATAAAGTCAACATAATAAGATGGTTTAATATATAAATTATAAAGTACAACTTAAGGATCACCTGAAGATCAGGGCCCCCAGCCTCAATTACCAAATGATATCTTCGTTAAAACTAACGAAAAAATCACGACCTAACCTAAACAATCGTCAAGGGTGTACTGTACAGTTGACCTAACCGGGCATTCAATTTAATTTATTATTATATTTGATACTGTAAAGCAAAAACAAGAATACATGGGGGCCCTGATTAGGGTGGCCAGACGTCCGGCTTTAGGCGAACAGTCCGCCTTTTGAGCACTCTGACCTTAGGGTGGCCATTTCCAAAAAGGAGGACACTGCGTATGTGGCCATATGTTAACATATATATATATATATATATGTTAACGTACGGCCACATACGCAGTGTCCTCCTTTTTAAATGGCCACCCTAGCCCTGATCCTCAGGTGATCCCAACTTAATATAGAATTATTATTAATATAGAGTAGGAGATTACAATATTTTATAATATTTAGAGATTGGCTAGTTAGAGAAAATGTAAATTTATGGGCAACTTAACTTAATAAGCTTTGCCTTTCTCGTGAATATAAACTAATTTTATATAATTACACCTTGAAATGAATATTAATTATCATAAATAGTGTTTTTGTCTGTTAAATTTTCGGATCACCTGAAGCTCAGGGCCCCCCAGCCTTCTTTAGTTAGCTTTATATGGCTAGCTAACGGAAATATCACGACCTAACCTAAACAATAGGGTGACCCACTTTTCAATTTTTTTTGAAAAGTATAGGTGATCGTGGTTTTTCCCATTATTTGGCACTATACTAGCACATTGGTACCATTTTTACAAAAATTGATCAATATTTAGGGGTCTCGCATCGACCTTGAAATTACTATTTTTTTTTTTAAATGCGTACTTTTTAACTTTTTACTGAATCAAGATAAATCATTAAGTAGCGATGTTTTCTGAATCCTCTTAATGAGAGAAGTCGTTTGGTGTGCCTGCCAATGTCATACGACTAACGGTTTAAAGGTTGTGCCTGTATACAGGTAATACCAATGTGCTAGTATAGTGCCAAATAATGGAAAAAACCACGATCACCTATACTTTTCAAAAAAATTAGTCACCATACCCGGACGGAATGTATAATGTATATAGGTAATTAGAAAATGCACTATGCCTGTGCCAGGTACCTAACCTATTTCTTTTTTTGCAGATCATAACATTTTGAAATTCTGTCTGAGTTCCTCATCCTTTGTCATGGACAAATCGATGGCAACCATAACTGGAAGAACTCTTGAAGCTACAAATAGAGAGTCATCAAAAGGAAAGGCGAAAATAACATCGCTACCTTCTCTAAGATCGGCCTCGGAAATTTTTTTAGTTGGCCAACCGTCGTCCTCCATCAGTGGTAGCAAATTGCCAACAACACGGCAGGTTTTGCAATACTTCTTCAGTGTTATCCAGTACACTGCTAACAGGAAAGACGCATTCAAAGAAACCGTAAACAAGTCTTAAAGTTTTGGAACATGGCCCGCATTAAAACAATCACAAAGCTCAACTGCGAACGGAAGCTAGAGGCATTGTGGAAAGAGTGGCACTTACTCCAAAAGAGCAGAAAACGAGAAACTGACGCCGGAGGAAAACGGCAGAAGTTTTCGGACAGTGTGGACAAGCTGTGGGATATCGGAGCATCTGACGCTGTCGAAGATATAAAGAAGAATCGACTGCTGTCCGACAAGGACAAGAAAGAAGACATTGACTTCTACCTCGATCAACGTGGTCCTCGGGTGGCAACGATGAGCGGGAACGATAAAGTTTTCGCTGTAAAAAAGCTACAGGAAGGAAGAAAACGTCCTCGCCAGGAGCCGCAAACCTCAAAGTGTGCATACGAAACCGGAGATGAGGCCATGGAGAATGATGATACTGGCATGTCAGGAGAGTCGGAGACAGAACTAGCGTCCCCCCTGCCGAAAGAGCCAAGTGTGTCTGTCAATCTTCCTCGCCGCATCCTTAATGCACCTGCTGTCATGGAAGTGGCTGATCGTTTCCGCATAAATAAACCTGTCTTACTTACAATGGTGCCTATTCTGTTTCAGGTCATCTACTACACAAAACTGCTGATGTTCAGTAGGCAGCTGGAGCTCGACGCCGAGCTGGTCGACAAACTGCACAGGATCGTGGTGTTCATCGCTCTTCTGTACGTACCAGCTTGGTTGGCGCCCCTGTAGCAGCTGATGCGCCGTTGAATGACCTGGTACTATACCAGCGTTTTCTGAGGTATAGGGCAGTGGACCGCGAGGTGGCAGAAGCGTCACTGGCAGTGATGAGGCGGCACTTCTGGTATCTGAGGCCTCAGACCGTCATCTTCGCTCTATGCAGCAACAAGGTGGATGGCACTGTGAAGCAACAGATGGCAGAGAAGCTGTCCCACCTCCCTGTACCCAAAGACTTCACATACGAGAACGTCTCAGTCGACGAGATGACGCTACTCCCCGACCTGATCGACGAGTCCTCCTGGTTCTTATTTGCAGGTCTGAAGATGTATGGGTCTTCGTGGCTCACCCTGCCAACTGATAAGTGGGACGAGAACGAGGACTTTTGTCGTCTGAAGGATGTGATCTCTAATCTCCAGGTCACCAATGACGTCGCTGAAAGAGGAGTCCAACTGATACAAGACTATGCGAACACGGTCACAAAGGACGAGGCACAGCTGCAGGATCTTCTGCAAGTGGTGGAAAAGAACCGGAAAGAGCTCGGCGACTTCAAGAAGTCATCACTCGCCACGATGACATAGCACAGAGGGACAACGTTGCAGCCAGTGACGTGTGATAGTGGTCAATACAATGCAAAAGTGATTGTTTAAGTTATTGTTTCTTTCTTCCTTATTTGTCTGCTATTTGCTGATTTTTTGAAAAGTATAGGTGATCGTGGTTTTTCCCATTATTTGGCACTGTACTAGCACATTGGTATTACCTGTATACAGGCACAACTTTTAAACCGTTAGTCGTATGACATTGGAAGGCACACCAAACGACTTCTCCCATCAAGTGGATTCAGAAAACATCCCTACTTAATGATTTATCTTGATTCAGTAAAAAGTTAAAAAGTACGCATTTAAAAAAAAAACTCGTAATTTCAAGGTCGATGCGAGACCCCTAAATATTGATAAATTTTTGTAAAAATGGTACCAATGTGCTAGTATAGTGCCAAATAATGGGAAAAACTACGATAACCTATACTTTAAAAAAAAAATTGAAAAGTGGGCCACCCTACTAACCAATCGTCAAGGGCGTACAGTTGACCTAACGGCTGGTTAGGTTAGGTCGTGATATTTTCGTTAGTTAGCCTAACTAGAGAAGGCTGGGGGCCGTGATCTTCAGGTGATCCAAATTTTCTGTAAATATAGATTTTGTTTTTTAATGAAAATTTTAAAATTTCAAAGAATCGGTGAGAGAATCTGCTAAATTTAGCCGATGCTGATGCCTCCAAAATGGTCGATTCTCCTGGTGCCGATGCCGATTAATCGGTACACCAATAATATGGATTAAGGGTTAAAGAATATAAAACTTTCACTTCCAGAGTTTGTCTCTCTAACCTCCCTCCTTAAAAATTATTAAACTGTTCAAAGTGAAAGGGAAAAGTGACCGTGAGTAGATCCCCAACTAGGTGGACTTATCCTAACCCCCGCAATGAGATTTCTGTCATGGAATCGAACCTGAAATCATGTTCTGTCGGTAAGAGTTTCTTCGTTTCAACAGCAAGTAGTTTTACCAGTACATGACTGCGTGTGTTGCTCCTGATTTTGAACACACAATGTACGAGGTGTGTTCAAAAAGTTTCCGAACTGGTTATACTGCGCGCGCATCACATGATGCGCGTGTGATGCATGTTGTAGTGTGATTCAGTCTGTGTCCAAAGACAATTACCGCTTGTTGATATCGTATTTTGTTTGCTCGGTTTTACTGTTTTGCGAAGTAATTTTGTGTGTTTGGTCGCATTTCGTGCATTTGAATAATGGCTACTGTTGACGAACAACGTGTGTACATAGAATTTTGCGTTAAGCTGGGCAAGACTGCTTCTGAAACCCATGTCATGCTGAATACAGCATTTGGTAATGATGCCTTAAGTCGGACAACCACTTTTGAGTAGCACAAGCGCTTTAAGAAAGGTCGAACGTCGATGGAGGACGGTGGGACGACTTTCCACTTCAACTAATGACACTGTTGCTTGTGTTCGTGAAATGATTTGAGGGAACCGTAGACTGAAAGTCAGGGAAGTCGCAAACGAAATGGACATTTCGATAGGAACATACCACACGATACTCAGAGAAAATTTGGGGATGCGTCGTATGTCAGCCAAATTTGTGCCACAACTCTTGACTGCCAAGCAGAATGAGCAACGTGTTGTTGTGTATCAAGACCTTCTTTAATGTACCAATCTTGATGAAAATTTTCTCAGAAACATCGTAACGAGTGACGAGACGGGGGTGTACGGGTATGACGTTGAAACAAAACAGCAGTCATCGCAATGGAAGTGCGCGACAGTAGCCATTATTCAAATGCACAAAATGCGACAAAACACACAAAATGACTTCACAAAACAATAAATATCGAGAGAACAAAATACGATATCAGCACGTAACCGTCGTTGAACACAGATTGAGTCACACTACAACATGCATCACACGACGCGCATGCGCGTCATGTGATGCACGCGCAGCATAACCAGTTCGGGAACTTTCTGAACACCTCGTATCTATACTAGGGATGTACCGAATATTCGGTAAAAAATGAGGATATTCGGTATTAGGACTAATAGTTTTTATAATAATGTTATAATGTTTCAGACCAACAAAGACCCTACGAACGAGTTTTTTGTGCGGTACGGTGTCAAACGGTTTTTGAAAATCTAAATACACTACATCTACCGCCCGATGACTATCGTAAACTTCAACCACGCTTTGCAAAAATTCTAAAAGATTAGTTAAGCAACACTCGTTTCGCCTTAAACCGTGCTGAGTATTTCTAATCAAGTTATGCAATTCTAAGTGTTCGACTATACGATCCCTAATTATCGATTCCAGTAGTTTACCTACAACAGACGTTAAACTGATTGGCTTATAATTTCCCACCGCACCCTTATTGCCTTTTTTAAAATAGGCGTTACATTTGCTAACTTGAAATTATCTGGTACGCACCCCTCAGAAATAGACGCATTAAAAAGCTTTGTTAACGGCGCAACAATGCCTTCCTTTAATTCTTTTAGTTGTATGGGATATATATTTTTATGTTTTTATATGTTTCAACCGAATACCGGATATTTCATAATTAAGTTAAAAATGTGATTTAGGAAATAGAACTTAAAATGTATTTTTTTTTATTTCAAAGAATAATTACAAACAATTCCACATTGGTAATGTGATACTAATATGTAATAAACTTACAAAAATTGAACAAGCAGTAATAATAATTACTACAAAAATAAAACCTAATTGAAATTTAAGGCAAGTAGATTATCGTTTTAAAAAATTAGTCATTCAGCAGCATCAGAAGCTAAAAGATAAACGATTACTGCAGCTGTAATTACATTTTTCGCAGAACTGAACAGCTGTTTACTTCGTACGCTTGTGGGTGGCGTTGTGATGGTGAGATATTTGTGAGCAAGTGTTGGGATCATAAAATCAGGATTTACGAATGAATATAAAATAACAATTTATAATGTACAAATGTAAGTTAGGTAGATTGTGGTTTTAGCTGACTATGTTTAAGTGGTGAAACACCAAAAGTTTTCATAGTAACACCAGAGTGAAAATACCATGGCCAATACCAGGGAAAGAAAGGGGGTCAACCGCTATATCCAGGGGGGAAAGAGTAGCTATTGTAACATTCTAATGTCGATAAGCAGGGAAAGAGATCAATCTCTGGACATGATCTTGCATGCAACATGCAACATTTTCAATCCCACATTTCCCAGTCATACTACTAAAAAACATAAAAGAACATAACTGAGGCAAAAGAAAAACACCGCGTTTTTTAGCTGACAACAGACTAAGAGGTATGATTTTATCTTTGAAATTTATTAATGCCCCAGAATCTCTTTAAGTTAGTCTTTGGAATTCACTGTAGCTCTACCATAGGACGAATTGCTTGAAGTTGAAACAATAGGCTTATAGCTTAATAAATATTAACGCAATAAGACTTTGAGGTAAAATCCTATTTTAATACGGTAAATTGAAGGTGGTTGGAAGACCACGTGCACGTTCAACAATTGTCGATCCACATCGAATATTATTACACTATGTTAGGTTAATTGAATGCCTGGTTAGGTTAATTGAATGCCTGGTTAAGTCAACTGTACACCCTTGCTGACTGGTTAGGTTAAGTCGTGATATTTATGTTAGTTTAAACGAAAATATCACGACTTAACCTAACCGATCATCAAGGGCGTACAGTTGACCTAACCGGGCAGTCAACAAATTAAATCCCAAACCTAGATTAATACGATAAATTCAAAACTGATTCCAAAAACGTTTATTTTCATTAATTAAACCAGATATACTATTTTGATAGTATACATAATATTATTAAACAACATCGTTTTTGGAATTTAATTTATCGTATTAAAATAGGATTTTATCGACTTTGATTCGTAAGTGATTATATTACTTGTATAATAGTTTATAATTTTTTTTTGTATTTGTATTTATGAACTTCAGAAATAAAATTTGTAGATTAGTTCGAGTAGGATGTGTAGGCCGGTTGGCCACCTATAGGCCTGTGCAGTAATTATGGTTTCGATGTACTGAACGTCTCCCCTAAATACTTATTTATACTAAATAAACCGATAATTAAATGGTTAATGTTATTTCCAATTCAAATACTTTACTGTTCAAAAGATGAGTACAGAGAATAGATCATAAGTTCACTTAATGCAGTAAGGACGTACAGTTGTAAGTACAGCACAGTATATCTAAAGACCCGCAACGTTTGAGGTAATAAGAACAACGTTTCATAGTACAAATTACATTCATTCTACTCGATTTAAATGCACAAGTTAATAACATTTATACAGAGAAACTGAGAATCGTTTTTAAATAAATAATTCAATAGTTTACACTGATTATAACTCTTTTGAACTTAGATGAAATAAATAAATAATTGCTGTGCAACCAAAAGAATTTGGGATCATTTTAACATATTGCTTCCCAGGAACCTCTCTTGAACATATTGCTTCCCAGGAACCTCTCTTGAACATATTGCTTCCCAGGAACCTCTCTTGAACATATTGCTTCCCAGTGTTAATCACTTTAACATATTGCTTCCCAATATTTAAGATAAGGAGTACGATAAAAAATGTTCGCTTTAATAAAGTAAAGGCATAAAAAGTAAATGATAACATGTTAAAATATTAGATTGAAAGTAAATTATTAGAATTGTTGCGCTATATGGTCACACAAAGTAAAAAAGGGGTTTCCGAAGAATCGGTCACGCCACATCATTTGCCACAAGTACGAGTTGAGTAGCTCCTTTTTGCATCCTTTCATTTTCTTTATATATTTAATGTACGTTAACTGAATGCCCGGTTAGGTCAACTGTACGCCCTTGACGATTGGTTAGGTTAAGTTGTGATATTTTCGCTAAAACTAACGAAAATATCACGACTTAACCTAACCAATCATCAAGGGCGTACAGTTGACCTAACCGGGCATTCAGTTAACCTACATTAAATATATAAAGAATGCCCGGTTAGGGCATTTATAGCTTTGTTTACGGTCGGTAGATTATCTCCTAGATTACCAACCTCCTTTCTAACCAACCACCCTTTCTCTTTTTAACATATTGCTTCCCAGTGTTAATCACTTTAACATATTGCTTCCCAGGAGGGATCACTTTAACATATTGCTTCCCGAATGCTTTGGGAAGCAATATGTTAAAGTGATCCAGAATTTGTTCTGAAGATGTTTTGGGTTAAAAATATCAACATTTTTTATATCAGAACTTATTTTACTTAGTTTTTATAAGAAATGATAGTAAAAGAAGATGAAGAGAAAGGTGAGGGAAAATCTAGCTAGTAACTATCCAAAATTCCAATAATTTTTAAGAAACGTTAGCTTTTAAATTTGCTTCTGGATTATTTCAAACATCACCTCCTTTTTTCTAAAGCTTCGTCCAACGTTGAATAAACGTACGTAACTCCCTCAAATTGTAGCTGATGTTAAGGAAAATCTAGCTAGTAACTATCCAAAATTCCAATAATTTTTAAGAAACGTTAGCTTTTAAATTTGCTTCTGGATTATTTCAAACATCACCTCCTTTTTTCTAAAGCTTCGCCCAACGTTGAATAAACGTACGTAACTCCCTCAAATTGTAGCTGATGTTAACTTTTTATTTATATAAAATGTATGAATAATTCCTTGTTTTTTTACTTTGATATATATATATATATATATATATGCATACATAAATTAATATGTAGTGGGTGTTTTTTTAAACATCTGGCACTTTAAAAGGTTTGTGTTTTTAATTAACTGAAATAAAAGCATGAAATTTTTATTGTACCTTCTCAACACATGGGAAATTAGTCCTCTAGTGCAAAACATGCTCTATGCGATGTCCTCTCAGCTCAGTGACTCTGCAAACGAACAACAAAATTATGTAGTACTCTGGGCAGAGTATCGGTTGAAATCTGATCAATTTCTTGTTCAATTGATGCTTTCAATTCTTCTATTGTGTTTGGATTCAAATGAAACACTATCTTTTAAATAACCCCACAGATAAAAGCCATATGGGTTTAGCTGTGATGTTGGTGGCCATGATATTCCTTTATCGTAAACCGCAGGAAATCTACTGGACAGGACTGATGGACGACTCAAATATCCTTTCTGCTAATTACAGACATTTTCCGTTTTATCGAACTATCTAAAAACGATAAATGCTATCTTTAGAAGGTGCGTTACGAACATGAAAATATGCACAAAAATTTCTTTGCACAGAGACGCAGGAATTTCCACTAGAATAGAACGTTTAGTAATAAATATTTTCTGTTCGAGACTATAAGACGCCATTCAGAATAAAAATGGCCTAGGCTATGCAACATGCTAAGATGGCTTAGGCTATGTAACCCCCAAATGCAAAACGATTGCAATATCATACAAACAGTTAAAAATATATTTCATGTTTTTATTTCACTTAATAAAAATATACAAACCTTTTAACAAACCTTTTAAAGTGTCACATGTTTCAGATATCATCATATCACCCAATATGCTAAGAGAGAAATTATTATGAGAAATTAAGAACCACTTTATTTTCAATAATTATTTAACTGAATAAGTGATTGACAACTCAATAAATGATCTGTCATTGGCAGAAATCTCATATTTTTAAAGCTCCGCCCAACGCTAAATAAACCCACATTGCTCGCGCATGCGCTGTGGAAAACGTTAAAGTTTTCATAATACAAAATGTATAAATAATTTCTTAGTTTTAATAATGATATACTGTATATGCATATCTAAATTAATATTGCACTTGTTAAAAGCCAGGTTATTATGAGAACCATTTTATTTTCAATAATTATTCAACTAAATCATTGATTAGCAACTCTCAGTAAATGACCTACCAGAAAGCCTTGCAATTTTTATGTAACAACAATGTACAGTAAGCGGAAGAGGCCTTTGTACGCAATATGGTCCTTATGCTACTCGATACTAGGGGTAAATATTGAAAACAAATACAACTTGTACCCACTCGTAATCCAAACTAAATTTTAAATTTGAGAAAATTGACTTTGGCCAAGGCTGCACGAGCGACTTTGTCGCTGCGACGGAGTTGTAACGACAAATCGCAAAAAAATAGGTACTGTTGTTTTCTATGGGGCAAGTTACACAGCAGACAATTATTCTCTGTTGCATCCGGCTGCGTTGTATTGTTCCAAGTGCAGCACGGTACACAAACGACTTTGTCGCAGCGTCACTGCCACGTGGCACTAAAAACGAAGAAATCGCAGCGACTTGTCGCAGCCACTGCGATTGTGTCGCTTCGACACCTTGCAATTCTGACGCAGCGATAAAGTCGCTCGTGTGGCCTTGGCCTAACGTGGATATTATAGGAACGTTGAAGGTTCCCCTTTATCTCCTTGATGCCTTAGGTTTCTTGACATGAAAACGGATGAAAAACTCGGTTGTTTAATATTTACCACAATTAACGTAAGAATTAACGTAGCACCTGATATACAGTACGAGTACTATATTTATTCATACAGTTTTGGTGTTCAATGCATTTTACATAATGTAATGACTTGTATTTCCATAAACTGCTGTGTTACACAGGATATTAAAAATTCAACATAATTCAACAGAAATTCAACAGTATATACTTTGCAATATGTAAGGAAATTTCGACATTTTATACAAAATGTGTTTTCTGTGTCCTGAGCTTTTGGCCTAAAATTGCACTTAATTAATACTCTCATCTCTGATACCTTATTAATTATTGTATTATACTCCGCGTGTGATTGATGGAAAATCTGTTATTTTCATTTAATATAATGCATTATTTTATATTATTCAAATACAACTTGAACCTATCTAATGGAATTCCTCTTATTTCATAACTGACCAATTTTGGGATCAGGATTAAGACTTCCATTGAGCCAAAAGTTTTAGATATGGTCAGAAAAAGTGAAAATAAGGTTTTTATTTTTCAAAATTTTAAAGAGCTCTTTAGTTAATGTAATAACATCTTCCTCAGAATTTATCGGTTTGTAGCGGACGTAACGTGAGAGTATCGCTTCCTTTGCGAGAAAAGTTACACACATGAATTTAAAAAAAAAAAATACTCCATTGGTCGCAAGACAGATATTAGACGATGTCTGAGGGGATTTCCAATTGCCACTGTTAAATATAAAGAATATCGGGACAACTTCCGGCTTCAGTAGAATATTTATTCACAGTGGCAAAAAGCCCAGGAATAATGATAATGTTTTGTGTAATAGGATTTATAATTTATTCCGCAAGTTAAAATGTACTTTTCAATTTTCTTTAAATAGATACAGTCTCTCTCTCTTTCTCTCTCTCTCTCTCTCTCTCTCTGATCATTTGAAATAAGGGCGGTGCAGGACTAACACACACTACCTTCAGGACTCGCGGTGGCACTAAGCGGGGTGAGCTTCTCTTTTCTCGTATTTAAAGTTATGATATTTGAGACTCCAAAATTGAAGCGAATCAAGATTCTCTCTATATGGAGTTCATGTCACATTTTTTACTTTGCTTTACCTGTCGAAAATAGGTCATTCAAACATTTAAAGTTTTTAAATATTTTAAAAAACTTATGGCACTTTAACCATACTGTATAATATATGTAGTGATGCGACGTGTTTTATGGTGATTCGTTATTTTTGTAAAAAAAAAATATATCGCCCCCTCAAAAAAACGGGTTTTATTTATTTTATTTATTTTTTTAATATTTTGTTCAAAAAATATTTGAGATACCAAATTCAAAGTGCAAGAACCTTCTTTTGGCATATCTTAAGATCATATTAACTAACCTAATCTAACCTAACCTTAATTGAAAATTAAGAGTAATTCATTATTTAATATATATAGAGCTTGGTCACACTATTAGAATCACCAGTCAAAAGTTACTTTTTAATTTTAGGGTAAGTCATTCTTTAAGAAAATAAACAGTAAATATGAAACAAGTTGTCTTTTAAGAATTTTTATTTAATAATCATACTCCATTTTCAGTACTTTGTTGTTTGACCTTTGGCTTTAATTTAGGCATACGTTTGATACTCTTGAGACACTGATATAAAAACTTCTCATTGTGATGAAAATCTTGAGTTAGGCTCGAAATCAGCTTCATTTTACTTGTTTTTACTTCCACATTTATTTTCCTTTTCATTATTTCCCATAAATTTTTCATGGGGTGTATGTCAAGATAGTTATTGAGTTACCTTCATTGAAGCGACAGGATCTGATTCTCAGCAAAATGTATCAAACCTTGAGGTATTAAAACTGGAGTAACATTATTAAATAAGGATTCTTTATTAGATAAAGGTTCTCTAAAGATAAATTCCTTTATTTTCACTGATTTGTTTCTTAATAATGAATTAATTGCCGTAAAGTTTACAAAAATGTAACTATTGACTGGTGATTCTAATAATTTGGCTACGTTCTGTATATTTATCACTGATCGACAAAATTGAACTTTTTCTCTCATCAAAGATGTATATACACCTTTCTAGACCAGATTTGTACGCTGATTCCAAATCTGTTTTCAGTTTTCCTCTAGTACATCTAGTTATCGAAATATGACTGGTGTTAATTTCAGCACAATTTATCGTAAAAGTACAACTTTATTCATAAAAAGAAATGTACCCCAACGTAAGAACGTTGCGAGTACGATTTTCCTTTGCAAACCTTGTCCGGATCGTCGCGGTACAACATCCAGCAGTAGTCTGCCAGCATACTTTCGTTCCAGAAACCTTGGTAGCGATTTTCCATTGACTGGATGTCTTGATGGAAGCGTTCCTCCTGTTCGTCACTCACCGCGCCAAGGTTTTCGGGAAAGAAATCTAGATGCGAATGTAAAAAATGTATTTTCAAGGATATGCGACAGCCCATTTCTTGATATGCATCGAGCAGTTTCTGAACTCCATCTTTGTATGCGGGAGACTCGTAGTTACCCAAGAAGTTTCCACAAATCCATTTGAAAGCCTGCCATGCTTTTAGTTCTAAGGCATTGAGGCTTTCTTCAAAGCCTTCATCCTGCAGAACCTCCCTGATTTGGGGCCCCACAAAGATTCCCTCCTTCAATTTCGCGGCACTGATGTTTGCAAATTTCTCAACAAGGTATCGAAACCCTCTCGAATTCCCCTTACCCATAGCTTTCACAAAATTTTTCATTAAGCCGAGCTTAATGTGGAGAGGTGGCAGGAAAATCTTTGGATCAACTAAAGGAACACATTGGACACTGCCCGTTCCTGGCTTGTATGTGCTTCTTTGATGCCAGTCACGTCTGGTGTAATGATCTGCGGTAGCACGGCTGTCCCATAGGCATAGGAAACAACAGTTTTTCGTGAACCTTCCTTGCATGGCCATTAACATACCAATGACTTTGAAATCACCACAGATATTCCATTGATGAGTGCTGTATTGGATTGCTTCGAGTAGTATATTCATGTTATCGTACGTCTCCTTTAGATGAACGGAGTGGGCGATCGGGATGGACGGCTTTAAGTTCCCGTTATGCAGGAGAACCGCTTTCAAGCTTCGCTGTGAGGAATCAATGAAGCGGCGCCACTCAGATGGTGTGTGTACCTTTGACAAGTTCTCGAAAAGTGCACTGATATCATGGCAATAGCAGAGCGGACCGTCTACTGTAAAGAATGTCGCCAAATCATGGTTTCGTTTTCGATAGTGACACACTCGGACGTTCTTCTCAAGTAAGTGTTTCTGCTTGAATCTCGAGGAGAGAAGTTCTGATTTCTCTTTGGAGAGGGCTAGGTCTCTAATGAGGTCATTCAACTCGTTTTGAGTAAGCCTCTCCGGCTCCGATTGCTCTTCGTTCGTCAGATATGTAGTCAAGATCGGCTGAAGGTCCCGCATCTCAGCCAGTCGCACCTTCGTCGGATTCCCTTTCGTCTTCTAAAGAATAGAGTCCATATTGTGGAGGTACCGGAATCGGCATCGTTTCATCGTGAGGGATCGGTCTGCTCGCGGAGTCTACGTTCGGATAAACGATGTTATACTTGTTATTCACGGAGAATCCAGTTATGTTAACATTGCAAAAGTAACAATAGCCATGATGGTCTCTCGGCTGCCTCCATATCATAGCGAACGGCATCGATTTTTTCCTTTGGTTCAGCCAGTCACGTAATCCATTCGAACAAGCGGTACAGATAACATGTGGCGCCCACGCCTTATCTTGGTCGTCTAGTGGACAGCCGAAAGTATAACCGGTAAGTTTTCCGAAGATCTATCGTGATTGTACGCCGTTGTGATTTAGTTGCGAACGAGCCGCACACGTAAAAGAAATTGTCGGGGTGATTTTTACACTTTCGAGGCATGATGATCGATGAGTGGGTTGATGTAAATCACCTAAAAAATAAAATATGTAAGTGGGCGACACAAAACAAAACACAGCACACAACTAGACTTGTGACTGTTACGCCAAAGAATAAAAGTGTGTACATGTGCAACGTTTGCAAATTTGTGGCAAGCAACTGCTCTCACTTAAAATACCACAAGACAACCTGCGAAAGCCTAAGTTCAAACGACAAAATGCCATACATGAAGGTACAGAAACGGTAAAGCAAAAACCTACAACTAAGCTGCAACGACAAAATACTCCGCTACATGTATAAAGGACGCATATTATATATTGTGTATATATAGTATTATATTGGGTGGCCCAAAAAAACGCCTTGAATTTGAACATCAATAACTTAAAAAATATGCAGTTCACACTTCCAAAATGTACAAAACTTTTACCTCAATCTAATGATAAACTATCATAAAAATTTCAGACCTCTACATAAAATACTTTTTCCACAGCTGAGGGAACAATGAGGTATGGTGAAAAAAAACGAATATCATAAACTGAAAATTTTTTATTATTCACAGCTTATCAACAAATATGATCAATATGTCCGCCGTCCTGCTTACAAACTAATCTTAATCTTTTCTTCCATACATGATACATTTTCTGATTTCTGCTAATGTTATTTTGTCCCAACATTCGAGTATTTTTTTCTTTAATTGCATTTCTGTAAACTTTTATATTTGGCCTTCATAAATCTTCTCTGCTAGTGTGTTCCATATGCAATAATCCATGGGATTGCAATCAGGTGATTGCGGGGCCAGTCGTTTTTTTCCATTGAAATTTACTACATTCTGTTGTAGATAATCCTGTGTGAACTTGCTAGTAATGAGCTGTAGCACCATCTTGTTGGAGTATGAAATCGTTTCCATAATACAGACGCCGACAATCAGGCAAAAGATTATCCTCTAAGAGATTTACATAGGTTTCTGAATTAATTTTTTTTATTTTCTGAAATGAAATGAAATTTCGTCTCCATTCCACGATACACCTGCTAATACCATGATTTTTTTGGAAAACCGACTTGTCTGGTGGTAAAGTCTCGATGGAGGAATGTCTTTCTTACGCCGACCATCCGGGAGTTTCGAGCAATCTCGATGGTGAAATCTTTTTCATCTGTAAAAACTTTTTTTTTTAACATCATTGGACGAAAATCTATCAAGCAATTTTCTACAACGAATTTTTCTTTTAGCTCTGACATTGCTGTCACGTCTTGAAACACGGATCCTTTTAAATGCTTTAAGTCCTACCGTTCTCTGCATTCTTTGTATGGTACTTCGACTGATACCTAAATTTATTGCAATTTTCCTCTGAGAGCAGTGCGACCCAGGTCGATCCTCTTGAGATAGACTCATCATTTCGATCATTGCTACATTGTCTTGGGTGTAAACTGTTTTAGGCCAACCACTTCCACGTTTCCGTGCCGAACGGGTTGCTTTAAGTTTTTTAATTATCCTATTCACAGACGTAACATTACAAGTTATTCCTGGAAATTCCCTCATAATTCTTGCCCCAGTCCATCTTTTTTCCAAGAAACACTTTTCAATCACCGCTTTTTCACTGTTAGTTAGAACCATAATTTGAAGGGTAAGTTTAAAAAACAGTATTTAAGATGGGCGTAGCCTATATCATCTGATGTTTTTCAGGGACTAACAGATTATCCATAGGTTAAGGAAAATACATAATTCTTAGAATTGTTGCCAGGTACAGATATACACATTTAAGATTTAGGATATTCATTTTTTTTACCATACCTCATTGTTCCCTCAGCTGTGGAAAAAGTATTTTATGTAGAATTGAAATTTTTATGATGGCTTATCAATAGGTTGAAGTAAAAGTTATGCAAATTTTGGAAGGGTGAACTGCATATTTTTTAAGTTATTGATGTTCAAATCTCAGGGCGTTTTTTTGGGCCACCCAATATATTATATTATATATAGTTATATGCATATTATATATATATTATTATATTATATAAACGACGCATATTGTATGGTGTGTATATATAGTATTATATATTATATATAGTTAGATGTATATTATATACATTATTAGGGTTGCCAGACGTCCCGCATTTGATCCAAAAATCCCGCGTCAAAATCCCGCCTTCAAAATGTCCCGTAAAAAATATTTTTTAAGCAAATTTTTTAGGGATGAATTGTTTAGAATTTCAATATTTTGTATAATAATTTCAATTTATTCACGATGTTTAATTGTTAAATATTATTGTAATAAAAATTTTCTAATTTTGTTTGTTGTAACCGTTGAAGAAATGTAGTTTCAATTTGAAAAAAAATTTGGTCTTAAAAAACCCTCAGAAATTTTTTGTCCCGCATCGGCATTCGAAAAATCTGGCAACCTTATACATTATAGTATTATATTATATTATATATATATATATATATATATATATATATATATGTATATTATATTTATTATATATATTATGACCGGTCTCATCTCGAAAACGACGTGCTAGAGGAAAACCGAAAACAGATTTGGAATCAGCGTCCCATAATTAGATCTGATGAAAAATACTTGTTGGCCAATGAATTATGAAGCCCTCTAAAATTATATTAAAATACGATATGATTTAAATAACTAATACTTCTTTCATGAATGTCAAGGTGCTGAGAGACTGACTTTTAAAAAATTAATTATTTATATTGTCACCTTTCGCACTGGAATTATTTAGGTGAGGGAGCATTGATCCAGAGGCACCTCCAGCGGGTTAGCGCGCCTTAATTTATGAATTCCCCAGAAAGTGTACAGATTTGATGTGATTTCCGATACTATTTTTTTTCTTACTATTTATTTTAAATTTATGCCACCAAAATAATTGTCTAACCTGTTCTTAAACATATTTATCGAAGTGCTTGCCAGGCTGACTGCAAAGCTGGGCACTTGCGTTTTTTTTTGCGGTACTGCGGTACTGCGGTACTACCGCACTACCAAACCGGCACCGCATAACGCAGTACCGCAAAGGATCGCTGAAAGTACAGCCTGTACTTTCAGCGATCCTTTGCGGTACTGCGTTATGCGGTGCCGGTTTGGTAGTGCGGTAGTACCGCAGTACCGCAAAAAAAACCGCAAGTGCCCAGCTCTGCAGTTGCCACCACTCCCGCAGAAAGGTGAAAAAAGCCCCCTCGTAACCTTCGTCTCAAACTTCTTACCCCCTTATTTTAAAGCCGTTGTTTCTCGTACTGTTCCTATCGTCTATGCCAAAAAACATTTAAAAGGACTTTAGTATTTACGAAATATTGTCCATGGATGTGAATTTAAAAAATTCTTAAGCTCAAGCATTTACGTATTACATTTACGACGCATAATAAAGGATAAGAACATATTTTACAAAATTCCTCAACCCCAAATTTTTTAGTTCCTTTAACAGGCTCCGGGCTCAAAGCAACCACTTCCGAATTCCAGAGGAGATCCGGCTCAGGGATTCATCTACAGAAGTTCCAAATATCCTAACTCGGTCGTAATTTGTAAATTCTTGCCCCGGGCTTCTTCACTTCAAGGGCCCCGCTCCGAGCTCCGGAGCAGCGCCCCAGAGCATATATATTGCCAACCTGAGTTGAAGTATATTGGAAAAGTTTAAAACGAGAGATAAATGACAAAATTTTATTGATTTTGACGATTTTTTAAAAGAGTGAATTTTTAAATGTTGAATTTTTTGTTCATTTTCGAAATTCCCCAAAACTGGGTATTAACATTTTATATTTTTTAATTCTCAAAATTTTATTGGAGTTACGAACTGATTCGCATTATTAAATTTTGTTGAAATAAAAAAAATTATTATATTATCAATGTAAAATTTAAAAAATTCAAGCACAATATATATATATATATATGATGAATAAAACCACGAAGGAAAGGAAACACAAAATAGTGCTCAAGCGCTTGAGCACTATTTTGTGTTTCCTTTCCTTCGTGGTTTTATTCATCATAAATATTTTTCACGTGTTACTTTCGTGAAATAATTTTCATATATATATATATATATATATATATATATATATGGAATATCACGCAAGAAGAAGCTTGCATGATTTTGTATAATGTAAAAAATACCCCCGACGATTCGAACTCAGCATCTCTTGAGTAGAAGGCGAGGGTACTGTCACTATGGTACGAAAAGGTAAAGGTTAGTACAACCTGGCACATATTTCAACACCCAAAGAAACAAATAACGCTTTCGCGTCCATATGTATTTTCCGTACTAACCCCCCCTGCACTCGAGGTAATTAATGACCTTCATTCAAATCTCTAGTGTAAATCCTGTGGACGCGTAGATAAAATATCATGAATGATCGCACGACTCTGCATAATCAAAATTACTTCCCCCAAGACCCGAACACAGTATCTCTTGAGTAGAAGGCTAGGTAGAACTCTACCACCACGTGACGACAAGGTAAAAGTTAGTACAACCTGGTGTAATCGAAAATGTGAAACGTAGGAAACAAATATAATAAATATAATACAGTAAAAATACAGCCAATTACTTGTATTTATAATTTAATTAATGTGGAAAAGTTGTTTCTCCGATTGAAATTATTTTGGTTATTTACAAGTAGAGCGTTTGGCTCTCTGCCCTACGGGCGGTGCTTGTGCTTCGCAAACTCGCCTACGGCGAGGGCACGTTAGGTTACTCCTTTTGGGGGAGGTCATTCTCCCTCTCCCCTCAAACCCCCTCACCCCCTTTATGCACCTTAGGGGCTAACCCCCACTCCCATTACTCCCACCCCTCTCTCCCATTAACCCCACCCTTCCCCCATTAACCCCCCTCTCCCCATTAACCCCCCTCCCCTATTACCCACACCCCAAGGGGGAAAAGGGCTGGCACCTTGCAACAATTGATCAACATTGAAATTGCATATGCACTCGTTAGAAATAGTTGGAAGATTGTGTAACACTGTTTTCATATTTTTTATATTTTAAGAAAATGGAAGAAAATACAGATGTTTTTTTTAATAGTTAAGGATTTTGAATTTTATTACAAAATTTTTCCTTGTCCCACACCAACTGCTAAATATTCTCTCTCTCTCTCTCTCTCTCTCTCTCTCTCTCTCTTACACACAATACTCACAATACTTAAAATACAATAATAATCGCATTTTTCTAAGACGCGTAAATAATATAAAAAAAGGGTAGGTCGAGTGAAAAAAAAAAAAATGGTGAAAAACGTACATAAATATTGTTGCACGAACTGCATTCTAGATGAGAAATAAAAAATAAACAAGAAATTTCGTTTCCATTCTCCCTCCGTTGTTGAAGGTGTCGAGAGAAACATTTTTAAAGTTGACGTAAAAATCAATTTCCACTGAATTCTCATTTACCTTTAAAGATGGTCGCAACGCGCCGCGTTCAAGGCAAAAGGGACAGGGAAAGATTTCATGCCTTGAATTGCCTACACGCGAGATTTATGCGGGAATATATTTGTTTATTACGGTAACTAATAGCTCACAATCAACGGAAGAATAGGGTTGGACGTTTTATTCATCGAAAGGGTTCTTAAAAACTCTGTCTTAATTCAACTTAAAACAATACAACCAAAAACCGTTATTCAGGAAAAGAATAAATGACAGAGTTTTATGATATTTTTCAATATTCTTTGTTGTACAATTTAGATATTTAATATGGCATTAATATATTCACAGTATTCTAATTGGAATATGCCGTTGAAAGCATGGAAGCATTTTACGTAAAATTAATAGGATTCAGTTTATTTATTACACGAGGAAAGTGAAAATAAAATAATAAAATATGAATTTTAATATGATTATTTTTAATAGGATTTGTTAATTAAATGGAATTTGATAGGATTATTTTTAATAGGATTTGTTGTTTAATTTAATTGTTGAGTGAAAGATTGTGGAATTGATCATTGCCTATAAAATGACTTATTTTGAAACAAAGACGAGAGAGAGAGAGAGAGAGTTTTAGGCGTTTTAAAAGGTAACCAATCATGTAAAAGCTTACAGTACGGCATTTTCTTTTAACCAATAAGAGGATGCATAACATTTTGAGTTGAGTGCCTTTTTTGCCACCATTTTTATACCAAAAAACAGATTCCTTCCTTGTGTTATAGATGAAATCTATATTAAATTCGTGTTAAATGATACAAATTAAAAACCAGATAATGTAATACCGATCACGTAAGTACATTTTTTACTCTCTCTCTCTCTCTCTCTCTTAAGTTAAATTAACAGTAAATTAAAAGTCCCACCCGCATATTAAAGTGTCAGAATAATAAACCTTTTGAGGAAAAACATGGTGTCTTTATTCTTTCCTCGGCCACGCTGCGTTTGAGTAGAAATGGCGTTGTTTATAATTGAAAATACCCAAAAATACTCGTGGGTACAGTAAAAGTAATTAGCATGTAAAAACGAAGCAATAATAATAATAATAATAATAATAATAAAAATAATAATGTAAAAATTTACAAAGTAGTGTTTGATTATTTTACACAACTTTAAATAAAATTATCAATTGTACAGGGTGTTTCAGGTCGACCCTAGAAATATGGAAATTGGCGGAATTTGTAGTTTGTATTTGGTATTTGAAGTTTGTCATAGTAATTCCATATTTCCATATTTCTAGGGTCGACCTGAAACACCCTGTATATTTAGTATAAGAAAATAAATGAGGTTGAAGGAAATTTTTTTAGGATGAATTATGAAATTAAAAGTAATTTAATTTCTATGGTAATAATGGGAGTAGTGAACTTATACATTAATAGGAGCAAATGAAGTACTTCTTTAGTAATTTTCGAAATACATTTAGTGATGAAGCCCATCTAATATTTATGAAAATTGCATTCCATATATCTGCTCCTTTGAAAGAGAGTGCATTTCCTGAAGTTTCCATTGTATAGTTTGGTTTACGTATAAAATCTCAGGGAAGTCCAGTGTTATAAGGATTGTTGTTGTTGTTTAGCGATCAGCCCACCCTGATCGAGCAAGCCGGTGGCACGCAGATAATCGATCGCCCTCTCCGGAGTGGACCAGAGGTTCAGCACACTAGTGATGTTGTGTTGTGTTGTGTTCTGTGTTGTGCTAGAGCGGTACAGTCTGTCATAATGTGTTCAATTGCTTGTGCTGTGTCCTGGCACAGGTGGCAGGTGTCGTCTGTAGAGTTGTCTAGTCTGTGTTTATATGTCTGTAAGTTGGGGTGATGTCCACATCGGAATCGTGCTAAGTTAACTCGATCCGATCTGCTCAGGCTGATCTCTGACCTGTTAATGGGTGGCGGCTTCGCACCTAGGACCACATTCAGACCGAGTCGTGTCAGTGCTTTGTGGGTTAGGTGTGTGTGTGTGTATGTGTTTTCTGTACTGTGTGATGTTTGTGGGGCGTGGTATGGAATGGAGTATTTGGTTATAATGTCTCTCTGGTGTTACCTTAATGGTGCGAGGTGTCGGTGCATGATTGTACATGTAGTGGCAAGGGTGTTGTGGGTTAGTTGTCGCTGCTGCCATGAATTGTTTTCCCCTCATGTCTAAATGTTTCTTAACTTTCAGTATTTTTGTTTCTGTGTGCAGGTGTTCTATTGGTGTTGTTTGAGTGCATCCTGTAATGATACGAAGTGCGTTATTTTGTATTGTCTGTAAGGTGTTTATGTGTGTGTTTGAGATAATGGGTGCCCAGCATGGGCTAGCATAGTCCATAACTGGGCGAATATATTGTTTGTATATGAGTGATGTTGTTTCCTGCTGGTGTCCAAAGTTTCTGCCTGTTAGTGCCCTAAGCGTGTTAAGTCTTGACGTACATTTGTTTTTAATGTCCTGAATGTGGTTTGCAAAAGATAATGATGTGTTGTATGTGACCCCAAGCATTTTGGTCCTGTGAGTGTGTGGAATGTTGGTGTTGTTTAGTGTAAGCTGTGGAGTTACCTGGTGATCTTTTGTGTTGCTTGTAAGCAAGGTGATGGTTGATTTTGTGGGCGCTACTTTGAGTCTATTGTGTGTGAGCCAGTCTTGTATACTGTTATGTATGTATGTAGGTTATTTGTAGCGGTGTCGATGTTGTTGTGGGTGGATGTTAGAGTGATGTCATTTGCATATGATGATAAGGTAAGCTTTTTATCTATAGGTGTTGGAATGTCATGCATGTATAAGCTGAACAGTGTTAGTGAGAGAACAGAGCCTTGAGGGACCCCGTTCGGAAAAAGCTTGTTTATGGATGACTTGCCATTAAATGTGACATATGAGTATCTTCCTGAAAGATAGTTGCTCAGCCACCTTTTGGTGTTATTGTGCATGTTTGTGTTGAGTATTTTGTTTATGAGAGGGAAGCTGCGTGAGGTTAGTGAGTAATGTCGTGGTTGAGTGGTGAGGTCTGAATCCATGTTGAGTAGGCGATAGTAGTATGTGTGGGTTGGTGATTTGTAAGATTAGTCTTTCTGTTACTTTGGAAGGTGTGCATAGTAAAGTAATGGTTCTATAGGAAGCTGGTTCTGTTGGATTTTTGTTTGGTTTGAGTAGTGTAATAATTTTACCTTGTTTCCATATGTCAAGAATAATACAGTGTTGGTATGAATATGTGCTGATATTTGTGAGAGCTAGTATTCCCTGTGGGCTCAAGTGTTTAAGGTGTATGTTAGATATGTTGTCTGGTCCAGTAGCCTTCGAATTCTCAATGTTTTTGATGATCTTGGTGGTTTGGTCTGTATTGAAGGGTGTAATGGTCGTTTCGAGTCTGTAGGTTTTCTTTTGTCTGACTGTTTGTCTGTCTGCGTGTTTCTGGTTGTTGTCTCTGTTTAAGAGACTTATCTTTGCGTAGTGATTAACTAGAATGTTAGCTTGTTGTGTATATGTTGGGATATTATTTTGGCTGCGACAGATAGCCGCGTGTGAGGTGTGAATGCCGCTGTTAGAGTGGGTAATGCTATTCATAGTCTTGTATAGCCTCGATGTATCTGTGGAGTTGTTTAGTGTTGTTATGAGTTCCCTAAATGTTTCTGTTTGTTTTTCTTTGAGTTTGTTGCTTATTTTTGTGTTGAGCTGTTGTATCTGCTGTTTTATGGCTTCTGTGTATGGTATTTGCGTGTTATGTTTGAGGTTGTTACGTTATAAGGATGATGAATTTGATGGCAAGTGATTCCTCTTTGAATGGGTGGGGTGATATATGTTGATTTTTACTGATAACGCTAAACATATTAATAGCAACACTAAATTTGTATAAATTATTTAGTTTTAAAATGTTTAGCGCTTTAAACAATGGGGAAGTGTGACTATCATTATTTGAAACGATCTTTAATTTTAGCTGAGGAAATTCAATCCCTAGCTTTATCTCCCCTTATTTAAGTGTATTTTTCACAAATTTACTTCAGAAAAAAGAATTTGTCGTCAATCTGAAAATAAATAGAGGAGTAAGCAGCTAAATGCTTGGTTTCAACCAATTAAACGCTACTGGCGAAATTCATTTCAGTAGAAAATAATAATAATAATAATAATAATAATAATAATAAAGCATCTAAAACAAAGTTGGAAATATAGCTGAAGGTTTAAGCTAGCTATTCAAATTCACAGTCGTGAATGATATGGCGAGAGGGAGGTTTAGCTCCAACGATGTATGACCAGAAAACTATTGGCGTATGATACGATACATTAAATTTATTTCGTGTTTTAATGTAAACTCATTGCATAAATGTGATATTTTTAACGTTAGACTTAAAAATGATTTAACTACAAGATTCGTTAATACTTTCATTAGAACCAATTTTGTTATTCAAATTTGCGTTATTTTAGTTGCAAGGTTTATCTAAAGTTATCGCTAGGAAAATCAACTGAAACAATACTGGAATAATAAAATGTTAATAATAGATATAGTGTTAATGGGATGATAAATGTGAGTGCACACCTGTAATGATGAAAGCTCGGAGTGCCCTCGAAGGAGGAGTTACTTTGTACTTCGGAAAGGGAACGACGCACTCCAGGACACAACCAGGTAATTTTTATATGAATGGAACGAACTTAAATGGGTTTAATTTCCAGCGAAATGAAGACTTTGAGGTCGGAGGTTCGAATTCCGATGATACTGGTAATGATAATTATACAGGAATTAAAGCAATGGTCCACATTAGTTAGCTTGAGCGCTGTAGCTGATTTTGGTCCTATTGGCTGAGTATTATTAATAGTCATAAGTGCAGAAATGAACCTAAGAAAGGAAGAAAATAAAAACCCACTCTAATAGACAGAGTTTATTGCCACAACAGTTTCGACGCCCACTGGCATCCACCCGAGGAGGATGCCAGTGGGCGTCGAAACTGTTGTGGAAATAAACTCTGTCTATTAGAGTGGGTTTTTATTTCATATTTTGACCTTCACGTAGAAAAAAGTGAAGTTTTTTGCATTTAAGAAAGAAAGTTTGAGTGTCAAGGATTAAAATGGAAGAATGATCACAGCGGATGTAGATCTACGGAATAGTTGGAAGAAATACTTTGAGCGTTTGAGGAGTAGAAGGGATGAGGGGAATGCAAATATAAATGTAATAATGGTATTTGGTGGTGTGAAGAGGATATGTGCCAGAATGTCGAAGAAAAAAGCTGTGGGTGAAGTGAAAGCAGCGGTTCACACGCTGAAAAATGAAAAAGCGGCAGGTGTGGACGGAATATATGGAGAAATAATTAAGTATGAGGGTTTGAAAGGGTTAGAGTGGTTTTGGTATATATATATACTGTATATATATATATGAGGGTGCATGGACAATGGGAGTGTGCCTGAACACTGGAAGAAAGCAATAATTGTTCACTGTACAAAATGAAAGGTGAGAGGAATGGATGTAAGAACTGCAGAGGTATAAGTCTGTTGAGTGTGGTGGGGACAGTGCGTGGTAGATTAATGATAGAACGAATTTCTGATATTACAGAATGCTTGGTAAGCGATGAGCAAGGACGGTTCCAAGTTGGAAGAGGCTGTGTGGATCAAATGTTTGCAATGAGAACAGCAATCAAGAAAGCATGCGAAACGGATTGCGAATCTTCAGAAAGCGTATGATAAAGTAAATAGGGAAGTACTGTGGCAGGTCTTGAGTATAAATGGGGATGGTGGTAGACTCATGAATACGGTGAAGAATTTCTAGGATGGAAATAGTACATGTGTGAGAGTAAATAAAGTGCTGAGTGAATGGTTTGATATAAGTGTTGGTGTGCGTCAAGAAGGTGTTCTCCGTGGCTGTTCAATCTGTTTATAGATGGATTTATGAGAGAGGTGAAAGTGCAAGTGCCAGAGAGAGGAGTGAATCTGGTGTGTGATGGGAATAGGTGGGGCCTGTCGAATCTGTTGTATGCGGATAATGCGGTGTTATTTGTTCAGAGTGAGTGTGATATGCAACAGGATGTTCAGAGTTTTGTGGCAGTGTGCGAAAATAAGATTGTTGAAATTGAATGTGGGTAAAAGCAAGTTATTGATTGTGGAGAGAGAGAGAAATTCCAACTGTCATGTGATGGTGGATGGTGAAAAACTAGTAGAAGTGGTAGAGCATTTTAAATATTTTGGATGTGTTTTGAATAAAGGAGGTCCGAGTACGGCTAAAGTTTAATAGTAGAGTGAATCAAGGGAGAAAATTAGCTGGTGCTCTGAAAACAGTTGTATGGCATGAGAGGGAGAAGTCAAGAGTAAGAGCAGTTGAGAGGGATCACCTAAAAGTATGTGTGTGTGTGTCGGATTGATAGACTGAGGAATCGTGTAGTTTTGCACAGATGTGGTGTTCAAAAGTCATTGGAAGTGAAAATTGAGGAAAGTGTGTTGAGGTGGTTTAGGCATATTGAAACAATGGAAGATGACAGAATTGTGAAAATAGTGTAAAGGAGTGTTTGCGAAGGTAGAAAGATGAGAGGAAGGCCGAGAAGAAGATGGTTGAACATAGTGAATGATTGCTTGAGGAAGCGTAGACTTGACCTGAGTGATGCACCTGAAGTCGCTGCAAGTAGGTTGAAATAGAGGAGGTTTGTTATATAAATTCTGGACTCTGTCTCTTTTATTTTTGACAAAGCTTGGAAGCACTAGAAGTGCCTCAAGTTCGGAATTTAGCCATATGGGCTGTGGGTGAAAGGTGTTGGTTCACCAGGATGCCTGTGTGAATGAATATATGTACATTAGTTTTTACATTTCCTCTTCTTCATTATCATCTATAGTCTGATCACGTTTGCCTGCGCACCTCGACCCATTTGGGAGATGAGATTTTTGATAATGTACACTAGGGCGGATCGAAAATGAGGTTTTTAAACGTTTTTTCGAAATTCAAATATGGCTAGTGCGGAAAATATGTGGGTGCTATAGATAATGACTGTGCATAAATATTAGTCCTGCGAAATTATATCTTCAGGTGCCACAAAGCCGTCGAAAAAAGTGAACTATAATGATTTTCTTATATTCTGCATTAGTACAATAACTGAAACTTACTTGTTATTATTATATATTAAGTGTTCCAATTACCAAAATAGTTACTGAATTACGCAGCTCTTAGTTTATTTAGATCAATGTTCTTTTGATTAATGATCTAAATAATCCAGAACTCACCACGAGGAGGTGGCTGCGTGTCGAGCTCCACCCATGCCCTCCCAACCACCCATCCTTGCGCCTGTTTTTTTCTATTAACGTTTTATTTAAACTTTATATTCAGCTTTACTTTCGAATGATGGCATTTTTCTACTTGACTGAAGTGTTGATCTTATGAAGCCATCTCGCGCGTTCAATCCAAATACTTTTGATGATGCTTCAGTCACTAATTTTACCATTCTTTCTACTACTTGTGTATGACAAGGGAATTTCTCGAATGGAGGGGTACTCTTGTTTTCTATGAATTCTTCAATCTCATTTTCTGTCAGGTGTCTTGTCACAGGTGGTTCAGTGACAATGCATTTTTGCCAATTAATTAAATCAGTATAATCAGTAGCTTCAAATTGAATAACAGGTACTGTGAAACGCCTCACAACTTTTTCCTTGTTTGTTTGCCTTGCTTTCTTTATTCGCCTCCACGCTAATTCTCTTATGGCGCTGCGGTCATCATGAATCATTGATGCTAGAATATTTTCTGGATTTGCAAAAAATGCATTTCTTGTATGACAGGGTTTACAATATCCTTTACTTCGTCATTCAGTGTTCTTGTTAGTTCAATAGTTTTGAAAACATGTTTTGAGCCATTGACAAAAGACGTACTTTGCTTAATAGAAAACCACATTGGGATGTAGACCTTCATTATAAAAGAAGCAATGTTCATGAGGTTCTCAGATGGACTTACAGTTGAAACGTATAGACGAAGCAAACGATTTGCTGTAGTCAGCCATCGTGAATGTGCCATTTTGCCTGGACTACGATGAGCAAGATCTAGAGAGCAATATCCCTTTGTTTTGGCCTGATGAATATCAATTAGATATTTTTGGTCGGTGCTAAGATCTT
Source organism: Bathynomus jamesi (assembly GCA_023014485.1). Classification (NCBI taxonomy): domain Eukaryota; kingdom Metazoa; phylum Arthropoda; class Malacostraca; order Isopoda; family Cirolanidae; genus Bathynomus; species Bathynomus jamesi. Next base: position 60,296 of record JAJOZX010008130.1, on the reverse strand, counting down.
CACAGTCTACAGTTGGTTCCTCAGCATCAATCCTTTCAAACTCGACAATAGGAAGACTCTCACAGTTCTCTAATTCCCTGCCAATAGGACCGGTGAATCCGCAGGGGCCAGATTTTTCCATCCAGCTTTGCAACTAAATGGCATAATGGCAATTCATTGGCATGGAGCTGGCACACTAAATGTTGAACTGGCTTCTTCAGCTTCAATTCTATAAGCCTTATAACGCCTCCCTTTTCTCCAGTGTTGACTGCTGCACCATCGCATCCAATGGCAACAAGGTTTTCCAGGTTCATGTCATTATTTCCAATATACTCAAACATTCCTTTACATATTTCTTCAGCTGATCCAGAATTCACAGAATAATGGCCCAAATAATCTGAACCAGGTTCTCTCACTAAAGTGATATGTTCTTCTGTTACCTTCTTCTGATATACTTTGGACTCTTTTTTTTCTTGGAAGAGTGTAGAATCTTTTCGACCATCAAAATAGATTCCTCTGATTGGGACCTGATTTTGATCTTTCATAATTTCTGATCTCTTCTTTTGTCTTTCTCTTCTGATTTTACTCCTATCCACTACTTCAGATGTATTGTCAATAGAAACTTCTCCAATATCTTGCAATACTGCACTAACAATGAATGCTGCAGCTCGATCTGAAACTGCAGTCCTGTCACAAGCAGTAGCCACTGAAGGTAGATTTGTAGTTTTCCTTTTCTTGAATAATTGTTCTTCAGGTTGTTCGAGCTTTCTCTTCGAGCTAACTGGCTCTGGAAATGTATCGTCTGATATTTCGCCAGATTCACTTTCACTATTTGATGTCGATGATGATAATTCAACATTTGTATCCTGCAATTTCTCCTGTGAAGATTCTTTGGTGAGCCTCACAGCTTCTTTTTGCTTTCTTAGCAACGTAGATGCTTTTTTCTTTGAGAGTGTAATATCTACTCTATCAATAAACAGTTTTCTTTCACTCCTTTGATCTAAGAGGAACGTCACTTCTTCCTTTGGAACCGTTTTTTCTTTGGGACAAGAACATTGTGTTAGTACTTTGCACTTGCACGCTGCAATGTCAAAAAGTTTCGTGTGTGCTTCTTTTTTGAACATATCAATCTTTGCTTTGTAAGCTTCAGAATTTTTTCTGCTTTGGTATGGCTTCATAATGACACTATACTTTTCGTGGTAGCTTCTGAACATTGTTTCAATTCGCCTGTCTGACAGAATTGGGACGGAAGCACTTTCCCAAATTGTTTTCAATTTATCAACAACTTGTTCTAATATTTGAGATATTGAAGGATCTTTATTAGTATTCTGTTTCAAATCGTTTCTTACAAACAAGTAATATTTAAAAACTCCTTCGTATGTAGGAAGATTCCTGTGCCACAAATCTTCCCCCATACCAAACATGGGGCACTCAGTTGAGGCCCTGGTTGATTTTGCACAAACTCGAGACATTTTGAAAGTATACAAATCTGAAAAAGAAAGAGCTAATATCAATTATACGTTAATTTCAGTTAATAGTACATGGCAAACTTAGGGCAACACAATACAGAAATGCAAAATATATAAGAAATATAGTTTAGACTATCTGAGTAACGCCAACAACAGAACACCCACCTGCTACGAGAGCGACAGCTACACTGAACCGAGGTACTCACGTGACAGCTGAGTGAGCTGACTATAGAAAACTGTTTTTAGAGAATAGAAACTTTTTTTAAAGGTTGACTGAGCTATTTTTATACAAGTGTGAATAAATTCTTGTCTATTGTGCATCGTGGACTCTCCTGTAATTATTGGTTAAAATCTGCTTTTTTCAATTTTTTTCAATATTGAAGGTCATTGTGGCACCTGAAGATATTAATGTTATGATTTTAAATTTATACCAGCTTATTTCCTCACTACTCCACACATTTTTCACACTAGCCAATTTGAAAATTCGAAAAATGAGTTTTTCACTCCGCCCTAATGTACACTGCGTATATATGTATTATATTTTCATCATTGCTTTATTTGATCCAATCATTTGATTGTTAAGTAAACTTGGTTTGTTGTTTGAAATAACATTTTTCTCTGTGTAACTACATCAACTGGCAATCGCGTACGTCCCAAATCAAATTCTTGGTATAAAAACTTTTTAAACAGTGAGAATAATTTAGCCCACAAAATTTCTCATCACTTTATAAATGCCAACCCATCATATGTCTAACGCCTCACAGCAAAATAAACAAATGAATGATTGATAGATCAGTTTACATTACATCAAGACCTCAAAAGAAAAAAAAAAAGTTTGAAATGACACGGATTTCAAACAAATGAAATTTACAACTACCTTACTCTTCTTCTTTTGACAGCAACGGGCGCACAGAATCTCCTCGCGTTGGGTGGAAGTGACGTGTTATGATGATACCCGTTTCCAATATACATATATATAATATATACTGCAGTTGGAGAGAAGAAATGTCGTCAGTGCAAAATATCGTATGAAACCGAAACGGGTGAGTGAGAAAGCAAGACAGTAAGGGATAAAAGAAAGGATCGAACGAGCCTATATATAGGCTTAACCTTTTTATGTACTTCAGTGTTCCTGAGGATGTCATTAGACGAAAGCGCTTGAGCACCATTTTGTGTTTCCTTTCCTTCGTGGTTTTATTCATCATATATATATATATATATATATATTATTTCATAATGAAATTATTATAAACGAATCAGGTAGGTTACCAAAGTTGATTTACAAACTACAATGCTTAATTTCCCAGTAGAAAACAAATGAATGAAGGGTCGTTCGCTCGGTCTTTCCTGCAACCATTGTAAGTCTCCTGCGATTCCTAATTTGACACTCGGAAAGAGAGAGAGTTATAGAGTTACAAAGTTACAAGTTAACAAAGACACCAAGATCCACTTTAGGCTAGACGCCCCCCCCCCCCCCCCCCCCAAAAAAAAAAAACAGAGAAATAAAGAAAATTAAAGAAATATAAAAAATGGAAATAAAACATACAAAAACTTGCACTAATGTTTACACTTACAGATGTGTAAACTTTTTACTCAGGAATAGTATTAATACCAAAATATAGAACAGAGAAGGTTCACCCTCCTCCTGCCACTGCTGACAGACAATTGTTGTGAAACAAGATTTATAGGAACGTAGAAAAAAGTATAATGAAAATAGTAGCTTCATAGTTCATTCACATCATTCGTATACTTATCTCGTGTACCCAGTTACACATTATAGGACAGTAGGGTCATAAAAGATAGCATGGAACGCTAAACTACTTGTTTTTATTTACACCATGCCTTTTTTTTAAAGGATTTTTTATTTATTTATTTATTATACACAAGAAGTCATCATTTCATCGTCGACTCATTTCTCCAATGAGTGCTAAACCACCGTGCTGAGAAACTTTGAAAATCAACCGTTTACATTACCATCTTTCGTTCTGAAATTACTTAGATAAGGAAGCACTGATCCAGAGGCACCTCCAGCTGGTCAGCACACGCTAATTTAAGAATTTCGACGAAGTGTTATCACTATGATTTTTTCCCCTACTTTAAGATAATTTATTATATCGTAATTTATACTGCGTCCTTCGCATAGGAATTACTAAGATAAAGAAGTACTAATCCAGAGGAACACCCAGCTGGCCAGCACCCCCTTAATTTAAGGATTGCCCAGGCAGTGTACAACTGTACATATGCATAATAATTATTATTATAATTATTTTTTATTTTTTTATTTTTGCAAAAATTTTGATGCACATTATTTAAAACTAAAGTTCTAACTAAGGTACTCTAACTAAGTAGCTTCCCTGAAAATAAGTATGATTATTCGGAGGTGTTGACTCCCGTGAGTTCTCATCAGACTTCCCATCATCTGAGACTGCTGACTGACTGCTCTGAAACCAGATCCGATCAGCATCTCCTACTACATTTATTGCAAAAGGGAACATAGCTACTTCTTTATAAAGCTATAAAACTTTCTATAGCTAGCTAAGTTAGATATACCGCGGGTACACTCATGCACAGAGTAGCGTCACTGAAATTGAAAACATCTATCCGGAGGTTTTGGCTCCCAAGAAATCCCATCTAGCTTCCATTCTCTACCAATGGAGTATCATCTGAGAACTCCCAATGTTCTGAATCCAGACCTGACCAGCACCTTCTGCTACACTTATTGGCAACCGGAACATTAATACTGCTACTCTACCCTAATATCCCTCCCTCAAGCAGTTTCGTTTAACCCTCATCAGGAACCATGGGGTCTATTTGACCCTAGTGCTTTTTAAGTAGTTGCTGCTAATTGACCAGGCAGTGTGGCGACCTCCACTTATAATCCTACATGACACTTTTTTCTGTGATATATCAAAATTTCATTACGGTATTCCTTCAAGAGGGGTTTGTTATTTTATCCATTTGTGGTCGAATTGACTCCATCGTTCCTCTCGTGTCATTTGATGTATATTTCATTTTTATGTAATTATTTTCACGAATTTTACTTTACTTCAAAGATTTATTTCATAAATTTTGATAAAAATATAAAGAAAGACAATACTTGATGATCATGAAATTATGAAAATGCTAGAATTACGAGCACTACCAGAATCCCTACCAATAGGATGATTTTTTTTCATCTTTGTATTTTGTATCAACAGTCAAAACATTGAAAGAGATGATATTATTGGTTCAAAGTTTTAAATATCAAGTACAATGTTTCATTTATGTGATTGTTTCATTACAGACTTTATATAGCGCCATTTTGTAAGATTTTAGTCTGGGGTCATATAAACCTTATGGTTCCAACAACGTAAGTAAACTGAAGTTCATGACGAGGGTTAATAATGAACAAAATTGGGAAGGAGCGAAAGAAAGAAAGAAGGGAAGAGGAACGGCTTCCCAAGGTACTTAATAAAGATATTTGGAGATTTTGACTCCCTAGAGTTCCTATCTATTAAAAACGTGTAAATAAAAATAAAAAATGAAAAAAGGGCTATCATTTGAGAACTAGTGCTCTGATACCAGATCCGACGAACGCCTCTTACTACATTTCAATCGAAAGGGAAATCATCATCATCCCCAACTCCACCCCAACCAACTCTACTTATAACCCCACTTTTGTGGTTTATTCGGAGGTTTTGACTACGAGCATTCTCACATTGACAACACTCAATGCTCCGTAACCAGACCCAACCCGCACCTCTTTCTACATTTAAAACAAAAAGGACAATCGGACTACTTTATATACTAGCTAAAATACCCATCCCCAGTTTACCCACCCTTCAATGCAAATTCATGTCATTGAAATACCTATTCGACCTGTTTTTAAACATATTAATTGAAGTGCATGCCACAATCTACGCGGGTAGATTATTCCACCTCTCGACTATCTCATAGGTGAAAGGGGCAACCCCGCGCAACATTTCCTCGAATTCTTTTGTCCGTTATTTTAAAACCATTGTTTCTCGTAATGTTCCTATCGTCTAAGTCAAAAAGGATTCTCATAATGTACGTTGTGAAAACGATTTCAGAATATGAACACCTGAATTAATTCGCCTCTCAAACGCCGAATCTCAAGCTTATACAAATTCAGCTCTTTGAGTCTGTCTTCTTATGTTTATTGCGTAACGCAGGTAAAAGATTCGTTGCACGGCGTTGAACCCTTTCTACCATTTCTATATCCTTATTTATATATGGAGACCAAAACTGTACAGCATATTCTAACTGTACTAACAAGCGACTTGTACGATGGCAAGCCAATATCTTTAGATTTATATTACAAATTCTGGGAAACAAAGCCCAATACTCTATTGACTTTACTACTCGCGAGTGAACTTTTTTTGAGAACTTCAAATTTTCATTAACAACGTCACTTAAATCTTTTACCTCAAGGTTTCGTTTAACACATTATTTCCCATAGTGTAGTTAAATTTACTATTGTGATAATCTATATGCATGACTCCATTTATATTTCCATTTCATTTGCCACTTATTAGACCACTCTTTCAAATTGGTAAGATCTCGCTGTAAACCCTCTCTACGAGTATTTAGTAAACTAATTGCTTTATCTGCAATTTTGGTGTCGTCAGCAAATTTAGAAAGTTTGCTCACTGAACTGATATCAAGATTGTTAGTGTATATTATGAAAAATACTGGTCCCAAAACCGACCCTTGCGGAACACCACTACTTACATTAACTCACCTTGACTCTTCCCCTTTAATTACTACCCTCTATTTTTTACCAGTAAACCAATTATTTTTATCAGTCTTATGAAGAACTTGATCCCTTATTCCGTGACCTTTAAGTTTTTCCAACAATCGATTGTGCGGAATTTTATCAAACGCCTATTGAAAATCTAAATATATCATATCTACCGCTCTGTCACAATCATAAATACCAATGGCGTCATGAAAAAACTCCAACATATTTGTTAAACAAATTGAGGCAGTTACAAATAACTCAATGAAAAAACCATCTAACTGGCGCTGGATATTTCCTCAGAGTGGGTTCTCCACCATAGGAGATTGAATGTAATTGGCACCTGGGTAAACTAGCTTCATTATATCAGTTGACGGTGGTTGCCATCCGCTCGCAGTTGAGAAACCATCTGCTTGAATCTGACCAGTAAAGTTATATACCTTCTCTCGGATAGTTAAGTTAATTTGAGGTTACTGCAGCGGACGAGGGAGCAATCAGTGTCCTCTTGCTTGGGGGTTTTGGGGACACTGTCCGACATGCGGGATAGGATAACACTCGTGTAGTAATGAACGAGCTGACAGAGTTGCAGAGGCTGGGGCAGCTTTAAAAACCTCAGCACTTGAACCGCTGATTCTTATCTCTTACTAAGCATGTCGGACAGGGGTGAGAGAATGGTTGGTTAAAGAACAAATACAGAGTGGGCCAATTTAGGCAATTGCTGAATCAACAGGTGAATCAACAGGTTGTACTCTCAGTAGTACAAGTGATAACCAGCCACTGCAATCTTGCGATGCATTGATTTACTATAGGTAAAATGAATTCCCCGTGTTGTTCTACGTGTGGGAAACATAATGAGACACCTCTCCATTATATTGAAGTGTGTCCAGTTTATTTACTCAAACAGTTTAGAGCCTCTGATTCTTACAGGGTATCCGTAACCGATGTAATGAGAGAGTGCAAACTTCACCAACTTGTACACTTTATTAAACTAACTAGCAGACTTGCAGAATTTACACCAGAGGGGGAATGAATAAGTACCATATTATCTGAACCCTCATGGTATTTTAGTCCAGACGTTTGGGCAATGGGTCAATTAATGGCCTGAACTCTGGCCCTTTCAAGACCCATCTGGATGAATAATAAGTGACTTATACTAATACGTTGTGCTTGTATTACCTCATATTAATATACAGGGTGGTGACAAAAGTAAATAGACACCTTCAGTTTTTTCCATTAGTCGCGCGGAAAAATATAACGTTGTTTCTTACATTGCGTCGGGTCATACTGACCCCACGCGACTAAAGAAGGGTTAACATCAAGTTTAATGAAATGATGAGTTGTCTTAATACGTTTTAATAAGAATATTTTTTTATATTATATACAAAGCAAAGGTTTGATTTATTTGTTTTAGAAATATATGTATACTTTTGTAGAATGTTTTGCACCACCACATTTTATCATTATAAATTTAAACTTTTTATTTCACTTTTGATTTTATAAGTAAATTATTTTATAATCTTATTCAAATTTGGATTTTCGTCCCTTGAAAATGTTCAAAGTATGTGGACGAAACGTTGTGTTGCATATAACAATAGCTTCAGGTTTTAGTTTATTCCAGACTTGTCCTTCATAGATTTAACTTGATAAAAAAATGCTTACGACGTAATAAGTTTTACTAAAAACTACATTAGTATGAAATATTATTACCATATACAGGGTGCCCATAAACTATCTTTACAAATTCAATTTAAATTTGAATTTAATTTATTTAAGTTTTTAATTTATAATCTTTATTTATTTAATTTATAAATTTATACTTTCGTTAAAATTATAAATTATTATTACCATATACAGGATGCCCATAAATTATCTTTACAAACTCAATTAAATTTAAATTGAATTTGTAAAGATAATTTATGGGCACCCTGTATAATATCGGTTGAGTTGATATGTAAATGTGTTTTGGGGGTCGTTTAACGTATAGGGTGTTCGAAAAGTCCCGTCACCCCCTACAAAATGTACATATTGTAATACCAATTTTATTTTTGTGTGATTAGTGATTACCGTAATTGAATTTATATGAGATTCACTGGCATTTTTTTCTTTTCCAGGTATTAGAGTTGTGTGAACAATGGCAGACCAGTCCACTTACACTCTGGAGGAAAGGATAGTGATGAGCACACGAGCTCATGAAAGGGCACATACTGGCAAAACGATGCATGATATCCAGAATGATTTCAACACAAGATTCAATAAGGTTGCCCAACAAACAAGACCGTATTACGCTGGGAGGAAACGCTGTTTGAAACTGGCTCCGTCAAGGACAGACCACGGTCGGGAAGACCAACAACGCGAGCAGAACAATGCGAAGGTGTGATTGCATCGATGGCTCGTTCACTGAAAAAATCACTTCGGAAACGATCATAAGAACTTGCAGTCCCCATTTTCCATAATGAGATATCACATGACAAAAGATCTCGGCATGAAACCATATCGCCCGTCATTTGTGGCCGCCCCGAAGTCCAGATCTCTCTTCATGTAACAATGCGTTCTGGGGTTTCGTCAAGCAGAACGTATCCCGAGTGCGTTACGCACAACAGAGGAACTGAAACACGCTGTTCGAGATGCATTTGGTGCAATCACTCCAGCAATGCTGCTTCAATTCTCACACCGCAGCATGTGAGAATCGAGGCATGGGCACGATTCGTAACATGAATGGTGCATGGGCATGATTTCGTAACACAATCCTTTGTTACGAAAATGATGGTGCACACACAGCTATTCTTGATTAGTAACTGTAATTAGTAACTGTACTTACTGTAATTAAAGTAATTGTTGCTAGTGACTTGTTTCTTAAATTACACCTTCCACATATAAATACAATTAATCATACAAAAATACAATTGGTATTACAATATGTACATTTTGTAGGGGGTGACAGGACTTTTCGAACACCCTGTACTTCGCAAAGTCTACAGTAAGGTCATATGACAGAGGGATCCTAAAGCTTTAAGTGGAATCCGAACCACGGGGAGGGGGGGGGGTCACTACCACATCTGGACACATGGGACGACCACCGCCAAATCAAACATCGCTTACTTTTGCTAATTTAGCGGGACGCAGTGTTAGGATGTGATCCCTATATATATATATATATATATATATATATATATATATTAGACACCTCTTGGAATCTCATACACATGATCTACAATACGGGTACCCGAAAAATCGCTACCCACAGGTAATTGTATTACTTAATTAATTACACCAACGTACTTTGAACTTAATAAGAAACATTGTAATCATTAATTAATAATTAATAATAGATGTAATAATTGTACGAGTATTTATCATCGAGTTACAAGTTTCAATGTGTCCTCATTTGAGGACCGAGTTTTCGTGCGTAACTCTTATTAACTAAAATTATTTATTAAACATTCATTCTATGAGCAAGGTTTGGGCATTAGATCTACCCGAGTTGACAACTAAAATGCTTTCATAAACCTTATTTATGATGGATAAATTTTTGGCCGAAAACGCCGTTAGAAACCCTTTTAAGTATTACGTCATATTTACATCAGAACAGTAATGTTTTATTATCGACTTTAAAGCGGACGATAAAAACTTTCTGGAATATTCTTTTACGAAGGAAATTACTTTTCTCTAAAAGCAAAAAGGAATGACGTAAACTCAATTTTATACGCAATTTATGACGTCATTAATGTTCTGTGAAAGTGAATAATTGGCCTTCGGGGCTTCGGGGGGGGGGGGGGGGGAATTCAGTTGAGATAATGTTGAACGGTAGAAGGGTAAGATACAACTTTGCCATTTTACTTTCACCAATTTTAATTGTCGTACACAGAGGGTTGACAAAAGTAAATATACACTTTATTATTATACAGGGTGATTCAAAAGTCAGGTTACATAGGGATTTTCTGTTTCTTTGCAGGTAAATGAGTTATGAGATGTTATCGAAGGAGGAGCGCATTGATGTGATATTCCTAGCTGGCTGCACGAGTGTATTGCCGTTAACGGTGGCCATATCGAACATGTGATGTGACTATTCCCCTGTATCATTACATAATAAAGTATTTCCCTATGTAACCT
>JAJOZX010008130.1:0-47500 GCA_023014485.1 Bathynomus jamesi | reverse complement strand
CTCAACTGGCAAAATTGGCAGAATGGTCCCCTGACGTTTTTATCATAAAAAAACCTCAGGGGACCATTCTGAGTCCTATTCCATGTGTGTATATATATATATATATAGGGTGAACCAAATGTAGGTGGACAGTAAATGATAACGTTTATTTTGAGAATACATATTTAATTTTTTTGTATACTATAATACAAAATAAAATTTAAATAAATTTAGTTATAATATTTAATATAATATAACACAAACACCATAGTTATAATGAACACCATAGTTATAATATAATATAACACAAACCGTATTCAACCTACTGTCCACCTACTTTTGGTTCACCGTGTATATATATATATATATATATTATATATATATATATATACAATCAATTAGTGCTCAAGATATTTGTAATTATAACTTAAGTGGGAGTGAGATGAAAAATTTAACATTTTCACACAGAGCATCATTCCGCCAATACGTTCATTTGAGGATACAAGCAGCTAGCAGCAGCACTGCTAAGCAAACAGGAATTCAGTGTACGTTCATCTCCACTGGAAGCAATAATGCTCCATTTTATTCCAGTTCGAAGAATATACAAATTTTTCGTGAGTTTGTATTGCAGAGACCTTATTATCAGTCCAGGTGCATGATCTTCAAGTGCAAGATGCACCATAAGTTTGTGTTTACTCCCCAACGCAGCACAAATCTACCCGTATCACCCAGTTATATTCGTACTGCTCCAGGTTTGCTCTACAAAAACCGAATCCAAAACCCACAAATATTTGCAATTGCCAACTTTCGTAGACAGGCCTGTATTTTTTAAATTATTCTTGTTTTATTTAACTGATCGCTATCAGAGTTCACTTGTTTTTTTTGTCATTAAATCTTGCCACCCAAAGATCATATAGTTTTATATTTTGTAATTTACGTCGTCCACGTATATATCTATTATAAAACGCCCCCTCCTTACCAGGCTTCGAGTGGAAAAACGCACTATTCCATCATGTGCATGAAATATCATGCAAAAATCCATCCTATTTCTGCACACGACTTAACCCACATTTTACTCACCCCACGGCTTACGCCTACCTACTGTATATAAAGCAGATTATTACACCCACAGTCAGAAGTTCTTGGAAACAGGAGTAGGTTGCTTCTCCTAAGCTTGGCTATCTATGAAGGCCAGAGACCGGAGCGGCCTGGTAGATCAAAATGAAGGAATCACATGAAACGTTGGTAGCTTCGATTATATTATTTTAATCATCCCTCGAAGCATAGAGTGTATACAATCCTTACTGAGAAACTAACCGAAAATCAGGTGGCATCTTAATCGACAAGAGAACCTCCTCATTAGGCCAAAGGCAGAGCCTACGTAACCTACCCCTTACGCACCCTGGGCCGAATTCCCAGACTCCACTGAATCGGTGCACATCACCCTCATAGAATTATATCGGTACCCCACCATTTAAAATATAGTGGTGTCAGAAGTGGGATATTCGTAGCCATCGCACGATGTATGACGGGCGACACTCATACGGTTACAGGCGAGTTCTTTTGATATATAATCGAGTTAGTCCTTCACATTTCTGATTTCATCGTCCCATTTATGAGCATTTTTCGTCGTTGAAGGGTCCATTTATGTCATTCGACCAAGAGGTGGTCAATGAACATAGCTCCAGAAGTCACGGAGATGTTCTGGGGGTTGTGTTTGTTGACTTCGACCAGGACGTTTTGGAGGTCGGGGTTGCTGACATCAATCAGGAGGTGGTCTGTCAACATGACTCCAGAAATCATTACAACCAGCTACCGGTAGATATATTTGACAGAGCACTCTCTTTTCACAATGAGATTTCAGCTGCCAAGGGGTTATAGGTTCTAGGTTCGGAACTAGGAAAGGAACAGTTTCCTTCTCCCTAGCAAACTTTGAATGTTCAGTTAAGGGACCAGTACTGAGAACCAAATGTTTAATACCGGGAGTATTACTGGGGCTGAATCTTTAGTACCACTATTATTATTGGGATCTGACTGTTCGTTATCGTGATTAGTATCGGGATCGTCAGAAATCGTGTTATCGTTTAGATTAGGTGGTTGTTGGTTTCCAGTCCATATAAGACTTTTCTGGCAAAAAATATCACTGGTTTGTAATTACTGATATTATTAAAGATAGTACAGTTTTGTGGGGAACCGTGTTTTGATATCGTGTCACTGGGAAATGTTCTTCAGGGGCTTCCGCGCTCATAGCTACCGAAATGAATCATTTTCATTCCAGGTTTAACTGCAGTTTGTTTATTCACCTCAGTTAAATCGGAAGTTTCCTCTTATCATATCAATTTAGTTTATAAAAGGTTTGTAATCAGACAGACTTCAGGGCCAGAACCTCCTAAAATTAAGGGATCTCTGAGGCTAATCTATCCCCTTACTATGGGTATAACTAAATGATTTGAGTTTGTTGGGTTCCTAAGCACCTCATTTACTAGAGTATTCATAATTTCAGCTTTTTCTAAATTCGAGTTGCTCTCTGTCACTATATTCCATTTTTTCAATAAGTTATAGATAATAATATAAAGAGAAATAATACAATGATACAAAATTTGGAAAGGGATGCCAGAAACTTGACTCACCCTGTGTATATGGAAATCCATCTTCTCATTTTTATCGTCACTTTTATCTGTTTGTTCAAATTCACTATTACACCAATCTCTGTCCTCACTAAACCCCAAATGTGCATTACACTGACGATTACTATCGTGCGTCTTTGCGGGCGGCAGTCGGTTGTTGTTGCCAGCTGAAGCGTTATCAGAAACATTCTTGAATACGTCATAGCCTGAGTTCGTTGCATTGAAGTCTACGTTCCCACTCCTGCTTTCATATCCTTCTGCTACAGAATTACTCATTTCATCTACAGTGGCGTTCGTAAGTATTTGTACAGAAAAATATTTCAGTTATATTCGTCCTTATTTTTTGTATCATGCATAGGACAGTTATGAGAAGCTTACCGTTCGTTTGGAAAAATTTAACAAATAAAAAAATTACTTCAACTCCAACATGCTGTATATTGTGAAACGTCAAAGAATTTTAGGAAAATAAAATTAAAAATGCAAAATTTTTGTATATTTACTTACAAAATTATTTAATACTTTGTGTATGTCCACCTTTTGCTTGAATGACTTCAGTGCTTCGTTTTGAGTATTTTTCTACAAGGTTTCGATATCTCTCAGTAGAAATTGTTGCAATTCATTCAGATTAGAAGGGTTTCTCTTGCGGACAGCTCTTTTCAAATCAAACCATAAATTCTCGATTAAATTGAGATCTGGGTTTTGACTGGGCCACTCGAGTAGCTTGAAATTCTTTTCTTGGTCATTTCATGGTGCTCTTAATTTTTATGTTTTGGATCATTATCTTGTTGCAGTACTCATTTGCGACCCATTTGCAACTCCCGAACTGAAGGCAATATATTTTCTTCTAAAATTTCCTGATATTTCTTTGAATTCAAGATTCCATCGATAACAACAACCTTTCCTGGACTAGAAGCACTAAAGCATTCTCAAAGGAGCAAACTACCACCACCATGTTTAGCCGTAAGAAGGATGTTTTGTCCTCGAACGCAGTATTTAATTTTCGCCAAACATACAGTTGCTAGTTGTTTCTGAATAATTCAGTTTTGGTCTCGTCTGTCCAGAGAACTTTCTTTCAGAATAGAAATGCATCATTTTGATGAAACTTGGCATACTTTAAACGAACTTCTTTATGAGCTTTTCATAGGAGAGGTTTTCTTCGTACAACTCTTCCATGCAGACCATTTTTCTCAATTGTACGACGTACAGTAGAGGGATGAACATCGATCTTAAACAGTCTTAATGTTTGGCAAATATCACTTGCAGTCACTCGTGGATTCGCAGAAGCCATTCTTTCAGTCCGTCTCGCTGTACGTTCTAAAATCTTGCAAGGTTGTTCACACCTTGGCAGAGTTTGGATTGTTCGAAATACTTTCCATTTCTTTATAACTGCAGGAACTGTTGTAAATGGAATTCGAAGTTCTTCTCCTATCTTCCTATAACTCTTTTCAGAGTCGTGTGCAGCAATAACAGATAACAATTAAGATCTGTAGGCAGCTCTTTGCCACTACAACTCATTGCTTACTAATGGCTCGTACAGTCTCTTCCATGAAGATTGACAGAGAAAATTCTAGAATTCAGAATTGTCAAGTGTCTAATCCAGTGGTGGCCACCCGCTGCGCATTGCGCCAAAGGTGGCGCATTGGATGATTAGAAGTAGTCTCATTAAGGTAAGTAATGTTTACATTGTTTTATATTAAATCATTATATCATGTAAAAATGCTAAATATATCTATATTAACATATTTTATACAAGAATTGAATGGGGGTACAAGACTTGTATGGCGCATCTGAACTCATGCGTGAAAATTTGGCGAATGAAATGTAAAAGGTTGGCCACCCCTGGTCTAATCAATAACCAGCTAACTAGTGATAAAAATTTTAAATTCTTGAAACCTAAGATGGACACACAAAGTATCAAATAATTATAAATAAATGTAAAAAAAAAAACTTTTGCATTTTAACTTTTTATTTTTCCCAAATTCTTTGATGTTTTACATTATATGTTGGAGCTGAACTAATTTTTTTATTTGTTAAATCTTCCGAAACGAACGGTAAACGTTTCATAACAAATCTATGCATGGTACAAAAGATAAGGACGAATATATCTGTAATATTGCTCTGTACTTACAAGCAGAGCTGGGCACTTGCGGTTTTTTTTGCGGTACTGCGGTACTGCGGTACTACCGCACTACCAAACCGGTACCGCATAACGCAGTACCGCAAAGGATCGCTGAAAGTACAGCCTGTACTTTCAGCGATCCTTTGCGGTACTGCGTTATGCGGTACCGGTTTGGTAGTACCGCAGTACCGCAGTACCGCAAAAAAAACCGCAAGTGCCCAGCTCTGCGTTACGAGCGCCACTGTACACTATTTCCCCTTCTTTCACTCGTTTTATTTATTATAGTTTCACTCTTTTTCGTTTCATTTATAAATTCGCTTATACCTTTAGCTAAAACTACTATCCTCTTGAATTTCACATTCATTTTGCTCTGATTCACATTCATTTTATCAATCGTTTGAGCTCTCACTCATGCATTCCTTCCGTATCTCTCGTGTGGCTCCATTACGTTTGCGGCCGATATCATTCATACATTCGTTCCCTATCTCTCGTGTGGCATTATCACTCTTATAGATGATGTATACAGTGTACACTCTCCTCCGCCCTCGCTGCACTTTTAAATTTATCAGATATGTGCACGTCTTCTTCACTCGCAGATATACAACTTACCTAC
Organism: Bathynomus jamesi; assembly: GCA_023014485.1. Taxonomy (NCBI): domain Eukaryota; kingdom Metazoa; phylum Arthropoda; class Malacostraca; order Isopoda; family Cirolanidae; genus Bathynomus; species Bathynomus jamesi. The sequence continues at coordinate 42,162 of JAJOZX010008130.1, read as the reverse complement.
ACGTTTTCTTCATTTATAGACGTAATTCTCTCCCCACCCCCCAATCTCTCAGTTATTAAGTTCTGCTTAGCTACAACATTCGATTCTGAGGTCTGTCTGTTTATGCATTTTTTGGATTAGCTTTTAAATTTCTTTCGTTTGGTTATCCTTGAAATAGAAGGTTACGTGTTTTTGTAGCCCGCTTTCTCGCACTTTCTGGGGGGGGGGGAGTAATTTCGTGTTCTTTTCAGACGAAGGATAAGGACTAGGAGTTCTATGTTGCCTTGTGGGTATTGTCTCTCGCGGAAGTTCCTATCTGATTGAGTGGCGATACTATTCCTCCTGTCTGTCGTAATTTGGCTCATACCTGTGTTGGCGATGCCGTTCTTCCGAGTATTCTAAGTTGGCTCGTACCTTGCCTCGTACCTTGGCTCGTACCTTGGCTCGAACTCCCTTCGGTGACCAGGGAAATAGGTACGGAACGGATAATAAGAATTTGTATCACGATATCTTCTCTTAGAATACCGATCGCGATTCCGCTCGTATTCACCGCTTGTATATTACCCTTGTGAATCATTAGACCGGTCAGGTCGTTCAAACCGCGGTTCATAGAGGTCGTCAATCCATTCCTACCGGTTGTAATGCGGATCATAGCGGTCACGTCCGTACCCGCTTCTCCTATCCGGCGAGGGAGATTGATAAGCGTAGCGGTCGTTTTCTGGTCTTCCTCTTTTACGACCTTCACAAGAATTGCTTCCCTCGTAGCGTCTCTCATGTCTCGCATATCTATCATCTGATTGTGTACATAGTTTCCTCCTGTCCTCTCTACTCGAGGAACTTAGTCGGATCTCCATTAATATGGGACACTCCTTGGCCATATGGCCCTGTTCTTGGCAGACAAAACATTCCGTTAGTTTGGGGTCCTTCAGTGTGAGAGAATTAACAGCGTTTACTAACCTATCACCACATTATCCATCTCGATCGGAGTCACCGGATCTACGATCCGTTTATCGGCACGCAGTCGTTTTATCTTTTTGAAGATGTCCTCATCGTAAATGTCGTACTCTGACCATTAATTTGGGTGTATAGCATTCAATAACACTTTGTGGGTGGTAAAATCAACACTAATATGTTGTAACATGTTCAGGGATCAGCCTTTAATTGTGTTAAATCACGCATGACTATTAGAAACAAATGTGGGAATGACTCACCGGGCTTTTCGTATCTTTCTCAATCTGTCCGATATGTCAGACCTGCTATTTCTACTATACATATCAACACAACGACTGGTATATTCACTCCAATTTTGAGTTTTTAAAAATAGATATCGTTTAACAACTGCCTAGCGGGTGGAACGGACACCTGATAAGAAGTTTTATTCTAGTGTATCACAATTCCGGGATGACGAAGGAACCAGCCGTCAATGTCGGCGGAAAAATATTGGGAGGGGATATAGGCTCCCTTAAATCCTCTACTGGTGGCTGTCCTCTAATCATTTAGATCTCCATTGAAGACAGCAGTCTTCGGACAGCGTTTTTAATCTTCTCACCACTGCATCTTCCGGATCTATTATTAAGGAATAACCGGCCGATGTAGAAACACCCAACTGAGGTAAATTAGTTTGAAATGAGGGTGTACAAGTAGGAATCTGTCTCTAAACGGTTTGCGGATTGGCACCAGGTACACGAGTAGTTGGATAATTATCTGTAACTAACGTGTCTATACTGCGATAATTATCAGTACCAACAGCATCTGAAATGTTGATGGTGTTAACACTGGCACCGTTGTTTGAGTCTTTGCGTCTTCTCTAACGGCAAGGGGAGAGTTGGAGTACGGTAACACATGTAATTGACGAAAATTCAATAGGGTTTGTAAGAGTTATGAATAAGGAGGGATCGTTGAACTTGAGATCAGAAGCGGAAATTGACTGGTTAATGGGGATGCGCAACGGGGTGAACAGAATTGTGTTATTAAACAAGGTTCGAGGAAATTACAAACTGTGTTGAAATTATCTAATTGCTTGTTGATTTCAAGTGCCTCTGGGGACCAGAACAGCGAATATCGAGTTGGCCCAAAATCTCCTTCAGGGCCAAAAAGGTTCTGACACCATGATTCTATGAGGGTGATGTGCACTGATTCGTTGGAGTCTGGGAATTCGGCCTAATCTGGGAATTGCGCCCAGGGTGCTTAGTTGGTAGGCCACGTAAGTTCTTATGTTTTCTTTTGATAAGGGTGTATATCCCTTTTTAAATCATATATTTAAATAAAACAAATGCCAAAATGTGAGCGTCTTTCTCTATACTTAGATGTTTACATTCTATACTCTTTATTCTTGAATACTGTTTAAATTTTTGGTTTTGCGCTTTTCAGTCAAAACAGGTCACTAAGACGGGCAAGATTGTCAAAATTTCCAATAAAAAAACAAAAAACTGGATTCCATTTTTGAGACAAAGCTTTTTAGACAGCGGGACAACCCTTTTATTCCACCACTGTGACCCAGCTTCAGATCCACATTTTTTTTTCTGTTTTTAATGTTCTTGGTCCCATTTTTGGTGAAATCTGTCAAGAAGATCTTTCCATGGTTACTTTTCTGTGGAGACTGATTTTCCCTTGGGGCTCTTTTTCATCTTGGTCTTCGTCTTTTCATCTTCGTAATATAATTAAATACCGTAAAGTTATTAACAGCGCTTAATCTATACTATAAAAAAAGGAAGTCATGTCCATCCGTCCCTCTGCATTCCGGATTGGTTGAAAGATAGTGACACCATAGTGACACGTCATAAAATGGGCGGAGCTTTAGTGCGTGCTTTTCACTGCATTTACGAGTCAGTAAACAAAATTATAATTATTTTTGATTAGACAAAAATTTGATTTTTAAAAAATTTATATATATGCTGTCTGTTTGTCTGTCTGTCTCTCTGTGTGTGTATCTGTCCCACCCTAAAACATTGAAACGGCTCCTCGAGAGAAAAAATTATTAGGTAAAAGTTACTTAAAATTAATCGAAACCTACGGGAAAAGATAGTGACATCATAGACACGTCATAAAATGGGCGGAGCTCTAGTCCGTGCTTTTCACTCTGCATTTACGATTCAGCAACAAAATTATTTTTAAAAATTAGACAAAAATCTAAATTTTTTTAAAATCTAAATATATATGCTGTCTATCTGTCTGTCTGTCTGTGTATCTGTTCCACCTAGGGTTGCCAAATTTTTCAAATGCCGATGCGGGACAAAATTTTTTCTGAGGTTTTTAAGACCAAATTTTTTTCAAATTAAAACTAAATTTCTTCAATGGTTACAACAAACAAAATTAGAAAAATGTTATTAAAATAATGCCTAACAATTAAACATCGTGAATAATATTGAAATTATTATACATAATATTGAAATATCGTAAATTATATTGAAATTATCATAGCATATTAAATATTGTAGTATACATCGCTTTACTAATTATACTATGACATATGTCAATATTTTTCTGAACTTTTAATCTTCTTCAAAATTTTAGCTCCACCTCAAGTATAACTGAAATTCCTTGCAAGTCATAATTGTAAATAATTAATTAAAAAAAATATTCTAAATCTTATAAATAAAATCAAGTGTGTGTTCCTCTTTCAAGCAAAAACTTTCATGCAAATGCAACAATTTACACCTAAACAATTTCTTATAAAAAGTAGACATACTTACAGATTTTATATGAATTACACAATTTCAAGTTGTATGGTCAAGCAATCGCAGGATTCACTAATTCAAAGCTTACATTATAACTACAGCCGAAAAACTACCAACTCGTAGCCAAACATAACATTTTATAAGCGTTATGTAATTTCTAGGATGTTCTACAACATTCAACATTACTCTAGAGAATTCTTCAGGATCCTCCATAATTCGAGAAAATTCTAAATCAATTCATCCCGAAAAAATTTGCTTAAAAAATATTTTTTAAAAACATTTTGAATACAAAGGGATTTTTTAATCAAATGCGGCAGATGCGGATGTCTGGCAACCCTAGTTCCACCCAAAAACAGGGAAACGGTTCCTCGAGAGAAAAAATTATTAGGTCAAAGTTGCTTAAAATTAATCGAAACCTACAGGAAAATTATTGAATGCCTGGTTAGGTCAACTGTACGCCCTTGACGATTGGTTAGGTTAAGTCGTGATATTTTCGTTAAAGCTAACGAAATTAATCGAAACCTATGGGAAAATTATTGAATACCCGGTTAAGTCGTGATGTTTTCGTTAAAACTAACGAAAATATCACGACTTAACCTAACCAGCCGTCAAGGGCGTACAGTTGACCAACCGGACATTCATTTGACCTAACCGGGCATTCAATTAACCTAACCGGACATTCAATTAACCTAACCAGGTGGTTAATTTTAATGTTAAAAAAAAAGGCCAAGGCCAACACAACGGAAGAGATGCTAATGACCTTAGAGGAGAAGACGCTGGAAATTGTGGAAAGACATGTCCCAAAAATGCAACAGAGAGGAAGAGAAGCAGGTTTGAGAGACAAAAAAAGGTCATTGTTCCGAAAGAGAAAGAGTGACTGCAAAATTAAGTAACTGCAAAGACAACAACATCAGAAAAATAGTAAATGATAAACTGCAGAGTATAGATTGTGTCATACAGGACCTAATTGACAAGCATACAGAAAAAGAAGAAGACGACACTAAAAAACTAATGAAGGTTAACTCAAAGAACTTCTATAATTTTGCAAAACGGAAGTCAAAAAAATCACACGACTATCGGACCTTTGAAAAATGAAGACAATGCTTTATCTGATGATCTAACAGAAGTATCTGAAATATTAAGAGCTCAGTACAAATCATCTTTCAGAATCCCAAAAACTGACAAACTGATATGCGATAGAAACGCGTTCTTTGAAAAAGAGCTACGAGGGGGAAGTATAACGGACTTCGACCTTACAACAGATGATATTACACAAGCTATTGGGAAACTAAAAGCACACTTGGAAGAATGCAACCGCTGAGCCCCTATATTGGATATGGAGTCGATTACAAGACACGGGAGAAATACCGGGCATCCTAAAGAGAGCGGACATATTTCCAATATATAAAGGAGGAGATCGATCAGAGACAAAAAAACTATAGGTCAGCGTCGCTTACATCTCATCTCACTAAAATATTTGAAAGAATAGTTAGAGAAAAAATGTATGACGTTTTGGAAACTCAAAAAAATTTAAATGATAACCAACATGGACTTCGGTCAGGCAGATCATGCCTATCATAACTAATGGAACACTACAATAACAGTATTGATGCACTTCAAAGTAATGAAAACATATTTTGCCAAGGCGTTCGACAAGTGACAACTGGAATATATGGGAATAACAAGAAAAGTGGAAAAATGAGTACAGTATATAATTTCCTTAGTGACCTGCAGCAAGTCGTTACAGTTCAAGGAATATCTTTGTTAGAATTAGAGGTCCTCAGCTCAGTACCACAAGGAACAGTACTGACTCCATTACTCTTCATAATCATACTAACTGACATAGATGAGGACGCTACCAGGGACATCACAGTAACATCCTTTGCCGATGACACAAAGATTAGTAGAAAAATAAGAAACCCAGAGGATATAGGATCTCTACAAACCGACATGAACAGAATCTACAAGTGGGTGGAAGACAACAATATGAAATTTAACACTGAGAAATTTCAACTGTTAAGGTACGGAAAAGGGAGGATCAACTGGACAGGAAATTCAGAGAAATCTTAAAGCAAAAGATTTGGAAGATGTAATGACCGATGATGCGAAATTTGAAACACAAAATAAAATAGCAGTAAACAGAGCAAAGAGAATAACTGGGCAGATACTGAGAACCTTTAAACGAAGGGATAGGAATATTATGATTTCTTTATTGAAAACACTGATTATATCCTAGTTGGAATGCTGCTTGGTCCTAATATCCCCATATCAAAAAGAAGATATTAGTCAGCTAGAAGGGATTCAGAGAAGCTCCACAGCCAACACAAAATAAATAGCAGTAAACAAAGCAAAGAGAATAACTGGGGCAGATACTGAGAACTTTAAACGAAGGGATAGGAATATTATGATTTCTTTATTGAAAACACTGATTTATATCCTAGTTGGAATGCTGCTTGGTCCTAATATCCCCATATCAAAAAGAAGATATTAGTCAGCTAGAAGGATTCAGAGAAGCTTCACAGCCAAGTCAATGGATGCAAAGAACTAAATTACTGGGAAAGGTTACGTGAATTAAACCTATATCGACCGGAAAGAAAAGAAGAGAGTTTAGTTATGTCGTGATATTTTCGTTAATAAAAAAAAGATAGGAAAAATATAATAATATATTAGTTTTGACTGTACACTAGCTATGTATTACCCGAAGGGTAATAACAATCTTCAGCAAGAACTACCGGAAATATTCCGCCCGTAGGCGGGGATAATTTTGCTACCCACACGAAGGGTGGGTTTTCTGCTGGTCAGTATAAATCTTGCGTCATCACAACAGGAGAGAATTAGTTAGTTAGACCTACGGAATGAATTCATCATAATTTCCATCTCTTTACTATAAGGTAAAAAGAGCATCTGACATCAGCTTAATCAAAACGTTTTGTTTTCTTGTTTAGAAAAACCTAAATGAACCTTATTCTAAAAATTGAAACGAAAACTAAAACTAAAAACTAAAGAAAATGTTACAGGATGGATTTTTTTTTTTTTTTTTGTTCATAGCTGACGGAATTTCCTGAAGGTTATTTTAGGATTTCACTTAATCTCCGTTGTTGTCACTGAGTGTCTACAGTATTTCTAATGGATTCTCTTCTTATAAAGTACAACTAGGAAATGCAATATATGAATATATGACCAGATCCAATCCTTACACCATAGTGAGCGAAATTATTTTCAAATTTTATTATGCAATAATGGAGAAACCCACAAAACGGAAATGCTTTGTCTATTTAATTTTACAAATAATTTCACAACACGTTTCCTCGTATACCTATTTTCAGTTGATTTTGTAATTTGAAAGTGTAGTGAGTATTATAAAATTTACTTTGTTTTCTATTAATGTAATTTCATGCAAAGTGTGAAAGTAAGGGAATTTTGGAAATTATATTGAGAATAAACACCAATTATGTAATTCTAAAGTTGATGACTATGAGTCTTTAAAAACAATTCACTGTTTAATCGTTGATAAGGAATCAGAATAACTTAGCTATTAAATACTACATAATCCAAACGAGCTCTCCGGTGAGATTGAATTTTATCAAGATAATAAAAATCCTTTCATCGATCAAGTGTCCTTCTTTGATGACAACACTTTCATCGAATTTTTTTCGATGCTTGATGAAATAATTTTCATCGAACCTATTCCTTGATAAAAATAACTTCTTCGAAATGGGTGCGCAATCTATTGGAGAAAATATCAATTAAATTCCCTTTCAGTGTTTCTTTTTTTATGCAAGAAGAAGGGGCCAAGGGTGGGTGCCTGTAAAAATACCCCTGTATATGAGAAAGAGAGAGCCAAAATCAAGGTCTCCGAGGTTCACAATGTCATTTTTTTTTAAATTTTGAAAAGATTGTGTAGTGTGTAAAATACATCTATGTGTAGTGAAGAATAGAAGAAAAAGTGTGTTTGAGAGCACGCTGGACTGCTCAAAGGGTAGATGAGACACGGAAAATGATTAGCTAAAGAGGACAATGACAAGAAAAATGGGAGTTCCAGCACTTTCTGTCTCCTGCCTTACGTTCTCCCGAGGAGTACTTCTGGTCGATTGGTATCTACAATCTCCTCTTCCAAACTATTGAGTTTATCTTCAATAACCAGATGTAATTATGTATCAGTTAATTTTTATATGTTCATTCAGAACAAAATACTAACAGAGTTTTAAGTTTAAAGATTAATACATTAGAAATGAATTTATCTTACCTGAAGCTTGAAGTTTCAAATATTGTGAGCCGCTACGTTACTCGCTCGGCCATGAGATATTAAGGTGTAATGGCAGAGTTTGTATATATACTCTTTCGCATTATTTTCATACCTACAGTTGAATATATACAGGGTGTCCCCTAAGTTCCGGCATCATAGGAGAAATTCATATTTTTCCATTTCTACAAACCATAATTCATATTTCTCTTTCTACAGGCCATAATGTCTGTAAGCAAGGAAGAACGAATCCAGATAATTCTACTCATAGGAAATCGGAGTCAAAGAGAGGCGCTGCTGAATTTAACAGACTGCATCCAGACCGCGAGACAATAAACACAGAGTTGTGTTAGCAGACTTGTTGCAAAGTTTAAGGAAACAGGATCCATAAAAGATAAACCACGCAGTGGACCTTCAAGGAGGTCCACTGACGATGATACAGCGACTGCTATCCTGGCTCATTTTAACAGAAGTCCCAATAAGTCTCTTCGGCGATTGTCCGCCGAGACAGGAGTGTCGAAAAGTAGCATCCATCGCATTCTTCAGCTCACAAATGGCATCCATATAAACTTCAGATCCTACAAAAATTAAGCAAAGATGATTCCGACCGGCGGGTGGAATTTTGTGAATGGGCTACGGAACAATATGCTTGGGATGCCAATTTCCCGTCCACCATTCTCTTCAGTGACGAGGCTGTTTTTTATGGAAATGGTGAGGTAAATCGACAGAGCACCCGCTACTGGTCTCAAAACAACCCTCACTGGTATACCTCTTCAAAGGAACAAGGTGCATCTCGGGTGATGGTATGGTGTGGCATTTGGAAGGGTCGCATCAAAGGCCCCTCTTTTTCGATGAACATGTCACTGGAGGCACCTACCTACGTATGCTCAAAGAAGAAGCATTTCCCAGTGTCTTGAATGAAGAATGAAATTTCCCAACATGGTTCCAGCAAGACGGCGCTCCTGCACATTACAGCACCCAAGTAAGGGAATATCTGTACCAACAATTCCCTGGTCATTGGTATTAAAAAATATCTTAAAATATCAAACCACACCCAATCCAAACCTAATTTGGTTGGTATGTGAAATCTACATAAGTGGTTTCGTCACATAGTGGCGTGACGTCACTGTCTTTCGCACTTCAGGTCACCGCCTTCAGCGGCATCGCACTTGCTCATTGGATCGCAAAGCGTCCAGTTCAAATTTTCAACTATTGCTTACAAGGGCGTCTAGCCACGTAAGGTGTCAAACTGTGTTCAACTGTACAGTATTCAATTATTTTTCATTTGTAGGCTTTATATAATTTGTATAAAGTTAGGTAGGTTAGTCTAATTTAAGATTTCTTTTCAGATTAATTTAAGGTAATTAGTATTGTAAGTTATTTCATTTTCGAAGGTTCATTGGTGAGTAGGATTGTACTGTAATTTGTTCGCCGTTGAACAGATTAAATTCTTTCAACCTCTTCATTTTTTATGAGTACTAGGTTAGAGCCTCAAATCGTCTGGCGTCAGCCAGGACAGTGACTCTAGCTTCAGTCTTTGTGTTGGTTTAATTCAATTAGTTTTTAATCATTCATTCAAAACGTAAAAACCAATATCTTGAAAAGAATTTAATCCGGTTCAGGTTCTTTCCATTAACTTGAAAAGAATTTGAACCTGATCACTTCATATATTTCATACTTAAAGTGGTATTTAGCCTAGTTTATTAGAATTTAGACCTGTTTACAGTTTTAGCCTACCCCTGTTTACAGTGTTAGCCTGTCCCTGTACAGTGTTGGCCTACCCCTAATCAGTGTTGGCCTACTCCATTTACTGCAGCATAGCTTATAGTTAGGTATTTGTCTACAGTGTAGACTGTTAAGTGACTGGCTGGGTTTACCGTGTTTTTGTTTGGGTTTAGGATTAAGTCGAAAACCAACTTTGGTTATTAAAACTAAGTTAATAGATCTGTTTGTATATTAACTTTATTAGTTTTTTCGAATTACTCTAAAGTTTAACAGTAACGATGTCTGACACTGACTCTGATTTTGAAGATTCGGTTTTAGGTTACGCGCTTCACGCATCAAATGTAGACGAAGACGAACGTGAGTCTATAATAAAGAATTGCAAAGACGCCGTCCGCGATTTGGTGCGTAGGCGCGCGGTATGTAAACGAAAAATTACCATCACATTTAATAAATTGCAGGGCCTGTTAGCAAATGAGCAGCTCAATAGTGAAATCTTAACCGCTCAGACTAAGATCATAGAATCTAATTTGGATCAAGTTAGCACTTTAGATGATGAAATCTTAACTAAGTTTCAAATTCACAAGTTATTTAAAATAGATAAAGCTTTGTTCGAACGCGAGTTGGCAATGCAAACTGATTATCATTTCGAAATAACCAATTCAGTGGCCAATTTAAAACATCAGTTTCAAACTTCGAGTCAACCTGATTTGCAAATGCCTCGCCAAGCGGAGGCTGCTAATGCGTCATTTTTGTCGAGCGAAGGCCACACTAGCCTTGATCAACTTTTGTCGGGATTCAAAGCAGTCCTTAAAAAGGAAGCTCACCCTCCTACTCTAAAATGTTCCACATTTGATGGGGTTGCGGATAAAGATAACTTCCAGAATTTTTTGTCGCAGTTTGACAATTTAATAGGTTCGCGGGAAGACCTTTCGGATTGTGCCAAATTAGCCTACCTTAAAGGCTATCTAAAGAATTATGCATTTACAATTGTAAAACATTTAACCAACAATGATTCGAATTATCAAGTAGCCCTAAAACTTTTGAAAGAAGAATTTCTCGATGTACCATTCATCATCGACGAATACTTTAAAAAGTTAGCGACAGCCGAACCTTTAGCGGACTATGACTATACTAAATTAGCCTGCTGGCTAAATGAAGCCCGCTCTATTCTTTATGACCTTAAAGGTTACGGAGTAGACTTATTTCAAGCGAGATCTGCCGGAAACAAACTGATGGCTCATATTATCTTTAAAAATCTACCGTTGTCATTTAGGCGTGAGCTAACTCACACTTTAAACTCGAACTACCCCTCAGTCAATCAAATTTTAGATAATTACGTTTCAATAATTAGAACTTTAGAAAAAATTAAGCCTGTCCAATATAACAAGCCCACAAAGCCTTCTGAAATCAAAATTCAAACTAAGTCTAAAAATAAGTTTAAAAATGAGTCTAAAGTTTCAAGTCCTGACCCTCCTACATTACAAAACTTCAAAACGGAAGCTAAAGCAAATCATCCTCAGAATTCTAAACCTTTAGCGAATATTAAAAATCCAACCGAGGACAAACCCTTCTATAAAAGCTCTTGCAAGCTCTGTAAGGGTGAACACTCAATGCTCAGATGTCCTCACTACCAAAGCGCTGAAAAGCGAAGAGCTCGTTGCCTAACGTTAAAATTATGTGCAAATTGTTCCAGTTCCAAACATTCTGATGAAAGGTGTCCGGCAAGTAAATACCAGTTATCGTATGAGTGTGCATTTTGCAATGCGCGAACTCATATTTCGGCCTTGTGCCCGAATGAAAAACAACCAAACTTGTGACTAAAGCATGACAGGCCATTGGTCATAAATTCCAGCGTGCTCTCGACCGACTTGTCCAATAGTACGTCAAAACCATCAGATCTCTTACTTCCCACTTTGACCTTAGATTTCGCGTATCGGGATAAAATTCGTAGTGTGCGATGTCTGTTGGATCTAGCATCCCAGAGATCGTATATTGCGACTTCAGCCGTCCTAGATTTAGGGTGTGATGTGGAGGAACTTCAACCCAATTCTTATAACATAAAAACATTCATAGGATCTCAGAACAGGCGCGTTAGGGAGAATGAATTTCAAATTAAGTTAAATTCAAACCAAGATCATCAGTCTTTCAACCTTATAGTGGACGATAACCTCTCCTTAGACTACCAAGTCTCTGGTTTGGGTCGAGCCATTAAAAAAATAAAAGCAGAGGGTTACGTTTTAGCCGACCATGGCTTCAGTAATCCCTCTGACGATGCTGTAACTGGGGTTGAGGCTCTCTTGGGAGTCGATGTCCTACAGCATATGGTCGATGTTAAGATGGTCCCGTGTCTTGGTGGAGCTGCATTGGAAACTTCCTTGGGAATAATCCCGTTTGGCAGCACCTCAGCTTTCACTGGCGGCCAAACCGCTACTAACACCGGGGGGCGGTCGGGATGTAAAAATCCTTTGCATCGCACCTCTTTTACATCTACTAACATCTTAGATAGGGTCAAAGGTGCGAGCCCAAGCCGGGGCATTCAATCTGACACAGACCACAAGAAAAAAAACAATAACGAAGCTGATGATCTTTTTCAAATTCAAAACCCCTCCAGGGATTTCAAAGGTTTTTCATTCTCTCCTAACAAACATTCGCAAACAAATAACATCGAATCCAATTTTCAAAGAAGTTCCGCCCATAATCCGCTCTGCTTTGGGGGCTGCCCATTCGTTGGGGTCGAGGTGCGAGTGTGAAGCGAGAGAGATTGCAAGTTCAAAGGTCTTTAAACCTCATCAAAAGGACATTTCGGTTAGGGAGGGCGTGGAGTGCGTGGTTAATGCTGTCATGCAACCGTCACCCACATATTTCAACCCTTTAAAATTCACCAATGCGGACCCTGATTTAGACCTGGGATTAGAACACCTTTATAGTCTAGAATCAATTGGTATAAAAAGTGAGTTCTTTGGTAGTGTGGACGAGCTGAAAGTAAAAGAATTTTGTGACTCAATTGAGCTCAAAGATAATAAGTACCATGTCGAGTTACCTTGGCATGAAGAGCGAGTCGCGCTCGTCCCCTCTAATCACAAAATAGCTTTAGCAACTTTAGACAGAGTATGTAAACTTTTAGATAAAAAACAACTCACTAGTCAGTATAATGAAGTATTTAAAAACCAACTGCAAGAAGGCATAATTGAAAAGATCAATGTAAAACCATCTGATTTCGAAAATCATACATGGATCCCCCACAGACCAGTCGTAAAAGAAGCTGCTCAAATAACAACAAAAATACGCCCAGTATTTAACTGCAGCCTTAAGACCAGCGATGGGCTTTCTTTAAACGAAGCAGCTTTTCCGGGTATTGATTTAATGGGCTCTCTCTTTAAATTACTCTGCAAATTTCGTACTAATAAATACGTCATGCTAGCAGACGTCAAACAGGCATTTCTCCAAATTAAATTAAAATTAGACTCCGACAGAAATAGATTTTGCTTTTTCTGGAAGGAAAATGGCAACCTAGTTACCTACCGATACTCTACTATAGTTTTCGGACTTTGCAGCTCCCCTTTTATCCTGAATTACGTGATCAAACATCACATCAATAAATATCAAAACGACTTGTGTTCCTCAATGCTGAAAGACTCCTTCTATGTCGACAATTTAATAATTTCAAACTCAAACCCTGAGGTTCTTTATGAGCTCTATTCAAATTCAAACAGTCGAATGTCAGAAGGGGGTTTCGAATTGCGTTCGTGGAACACGAACAATTCAGATTTAAAAGAAAAAATGGTTCAGGACGGGAAAGCTGAAGAACATGGTAGTGGGTTGGAGCGAGTTTTGGGTTACCATTATGAAGTAGGTACCGATCAACTTAAGTTGATGGATTTCAACCTTGATGAGTTTGCTGACAGCAAACGCCAGGTACTCGTTCAAATTTCGAAAGTATTCGATCCCTTTACCTTTGATTGTGACTGGTAGGTAAAGGGATGAGTTTTTATGCAACAATTATGGTCTTTGGGTCTGACCTGGGATCAAAAGTTGGATGATAAAGAATTAAAGGAATGGGGAAAAATATATCAGGACCTTCTTAAACTTAAGTTGATTCAAATAAACAGATCTGCTTTCAATTCAGATGAGGGAGTTGCTTTGAAAGTGTTTTGCGACGCAAGCAAAACGTGTTATGGTTTTGCCGTCTACGCAGTAAGCGGAGCACAGTCGATTTTAGTCTTTGCAAAAGCAAAAGTCGCCCCATTAAAGGGTAGAACCTTGCCATCTTTAGAATTACTCTCAGTATATCTAGCCTTGAAATGTTTGCCTCAGTTTCTTTCCGCGGTTCAGTGCCCCTTTGACTCTATTCAATTTTTGTCGATGCGCAAATAATACTATCCTGGTTGCTCTCTAGTGACATAAATTGTAAAAAGTCAATATTTGTTAAGAACCGTATTCAGGACATAGCTTCCATGCGCGAAAACATCAAAAAAGAATTTAAAGTAGAAATCACTTATGAATACGTGGCATCTCATGATAACCCCGCAGACCTCATCACACGCGGAATAACATTCAAAGAATTCGAATCTCGCTTAAGTTCTTGGCTACAAAGACCTACTTGGCTGACTTTAGAAACAAAACATTGGCCTAAATACGAACTCAAATGTCTTTCCGATTCCAGTAAAAAACTAATTCAAACATCACTAGTTACTAATGCGGCCGTTACAAACGAGAATGACGTAACCGAGCCCATTTTAGACATAACCAAATATTCAAATTTAAACAAATTGCTCAGTCACTCCCTATGTCCTGAAATTCGTGTTCAAACTAAGAAAGAAAAAGGCAGACGCAGACTTTGGCGCAAAACTTTACTGGTTGTATAGAATGCAGTTAGATTGCTTTGAAAAGGAAAACCACTTTTTAGAAAATAATAAAAGTAAAAAGGAATCAGAAATACCCGACCTCGTAAAGAACTTAGATTTGTTTCTTGACGATGTTAGGCTTATTAGAAGCAAAGGCAGAATTGCTAAGTCAAACTATTATGACTACAGTGTCATCAACCCAATTTTGCTTGGGAAAAAATCACCATTTCACTTGTTTGTTAGTAATGGACTGCCACTTAAGATGTAAACATCTTGGCATTCAATCCACCGTAAACGTAATCAGAATGCAAGGTTACTGGATAACCAAACCTAGGCAGACGGTTAAAAGCATTCTTTCAGAGTATATGGTGTCCAAAAAATACAATCAATTTGCATTCCAATACCCCAAATTTACCAACTTCACTAAGGCCCAAGTAAACTTTTTCCGCCCCTTTAAACATGTAGGAGTAGATTTCACTGGCCACCTTTACGTCAAAGACTTGGACAAAAGATCTGTCAAAATGTACATCCTAATATTCACATGCCTTAACATCCGAGCGGTGCACATGGAGTTAGTGCCGAGTATGTCGACTAAATCATTTCTCCTTACATTTCAAAGATTCTCAAATCTCTACGGAGTTTGCGACTTTGTCTACAGTGACAATGCCAAAGGCTTCATAGAGGGTGGAAAGGATCTAGAGTCCTCTTTAGAGTCCGATGAGTTTCGCGAGCACATGCGAGTCAATAATATCAAACATCTTAAACTCCCCGTGTACTCGGCATGGATGGGTGATGCGTGGGAACGACTCATAAGAGTAGTGAAAAGTTGTCTGTACAAGTCCATCGGTAGATCTAAATTAGACTATTATGATCTGGTCACCCTGCTATCTAGCATTCAAAATTCAATCAACTCGAGGCCTTTAACTTATATGCTTTCAGAAAAAGATTTCAGCCCGTTAACTCCTAACTCATTTCTTAAAATTCACAGTAATTCTAGCATAGCACTAAAATTAGGAAACGACGATTCGGACGATCCCTTATGGACGCAAGATCCGCCTTCTCGTGAGGACTTGAACAAGTCGTTCAGTGTATTAAACGAGAATTCGATCACTTTAGAACTTTGTGGTACGAGTCCTATTTACTAAGTTTATGAGAATATAGTCGCGATCTGTTTCAAAGCAATTGGGTCAATAGAGTCAAAGTAAACGACGTAGTGCTAATAAAATCACCTTCAAAGATCAGGCCCTTCTGGCAAATGGGTAGGATATTAAAGCTTTTCTTCGGTGAAGATAATAAAGTCAGAAGCGTCCAACTTAAACGCTCTGACGGTCAAATTGTCAATTACCCAATTTGTCATTTATACCCTCTCGAGATCTCTCACTCATACGGGTACTAGAAACGAAACCGACAATGAGTCAAAATTCAGAAGTTTTCTTGATCCTAGCGATAGGAGCAATCAAAATCCTCAAGTCTCTCGGCCTAAGAGACAAGCTGCTTTAAGGTGTCTTCAACGCCTTAAAGATTTAAGAGAATGTAATTAAATTTATCAAATTTATTTTCTAAATTAAAATTGGTTTTAAAATTCGGATATCATTAGATCAAAATGCCTGCAATAATCCACTAATTAGGATTACTGCAGTTCATGCCAGGCAGGTTATTAAAAAATATCTTAAAATATCAAACCACACCCAATCCAAACCTAATTTGGTTGGTATGTGAAATCTACATAAGTGGTTTCGTCACATAATGGCGTGACGTCACTGTCTTTCGCACTTCAGGTCACCGCCTTCAGCGGCAACGCACTTGCTCATTGGATCGCTAGAAGCCCGGATCTCACGCCACTAGATTTTTATCTCTGGGGCCACTTGAAAGCGCTGGTATACGCGGAGAAAATTAGGAGTGTTGATCATTTGCGGCAGCGCATTATTGGGGCATGTAACACCATTACTCCTGACATCATTCACCGTGTACTTGTTGACTGGGTATCATGTCTGAATTTGTGTATTGAAAACAATGGTGGACATATTGAGCACGTTCTGTAAATAAAAGCTTTTGTTTTGCCTTTTTTTTTTTTTTCCTATGATGCCGGACTTATGGGACACCCTGTAGATTGTTTCTATACACACACACACACACACACACATATACATATATATATATATATATATATATATATATATATATATATATATATATATATATATAATCCTGGTGATTAAAAAAGAATCATCAGGCTTGCTCAATAACTGAAGGTTCGTAATCCTGATGACATTCTTGTCTCACTGTACACGGTAAAAAGAAATAAAGAAAAACTTTCCTAATATTTAGATGGCAATTCATCTGCCAACAAATTATGGTGTAATTATTTCTTTGATATAAGAGGAAAATATTATACTTTTAATGGAGTAAATAAAATTTCATTTTTGAGGAAAAAGGAAATTTACTCATCAGTCAGTTTCCTTTTACCTTAAAAATGAAAATTAATCCATTAAAAGTGTAATATTTTCGTTGAATGTCAAAGAAACGTCTACACCGTAATTTGCTGGTAGGAAATCCTCTAATTTTTACGGTGTATAGTACGTTATCTGTGAATAATATTGCTGATTTCTTTCGTTGGTGACGACGAAGGAAGTCTCAGCTTACTAATCTTTTATGTATTTAATTAACAGTGTTTCTTTAGAGTGCGCGTTTCCTGCATGCGTCGTCGTGTTTTCAGAGAATTTTTGTATTTTCTTCATTAGTTAATATATAATACACAGAGTATTTATGCGAAGTATTTATTAGAAATATATGCAGAATAAAATACTACAAGGAAAGTCTGTTAATTACACATCGCAAAATAAGCTTATTATGAGCAGTATAAATAGAATATAAAATAAGCATTATTTTAAAACATTTGCAGTCATGCTCACGGTTGTCAATGCTTTACTCCAAACAAGAAGTCAAATATGATACCTTAGATTTTATTCAAACAAGAAGCCAAATATGATATCTTACATTTTATTAAGATATGTATATAAAATCGGGATTTTATTATTTCAGTTTACTGAAGTTTAACCAATAAATCCATTTAAAATTTCGGTAGCGACAAAATAACCAACATACGAGTATATCTATTCCATCTCTTTATTTGCTCTTTACCTGTTTAGAATTAGGAGTTAGAAGGCTCTTTACTGTGAACAGATGTAACATTTCATAAGTAGCAAAATATTTTATTGCACGTTCATAGAAAAATATTATCTAAGAAGCTTAAAATCACTTTCTATTTTATGGAGATTTTTCCATTTTTCTATTTTCAAAAAGATATTTTTTGATCTTGATGAAATTTTATTGAAAAGAATAAAATAAGAATAAGCAAAATAGAATAAGCAAAACCATCCAATTACCCTTCAGAAGGGAATTTATTTTTTCGGAGAGATGTCATTGCCGCCAGTTTCAATGCTCTCAGCTGGCGAAGGACGTTAAGCGAATGAACCAACCAACTAGTGTAGCCTCAAACTCATCAACGGCCAGGGAGTTCCAGTCGGAAGCTACTCCGAAAGGCTGCTCTCTCGAGTTAGGTGAAAGATTACTACTGTTACTACTCAACGAACAGCGGACCTATATACAACTGTTAAATAGTTACGACATACATGTCTTAGATAGGGGGCCCTCCTAGGAAGAAGTGGCTAAGCGACAAAAGTAAACCACGCCAGAAAACGCAGTTAAGTTGTACCAAATTTGAACGTAACATAACTTTGGAACTTTCTGAAGATATTTCGTCGAAGTAGTCTTTAAACAGTTTTTGATAAAGGATTATTTTTTTAGGTTGCTTGCATTAACTTTTTATTATTTAATAAAATTTTTGTTATATTTTAATTTATTTTCAAAACTAGCACACAAAGGCGTCTTTTTATCATAATGACGTCACAGGTACTCGATATTCCTCATAAAGGTGTAAAACTTAAAGGTATTATGAAGGTCATGAGCGCATTTCAAATAGTATTCAATTTTTTCGGTTCGGAGTTGTATAAACAGCGAGGGAGCTAATACTGTACCTTGTGGGACAGAGCTGACGACTTTTCAGATTTCAGAATTGACTCCATTTACAACCACTCTTTGTGTTCTTTGAGTCAGAAATTAAATATCCATCTTTCTAGCTTTCCAGTAATTCCTGTATTCTTAAGTTTGTGTGCTGCAATTCCATAATCACATTTACTGAAGATTTCTGGAAATTCGGTACAGATTATATCTCTATTTTGACTTCGACACAACGTTTCTAGTGTATTCCCTTGGTGGTCTAATAACTGTAATAGGTATGATGTTTCAGCACTAAAGACATGTTAATCGGATTGGGATAAAGGATTTAAAGAATTCTTCCCACGTGTTCCGAGCGTGTTGTTAAAGGCGACAAAAAATAAGGGACGGATGCGAGGGGCTGGAAACCCCTGCTACCCGTATGTAACTTTCCACAAACAGGAACGGTCAGAGAAGAGGCATAGCGGGGGCTTTTCGGCGACGTCTCAGGCTGGGGTGTCTGAATGTGCGTGGATGTGGTCAGGATGATAAGAAAGGAGAGATTGGTGCTCTGTTTCGTGAGATAGGCTTGAAGGTCCTGGTCTTGAGTGAAACAAAGCTGAAAGGTAAAGGTATCCGCAATCACTTCTTTTCCGAGATACATTGATTTTTTGTCGAGGACGATCCAATTAAAATGAAAATCATTAAAGTTTAGCAAAGTTTATTTGCATCAAGTGTTTAAAATGGTTTCCCTGCATCAGAGTATATATATGGAAGGCATGGTCCCGTCGCTTGGCCACCCAGGTCTCCAGACCTAAATGCAATTGACTTTTTCTTGTTGGTGGGTATTTAAAAAAATCTTGTTTATGCAAGAGAAGTTAATAACATAGATGAATTGTGGCAACGTGTACAAGATTGTTCAGAAACAATACGCAACCATGTAGGTGTTTTTGAACGTATGTGGCGAAATTTTCAACGACGCGTTGAAGCATTTACTCTGATGCAGGGAAACCATTTTGAGCACTTGCTGTAAATAAACTTTTGTAGTGAATACTCTTATTTTAGTTTCAAGATAAATGTTAATTTTACCGTCTTGAATTTCGGAATAGTATAAATTCATTTTAAATTAGTTACCCCATTATAATTCAATTGTGAACCACATTAATACTAATTTTATGTATACTATATTATTTTATTGTATGTAAACATAATTAATTATATATCACAATTGTCAGTTAATTATTTATATTCAAATATTTATTTTAATCTAATACCATGTCCATTTTACAAATAAATAATAGAAAACCAAGGGTTATATTTTCCACCTTTGGTACTGTCGCAGTTTCGCCTAACGGACTCAATACGGCTAGTGAGATAATCACTGGTTGGCACTTAACTAGCGGCAGTGCTTATGGCTACATCATCCAGGTTAACCTATACCGGATAGATGCGCTACGGTCCCAAGCCGTAGCTTGCCTAGGCCGACGACGACGACGTAAACCAACAATTGGTGACCCCGGAGCTGGATTACCCCTTCTACCCGAACGACTAGGACTAGACTGTAATGTCGTTCGTGCCCATCACCCCCTTCACCCGAACGACTAGGACTAGACTGTAACGTCGTTCGTGCCCACCACCCCCTTCACCCGAGCGACTAGGACCAGACTGTAACGTCGTTCGTGCCCATCACCCCCTTCACCCGAGCGACTAGGACCAGACTGTAATGTCGCTCGTGCCCTCTGCCCCTCACCCCTGCCCGTGCGCTCTGTGCCTGCGCTCGTCTCAACCTCCACTCCTTCGTTGGTAACTTGTCGTCTTGCTTGTACGTCAGCAAGCATAGGAGAAGATGCCTGACGACGCTGGTGCCATCTCCCACTTGAGCGTAAAGCTCCCCGTCTTCTGGCCGGGTGATCCATTTATTTGGTTCCACCAAGTGGAATCACAATTCAACTTGGGAAGGATCACCGCTAGCAGGACAAAATACGATCATGTTTTGTCCTCTCTACCAGCGAGCATCATCTCTGAAGTCCGTGACGTCATCGTATCTACTTCCACGAGTGAGGACCCGTACAACGATCTGAAGTCTGCCATCCTGTGCCGCACCACTGTCTCCGAGCGTGAGAAACTACATCAGTTAATCTCAAAAGAAGAACTTGGAGACCGTAAGCCCACTCAAATGCTGAGGGCTATGCAGTGCGCTCTAGGCGAACGCGCACAAACTTCGATAAGGACATCTTTAGACAGTTGTTCTTGCAGAAACTTCCTCCATCAGCTCAGCGTGTCTTGGCCACTATGGATCCTGCTACTCCAGTTGATAAACTAGCAGAAACTGCCGACAAAGTAGTGGAGATTGACACAGCTCCGGTCAACAACGTGAACACACAATCGGAACTGGAGTTGAAAGTGAAAGAGTTAAGTCAACAACTCAACCACGTTTGTTCTCTGCTACAAAATCAACGGCAAAGAAGCCATTCTCGGTCAAGATTTACGAAGAGGCATCGTTCGAGTTCCGGGAAGATCTGCTTCTACCACTCGAAATTTGGAAAGAAGGCTAGGAAGTGCATCTCCCCTTGCAATTTTTCGTCGGAAAACCCCAGCAGCGAGTCCTAATGGCGTCTAGTACTCGCACTGCCAACCTGTTATTCATAAAGGACAGGAACTCTGGTGTCAATTTCTTGGTTGATACCGGAGCGTCAGTCAGTGTATTCCCTCAAAAATCTGGTCATACGCACTCGGAATCTCCGCCTCTATACGCTGCTAACGGTTCACGCATACCCACGTACGGTACTCAGTCGCGTGAACTAAACTTGGGCCTTCACCGATCCTTCAAGTGGATTTTCATCTGTGCTCAAGTGCAGCATCCCATAATCGGCGCTGACTTCCTCCAGCATTTCAAACTCCTGGTGGATCTTGACAAGCGACGCTTATGCGACCAGGCCACACTGCTTTCTGTTCTTGCCAAACAGGTTGCCCTTCCGGACGCCTCGAACTCTGCACTTTCCCTCGTTCCCCCTAATTCCATGTACCAGTGCCTTTTCCAGCGATATCCAGGAATTCTTCAACCTATGCAGATGGGTGATACCATTAAGCACACCATTACCCATCACATTACAACAAAAGGTCCCCCTGTGTTTGCAAAACCCAGACGTCTTGCCCCGGACAAACTGAAAGCTGCCAAATCGGAATTCCAGCTTATGATAGATCTTGGGATAATAAGACCTTCCAAAAGCAGTTGGTCCTCTCCCCTACACCTGGTCCAGAAGAAGTCAGGAGACTGGAGACCATGTGGGGATTACCGGTTTTTAAATTCGACAACCATCCCGGACCGATATCCGGTACCAAATGTCCAAGACTTTACTTCTCTTCTCCACGGCAAATCTATCTTCAGTAAAATAGACCTCGTTAAGGCTTTCCACCACATTCCCGTAGAGCCTTCGGATATTCCCAAGACTGCAGTTTGTACACCATTTGGGTTATTCGAATTTGTGAAGATGCCGTTCGGGCTACGGAATGCTGCGCAAACCTTTCAGAGGTTTATAGATGAGGTCACCAGAGGCTTAGACTTTGTTTATGCCTACATCGATGATTTGCTTGTGGCCAGCTCAACGGAAGAGGAACATAAGGAACATCTTTCACTCCTCTTTCAACGCTTAGAACAATACGGTGTTACTATTAATGCATCTAAGTGTGTGTTTGCACAGCCAACCTTGGAATTTCTTGGTCACACGATTTCGCAGCACGGAATTACCCCCCTTCAGGACAAGTGTGAAGTGATAAAAAATTACCCTATGCCAAGTAATCAGCGTGAGTTACGTCGGTTTCTAGGTTTGGTAAATTATTACCACAAGTTCATTAAAAACTGTGCCAGTGTTCTTGCTCCTCTACACGCTATGATCACACACAAACGCAAGGTAACGAAATTGGTATGGTGTAGCGATAGTTTACAGGCGTTCGACAATGCCAAAAATGCTATCAATAGTGCATTGTCTCTGTCATTTCCTATCAGTAATGCCCCCCTAACTCTGACGGTCGATGCATCAGATGTTGCGATCGGTGGGTGTTGGAACAAACTATTAACGGTCAACAAGCACCCATCGCGTTTTACTCGAAAAAGCTGCAGCCAGCCCAAACGCGTTATAGTGCTTTCGGACGTGAACTTCTTGCTATTTACTTAAACGTGAAGCATTTTCAACATTTCCTTGAAGGCCGAGAGTTTTGTGTTTTTACCGACCACAAACCTTTGGTCACTGTCTTCAATAAAAACAGCTGTAACCACTCTCCCAGAGTCATCAGGCAACTCGATTATATCTCGCAATTTACCACAGATATCCGCCACATCAAAGGTGTCTTGAACACTCCAGCGGATGCACTTTCAAGAATAGAGATTACTTCTGTTACCTTCAGCTCTACACTGTGGAATGCTATTGCACAGGATCAAGATAAGGATACGGAACTACAAGACCTGCTCAGAGAAGACTCCACTCACTCACTTTCCCTCAAGAAAATGAGTATGCCAGGATTGTCTGTGCCCCTCTATTGCGACGTATCAACAGCTGCTATTCGCCCTTATGTCCCTCCATGTCAGACAAGCAGTCTTCACGGATCTTCATAAGCCCTCCCATCCTGGTATCCGTGCTTCGCAACACCTGGTTACCTCTCGCTTTGTTTGGCCCTCGATGCGGAAGGATGTCAAACATTGGACCAAAACGTGCCTTGCCTGCCAGCGTGCCAAAGTCCAAAGGCACACCAGGTCCCCCTTTGACGCATTTCCGCCCCCATCCCAGCGATTTGAGGTAATTCATGTAGACATTGTTGGCCCTCTTCCAGTGATTCAAGGCCAACGTTATCTGCTCACCTGTCTCGACCGCTTTTCCAGATGGCCTGAAGCCATCCCACTTCCTGATATCCAAGCGGACACTGTTGCAAGAGCCTTTCTTCATGGATGGGTATCAAGATTTGGATTGCCGACAAAAGTCATCACTGACCAAGGTCGCCAATTTGAGTCTTCGCTTTGGAAGAAGTTTACCAGCTTGTTGGGTACAGTACATGCGCATACCTGTGCGTATCATCCGCAAGCTAACGGCCTCGTCGAACGCTTCCATCGCCAGCTGAAGTCATCCCTTATGTGTCACGAAGACTCCCATTGGATGGATAAGCTTCCACTCGTTTTGCTTGGTATTCGCTCTGCATTTAAGAGTGATCTGAAGACTACAGCGGCTGACCTAGTCTATGGAACAACACTGCGGCTACCAGGTGGCTACTTCACTGCAGGGGATAAGTCATGTGATCCTACGGAATTCGCTCAAACACTTTCCTCTCACATGCAGTCCCTTCAGCCTGTTCCCCCTCGATTGACTAGCCAACAGAACATCTTTGTTTCCCCAGCCCTCCAATCTTGCACCCACGTTTTCGTTCGTGTACCTCTCCCAAAACGGCCTCTCCAATGTCCATATGACGGGCCCTATGAAGTTCTCCGACGTACGCGCAAATTATTTCTCATCCAGCGCGGTTCCAAGGTCGACAAGGTTTCTATCGATCGTCTTAAGCCTGCGTTTTTGGAATCAACCTTAAGTGAGGTACATGTAGCTACCAAAAAGGTCCCGGGGAAATCTGTGTCGTTCGGAACTCTTTGAACTTCCTCTCTGGTGGGGGAGTGTGTAGTGAATACTCTTATTTTAGTTTCAAGATAAATGTTAATTTTACCGTCTTGAATTTCGGAATAGTATAAATTCATTTTAAATTAGTTACCCCATTATAATTCAATTGTGAACCACATTAATACTAATTTTATGTATACTATATTATTTTATTGTATGTAAACATAATTAATTATATATCACAATTGTCAGTTAATTATTTATATTCAAATATTTATTTTAATCTATACCATGTCCATTTTACAATAAATAATAGAAAAACCAAGGGTTTATTTTCCACATTTGTACTGTCGCAGTTTCGCCTAACGGACTCAATACGGCTAGTGAGATAATCACTGGTTGGCACTTAACTAGCGGCAGTGCTTATGGCTACATCATCCAGGTTAACCTATACCGGATAGATGCGCTACGGTCCCAAGCCGTAGCTTGCCTAGGCCGACGACGACGACGTAAACCAACACTTTGATAAACTTTAATGACTTTCATTTTAATTGGATCGTCTTCGGCCAAAAAACAGTTTTCTCGGAAACGAAGCAATTTCAGATTTATGTTCATAGGAACTTTTTTGTTCACTTTGACGTCCTGAATATGTATACTAATTTATGAAACATAATTTGATAATACCCTGTATTATTATAGAAAACTACAGTAACCGTAGATTGATATTAATTCGGCGACTGATGTGAAACATTTAGCATAGAGAAGGATTCGTCCCTGCGGCGTCGCCCGACAACGTTCCAAGCAGGGACAAACCTTTCTTTGTGCTGCATATTTCACTTTAGTTTCCGTATTAATATCAAAGGTAACTTGAAAGGAAGTTTTTGGTTTCCCGAAAGGCATGGTCATACTCTAGTGCAGGGATTCTCAAACTGAGATAAGTGTACCCCTAGGGATACGTATTAAGGTTTCCTGGAGGTACGGGAAGGAATAGACAAAATTTACGCTATATATATATATATATATATATATTTTATTTCGACTAATTCAAGTGAATATTCTAAAAAAATTTGAAAACGTTTATGCCACCCATTGCCAGAAACTTCTAGAATTTTTATTTAACGACATATTATAAGCCTTGCTGAATATTTCTGAATCATAAACGTTATCAAGGCAGCAGTGTGAAGTGATTTTTTTTAAAAATAAATTGACTAAGGAATTTGGTGAGTCATATATTAATGTTTTTTTTTCAATTTCATATTTACTAAAATTAGATTGGCTAAATTTCAATTTTTTTATGAACGTCACAAATGTAGAAGTGATAAAAGAAATTGCATCTTGGTTGTGTTAAAAATTATATTATAAAATGTAGGTTACCTAAAAATGTAACTACTGCATTGTAATTTTAATTTTATTACAATTACAGGCAGTGATATATATATATATTGTAGTAATGCTTAGTTAAGAATATTAAATTTTGTTTAATTAAATAAGATAATGTTTAATGTAAATCATTTACTAATAATTATGAAATTAATTGTTTAAAATGGGTAGGGTTGGTAATCCTGAATAGGCCCAAAAGAGCGGACTACCCTATAACGGTTTTCAGTCTTGAGGCGGACGCGATACGCGTTAGATTTAGAACCATGTGATCTTAGTCAAATTGTTTTGTGTTCCTCTCCGACCTAAATATATTTAGTAATATTTCATACTCGCATACCCCTAATTAACTAAACCAATTTCGAAATTAATAAAACGTAATAAGTGTTAATAAAGAGTATTAATATACCCTCCTCCCCCCCCTTCGTTTTGTAACGGTCTTTTAGAGTCAGGTCTAGGCGCGCTACCATGATATATACGATACGGCAAAAAGAGTGTAGAGAAACAAAGTGATAAATGAAAGAAAGAGCCGATAGAGAATAAACAGAGAAATAGTAAAGTAGAAAGAAGCGTAATAAATAATGAAGAAAATAAATAACAAAACGTAGGCACTACAATATATATATACACACACACAGTATATAGGCCCTCTCAGAAGTCCAGAGAGGCCCGGGCCACTTCCAGCTTTAGAAGCCCATAGCTAAACCAATTATTACTTTCACTGCAAAACATTATATTCAAACCTGAAAGTTTCTAAATTTGAGGGCCCCCCCTTAAGCTTGAGGCCCAGGCCAAATGGCCCTCCTAGACCCCCTCTGATAGGACCCTGTATATATATATATATATATATAAAATGGTGGTGCATATAGTACTAATGTAATTTTAATTTTACAATTACAATTACAGGCATTGTGATGGCATCTACAACTAAGAAACGTCGGTATACAAAACTACATACAGTATGGGTTCACATCTATTATAAAAAATAGGATCGAGCTGCCTTAGTGTGTTATATGCAACAAGGTGTTCTCAT
The DNA here is from genome assembly GCA_023014485.1 of Bathynomus jamesi. Classification (NCBI taxonomy): domain Eukaryota; kingdom Metazoa; phylum Arthropoda; class Malacostraca; order Isopoda; family Cirolanidae; genus Bathynomus; species Bathynomus jamesi. The sequence continues at coordinate 15,691 of JAJOZX010008130.1, read as the reverse complement.
TAGATTCACTAAAGCTAAGTTTCCTCAAGAGACATTTAAGTGGCTGCCATACGGAACTTCTTAATAAGGCCGTTCCCTTCTTCAAACGAAAAGAAGCGGGACTGAAACGAACTCGTTTTCGATCCCGGAGCATTAACCAACAAAACGAGGCAGCATTACGCGCCTCGTCAAGAAGAAAAAAAAAATCAGCAATGTCGAAAAATTGATTATCCCTTGCTGCAAAGATATAGTTCGGTGCATGATCGGAAACTCTGCCGAGAATAAGGTAGCATTACTGCCTCTTTCAAACGATACTGTCCAATGGAGAATCTTAGAGATGTCGGAGAACATCAAGCACCAAGTAGTTGCTGCAATACGTGAAGCACCCTTAAACAAATTTTCAATTCAGCTCGATGAATCGACAGACGTGGCCATCTGTGCCCAAGTACTCGTCTTCGCGCGATATATAAATGGCGGAAATTTCAAAGAAGAAATCCTGTTTTGTCATGCTCTCGAATCTACTACTAGAGAAGACATTTTCTTAGAGGTCTCTAAATTTTTCAAAACCGAGGGACTGACTTGGGACAATGTGTGTGCTTGCACAACGGATGGAGTACCTGCGATGCTTGGCAAGCATTCGGGATTTCTAGCAAAAGTGAAGGAAGCGAGCCCCGATTCAAAGCATTTTATTGCATGATTCACCGATATGCTCTGGCATCTAAAACACACCCACCAGAACTAAGATTAGTTCTTGATGATGTCGTCCATATGGTGAATGCTATCAAGTCTTATGCCCTCAATACTCGCCTCTTCCACCTACTCTGCAAGGAGTTTGGTGGAGATGAAGAAGTCATGTTATTTCACACCGAGGTTCGCTGGCTCTCACGGGGAAATGTGTAGCAAGAGTTGAGTCATTGAAAAACGAGCTGACTGAATTCTTCAAACGAGACGGCAAAACAAAGTCTTTAAATTTTGTGAAAAAATTGTCAGATAACCAGTGGCTCATGAAGTTAGCCTACTTAAATGACATATTTTTACGTCTAAACACGTTGAACAAATCGCTTCAAGGTCAGCACACCACCGTGATTGATTTCATGGACAAACTTGGAGCATTCAATATGAAACTGAAACTGTGGGAAACAAAAGTGAAAAACAAAAACCTTTTTATGTTTGAGCATCTTAGCAATGCGCTTGAGAATAATGAGGAAAATGATAAAATTCTTATGACTCAGCTAGTATTGGCGCATATTTCCTCTCTGCTGCTGGAGTTTGTCATTTTTTTCCAGAATTGAACGAATTGGATTTAAAATTGATAAGAAATCCGTTCATCATCGACGTGCACTTGCTTGTAGAAGAATTGTAGGATCAATTTATTGAGTTCGTGAATGACTCTACAACCCGAGATGCATTTGAAATTCTTCCGCTGACTAAGTTCTGGTCCAAAATGAGCGAGTCTTATCCTGCTATAGCTAATGTGGTGGTGAAGTCATTGCTAATGTTTCCCAGTGATTATCTATGTGAACAAGGATTTTCAGCTTTGTTAAATATAAAAACTAAATATCGCTCTCGACTAAAAGTGGGACATGATCTTTGAGTTTCCTTGTCAAGCACTACACCTGAAATTGCGAAACTAGTTTCCTAGTTTCCACACATCAGCCACATCCCTCACACTAAAATTCAAGAATTATAGCTACCCTAATTTTATTTACACATGTAGTTTGTTGGTTATTCATTTAATAAAGCATTTATTATTGATATTTCTATATTTTATGTGAATTCTTACTAATGGGGGTACTAGCTGATTGTCTGATAAATCAGAGAGTACGAAGTGATAAGTTTGAGAACCCCTGTTCTAGTGGATAAGGACGTTGCCTGGCGACGCAGAGATGAACCTTTTTCTGCGCTGTAGGTTTGGTGGAGATAAAGAAGTCATGCTATTTCACACCGAGGTTAGCTGGCTGTCACGGGGAAATGTGGTAGCAAGAGTTGAGTCATTGAAAAACGAGCTGACTGAATTCTTCAAACGAGACGGCAAAACAAAGTCTTTAAATTTTGTGAAAAAATTGTCAGATAACCAGTGGTTCATGAAGTTAGCTTTATATACTTTGACTACTCTGATGACTTTGAACGACGACTCAGAATCGACGTGCAGCTTCCCGCCTCATTTGCAGGATATGGTGGAGGAGAGAATTCATTTCCTCTCTCCTCCTGTCTTCGTAACCAGCTACACACGGCTGGTCAGGGACTTTGCGCAAGAACCTGTCCACTTTGGCACACACACACACACACACACACACACACACACGTCTTTGCTTGTACAAAATATAAATAAATTATATTGTGACTTGAAACGCCTTTAATTTCTATTTCCTTTTATCTACTCTGCGTTATTTACACTGTTAATACTTATTTTACACTAATTTCTGTGTTCTACAAGAGGTAACGTGGCCGCCATTTGGCCTCAACACGGGTTGCATGGTGAGCCATTTAATAACGAAGAGGGAGGATTTCAAATGACTACAATTATCACTATTTACCTTTAATTATAGCAATAAAAAAAATGACGGGTGAAAGCGAACGTGAATTCAAAATGTTAACACATATCGTAGAGGAAACCTGAAGTTAAGTAAATGTTAAATCACAATTTATCTCTTTTTTTTTTTTTTAACACAACAGAGGCCTTCTCTTAAGGACCCCGTAACGACACTGGTGAACAAGGTCATTTTTAAAATGTCGTAGACCTAGACTCGATCAGTCGGATTACATGCATATTGTCCCAAACCGAAGAACGTCCTAACTTTAACGTCCCGACTATCATAACGTCTCAATCATAACGTCTCAATCAGAACGCCCCCAATATCCTGATCAGAGCGCCCAGGGTCGGAGCTCAGTTTTATTATTAATTTGACCAAATTATCAGTGTGGGTTATTAATGAAACGTGTATTGTGAAAAGGTTATGATTGTAGGACAACACATTAAAACAATACATCTTTATTTTCCAAATCGTAATGTTACTTCAAAACTAACGAAAATATCACGACTTAACCTAACCAATCGTGAAGGGTGTACAGTTGACCGAAACGGGCATTCAGGTTACACATTAAAACAATACATCTTATTTTCAAAATCGTTCTTTAAAAGGGGTTAAAGAGGTTAAGGGGTTAGCGAATTTTTACATAAATTAGTTATTTTATTCTCACTTAAAATAAAGAGAGTTACGTTTGCAAAAAACATTAGGTATTGGACGTTCTGATTCATATTTATTGTGGCGTTATGATCAATAAGCACGGGACGTTATCATGTTTGGGACTTCCTAATCGCACACCGATTAGCCGCCCAATAGTAAGGTTATGTATGATGTTTGGTTCCATTTAAAATACTTCTTTATGAAATTTTTCTTTTAACACTCAAATAACTTTATTCCTTTTCAAAATAGTTGGATCTTTTCCGTTTGGGGGCTAGCAGCGAATTTTCGTTTTTTGGAGAAATGAAAAACAAACATGTTAGATCACTTTAAATAATTAATGTGTTTTTAACGAAAATATCATGACTTAACCTAACCAATCGTCAAGGGCGTACAGTTGACCTAACCGGGCATTCAACTGACCTAACCGGGCATTCAACTGACCTAACCGGGCATTCAACTGACCTAACCGGGCATTAATTCTTGATTTTTTTTCTGCTACTTTTACAGATCTGCCAAGATCCTTCAAAAAACGTATTCTTCGTGAAGTTGCACTTTTTACCGTTTGACCGACGCTTTTGGCAACGAAAGAACTGGGTATTTTTATCAAAGGAACGCACTTTCCCATACTTAGAGCACTTCTTTTTCATAAACAGTAGCAGTTTGTGACTGGCTAAATTTAACACAATCCTCTGTAACTAGTTTAAGCTAGTTGAAACACATATTAATTATTTAAAGTGCTCTAACATGTTTGTTTTTCATTTCTCCAAAAAGAAAGTTATTTTTGAAATCAGTGACCAAAACTACATTAGTATACCAATTTTCATTAAAATTCGCTGCTAGCCCCCAAACGGAAAAGACCCAACTAATTCGTAACAGTCATTATAAATGGTAAAATTGTACTTTAACATAGTTAGTAATAAATATAAATTTCATATTCAAATTCAACACACGACAATGGCAAAATTACAACAATAACCGTACATTACAAAAATAACCGAGGTATAAAAATGAAAAGTTAAGAACGTAAAAAGAAAAAAATGACCACTTTTACTTGTTTTGTTTAAATCAACGGAGAACTCAAACCAAAAATCCCGAAATTAAAAAATGAAGAGGTTTGTCTATGTAAGCTTTTTCGAAGACTTAATCCCTGTATGTTTTTGTTTCTAAATAACGGGCTATACAAGGTAATCCAAAAAGATGTTAAAAAAATGTAATATAAATTATTTTTGGGTTCATCGTTTATAACCACCCTGTACTCTTAAATTGTGAACACACGCAACCTTCATTTGATCAGGACTTGTAGGATAAGGAAACGACTTGTTTCGCCTGTAAACTTTTAATTATTATTAGTAATATAAAATAATGTTCCAATAAATTACTTCGGATTCAGTGCCATTCCCACTCATTCGCGGTCTACAAGTGGGAATTAATGCTCGAAGTGGGAACTCCAAATTTGAGAAAAGAGTTTCCTGATCTGGGAAAGGGTGAAAAAAAGGGGCTGTGACGCAATTGCACACTCGGGGAATAATTTCGATGAAAATCCTAGTGGGAATGAATCGAATTGAGAATTCCCTTCTTTGAGATTCTCACTCTTGGGCGAAAAATGAGGTAGGAATGACACTGATTGGGGAGAAACTGGTCAGACTCTGTTCAGCTTTTTTTAGTCTTTTTCTTTTTTGTAGCCATTAGCACAGCTTTCATGACATTATTGGCACAGAATATACCACTAACTTTGCATACTTTTAAGGAAAATGGACTTCACTGAAGTCTGTGCCTACATGGGGACTTCATGTTCTTTGTTAGAAAAGACTTCTTTTTTTTTTTTTTAAACTGGACTTTAATTAAAGTCCAGTTTAGGAAAACTTTGTTTCCAATGGCCTCTTGTAAACTATATTTTATCATGAATAATTCAGATCCGAGTCCTCAGGAACAGATGTTTTCACAGAACGCAAAATATTTATAGTAATAAAGAATTACTTCGTTTTCACAATGCAGCAGTATGTTTTCAAAGACCATAGGTTGCGGAAGTGGGGGAGAGAGTGGTGGCGCATGATAGAGCGGAAGGGTTGGCACTGGCACTGAGAAGAAAACTGATGGGGACGAGAAAAGGAGACTAGAAGAAAGTGAGAGGTGACAGAGTACAAAACTGTGGGGGGAAAGTCTCATGCACGACGATGCAATCGACTGGAGATTTTAATCTTAAATCCCACCACGGGTTTCTTTGTGAATAACGAAAGAGGGAATTGTTTTTCATTTTTTACTTCTGTTTTATTATCTATCTATCTATCAATATATATTGGGTGGTCAAGAAATTCCTGACACAAAACAAACTGATGCCAAGTTCAAAATAAAATTTAATCTTTTATCAAGGATTCTGGAATTCTAATTTAAAAATGGTTCTATAGTACAGGTTCAGAGAGACATCGATCGATTTATTTTGTTCAGAAATGACCATCAAGGAACTCAGTACTGGCATAGAGAAAGATATTCTGTAAAATTGCTAGTGCACAAGCCACACATACTCTAATATGACCCAGAAGTGTGCCTACCCCTGAAATGTTACGATGATGTCCATGAATCAATGACATCAGCTCATTCCATGGTTTATTTAGCCTATACTACACAACCAGTTTTAAAGTAGATTTTCAGGCTCCTTGCTCAGTCAACATTCGGCCAGGTAGACATTTTTACTATTTTTACGTAAGTGCTTGACAATCTGAAATACAAAACATAAAAAATAAAATTTTACTTTGGACTCGACATCAGCTTATTTTGAATCAGGGGTTTATTGGCCACCCTGTAATATGAAACTAGTCAAGTGAACAAAATCACAAACTGATGAAGAAGGCCATCCAACTTTTTAGCAATCTCTGCCTTGTGCATTTAACTAGTAACTAAAATTTACTAGTATATTCTCTGACTACTTTACTTCGTAATTAAGAACATATATCTGACTACCTCACTTATTTCACACGAGCAATTTGACTGTTGTTATCAGTACATAATAGTGCATTGGCTATTGAATAAGATTTGCTGACATATTATCTGACCACCTTAATTGTTAGGGAAATACAGCGCATCTGACTACCCTTACGTATTCCACAAAGGTAGTCTGACCATATATATATATATAAAATGAACAAATAGTCTAGTTATCCTACATTATAAAATACATATATTGTACAAATGGGTACTTACGTATTATTGGGATTACCAAACTGTTTATTATGTATTTTTGCTCGTCATTTTCGTTTAAACTAACGAAAATATCATAACTTAACCTAACCAATCATCAAGGGCGTACAGTTGACCTAACCGGGCATTCAATTAACCTAACAGGTTAATATTGGTTAGTTCACATTCGTGAAGTTGGTAGGTCAACTGAATGCCCTTGATGATTGTAGGTTAAGTTGTGATATTTTCGTTAGTTTAAACGAAAATGACGAGAGCAAAAATACATAATAACAGTTTGGTACTCCCGATAATACTAAGTACCTACAAATGTAACCAATAACACTATACAGGGTTTCAACACATTGTGTGAGATTGGTACACTTCCCAGCGCTCATGTTCATCTGAACGTGAAGGTCAACAAGATGTGGATGAAGTGGAAAAACATTCTTCAGTTGGTAGAGGTAGTCCTACACTAGTTCACGAAGAATTTCTACACGTCTCGGTGTACCACACACAAGAGTATGGGCGAACATAAGTGAGGAAGGCTTGCATCCATATCATGTACAGCTTGTACAACACCTTCAACAGGAGACACTGCCATGCGACTGGAATTTTGTCATTGGGTAAATGTTAATCGCCGATTGCTTCGATGTTCACCGATGAAGCTACTTTCACCCCGTGACGGTATCAACAACACTCGTAACTCTCATCGGTGGTCAGACGAAAGTCCAAATGCCACTGTGGAAACAATTTTCAACATCGCTTCTCTGCCAATGTGTGGTGCGGTATCATCGATGATCAGCTGATTGGCCCTGTTACTTTAGAGCAGGGGTTCCCAAATTGTGTTCCGCGGAACACTTCTCACGGTATACAAGTGTTCCGCGGAACACCAATTTGGGAAACCCCTGCTTTAGAGAATTGTCTTACAGGACAAAACAGCTCTATCTCCGTAACCATTCAGAATTAGACACATGTTCATAAATGAACTTTTTTCTCACAATGACCGATACTATCACCTCCCGAAGTATTGACCTTTCCTCCTGAAACACCCTGTATATATTAGTGGTGTACCGATTAATCGGCATCGGCAGAATCGGCCATTTTGGGGGCATCGGCCAAATTTTGCAGATTCTCTCACCGATTCTTTGAAATTTGAAATTTCTCATTACAAACCAAAATCTATATTTATAGAAAATTCAACAGACAAAAAACACTATGATTAATTTATACTAATTTTGGAGCAACTGTAGTTTACGTCCCCCTGACGCAAAAGGGACACAAACTACACTAGGACCTTTAGGAGACATTTTTTTAAATGAATCCATCAAATAAAACGTTAAAACTAACAAAAATATTACGACTTAACCTAACTAATCTTCAATATATATATTATATATATATATATATATATATATATATATATATATATATAATATAATATTTAGGAGAAATCCAATGACAAGGAGAAATGTAAATGCCATGAAAAGTCTTCTTTAATGCGCAACGTTTCGAGCAATACGCTCATCTTCAGGCTGTTTAATAACAATGTAAAATTTTAAAAACTAAAGAAGCCTCGAGTATTCGTGAACACAGCATTAAATGTAAAATGATGTCACTTTAGACAATTTTAAAATTCTTGGTTGTAATACTTGTCCCAACTCACTAAGAATTTTAGAATCGCTTTTCATTAAAGCATTGTCCCCTAGTCTGAATGTTGACTCATCCGCCGTCCCTCTCAATTTGCTATGATCCCTCCTCCTTCCCCAATTCCTTATAATCCCTCCTTCCCCAATCGCCCTCGCCATCTCTCGTGTTTCCCGTTCCTGTCTCTGCTCAAATTAGTCAGCCTCGGATACTGCTGTGTAAGGTAGCTAGTTCCATTATTCCAGTGTACTATTGTTAATTTTTTCCAGTGTATTAATTTCACATTTACTATATGAATTTAAAATAACTTCTTAATTTTTATATGTAATCTGTATAACTTAGAATTTAACCCTCTTTTCTCAGTCTTTTAAAATTTGTCTTTACGAATAGGTTAGAAATTTTCTGTTTTGTTTTCATTCAATATTGATTTTAATTTCACATTGTTATTAAACAGCCTGAAGATGAGCGTATTGCTCGAAACGTTTGCGCATTAGAAGACTTTTCATGGCATTTAAATTTCTCCTTGTCATTGGATTTCTCCTAAATATTAATTGAAGCTCTGTAGAAGCAACCCGCAATGATTATATATATATATATATATATATATATATATCTATACACTGACGATTGGTTCGGTTAAGTCGTAATATTTTCGTTAGTTTTAGTTTTATTTGATTAGGTATACGCGGACAAAGTTGGGGAACGTAAACTACACTAGGATAATGTAGGGGAACGTAAACTACACTAGGATAATGTAGGGGAACGTAAACTACACTAGGATAATGTAGGGGAACGTAAACTACACTAGGATAATGTAGGGGAACGTAAACTACACTAGGATAATGTAGGGGAACGTAAACTACATTTGCTCCTTCATTTTAAAGTGCAATTATATAAAAATATTTTACATTCACAAAAAGGGAAAGTTTAATAAGTTAAATTACCCATAAATTTACATTTTCTCTAACTAGCCAATTTCCAAATATTATAAGCTATTGTATCTCCGTCTATATTAATAATAATTCTATATTAAGTTTTACTTTATAATTTATATATTAAATCATCTTATTATGTTGACTTTATTTTAAGTATTTTAATAATTTTATAAATCCAAATTATATATCCAATTTTTTTCTCGAAATTGGGCATCAGGGACTTGCAATTTTAATGAAAAATTTTGCTGTTGACAGTGTTGAAGAAAGAAAATACTTTCAACATAAGAAAAACAATTACTTTAAATATTGGTTTTCAGTTTGTGAAACTAAAATAAAATTATAATTTCACCGAGTACTAAAACTTTTCACATCATTTTAGTTAAGGTATACGAGTGAGCTAAGGAAAAACATTTTAATCAGCAGTTTTACGTGGAATCGGCATCGGCTAAATTTTGGAATCTGTACATCACTATATATTTCTATATATATGTACAGTGGCGCTCATAATTATTCCTACATAGAAGCAAACTACCCCACCGTGTTTAACCGTAGGAAGGATGGTTTTTTTCCTGGAATGCAGTATTTGATATTCGCCAAACATATCGTTGCTTGTTGTTCCTGAACAATTCAATAATAATTTTGTCTCGTCTGTCCAGAGCACTTCCTTCCAGACTGCAAATCCATTACTTTGATGATCGTTGGAGTACTTTGAACGAGCTTCTTTGTGCGCTTTTCGTAGCAGAGGTTTCCTTCGTGCGACTCAAGGATGGAATTCAAGGATGTTCATCGATCTTAGAGTCTTAATGTTTGGCAAATATCACTTGCAGTCACTCGTGGATTCGCAACAGCCATTCTTTTGATTTGTCAAGCTGGACGTTCTGAAATCTTGCAAGGTTGTCCACACCTTGGTGAATTTGGATTGTTCGAAAGACTTTCCATTTCTTTCTAACTGGAGCAACCGTCGTAAATGGAATTCGAAGTTCTTCTCCTATCTTCCTATATCTCTTTCCAGATTCGTTTGCAGTAACTACTATCTCTCTTATCACGACTATCTCTTAAGATCTGTAGACGGCTATTTACCACGACTATCCATTGTTTACTAATGGCTTGTATAATCATCCGTTTTCTATGAAGATTTGGAGAAAATTTTAGAATTCAGAATTGCCAACAATCTCTAATTAATAAACAACCAACCACTTTTTTTTTTAAATTTTTGAAACCTAAGGTGAACACACAAAGTAACCTTTGGTTGGTAGCCTTTGGTTAGCTTCCGCCCGAATTGTTCATTCTCACAAAGGTCAAACTTTTCAGTCCACCTTATACCTACAGTTTAATGTGGACTCTGAACCACGCCCCACTAGCAGCCCAGCGTTTTAACCACTAGGCTACCAAGGGTACCCATTTATCTACCAACCAGTTTTTTTTATTGTATGGCAAAATGAACAGCTGGGTCTTGCTGCGCGCCGCCTGCCGTCACCGGGTCTCGATCCCGGAGCCGATGGATTCGTAGTCAGCGACACTAACTACTACACCACCGAGGCGTATTAAATAATTTTGTAAATAAATGTACGAAAACTTTTGCACCTTAACTTTTTTATTATTTTGTTAATATTCACTGATGGTTTACATTATATGTTAGTGTTAAACTAACTTTTTTATTTGTTAAAATTTTCCGAAACGAACGGTAACTTTTCATAACTATCCTACCGTAGAACGGGGTAATTCGGGTCTTCAGGGGTGAATGGGGTCACGTAATTTTTTTTTTTTAAACACCGAAATTGGCACCAAGGTTATTTGGCATTTTATTGTCTTAAATTTTGATATTTTCAGGTGGTTTTTGTTTATTTTTCATGTTTTTCTTGCTTCCAAAATTACCCCAAATTTGACCCGAATTACTTCGTACTTGACCCGAATTACTCCTACTTGACCCGAATTACCCTGATTTACGGTATGCATGGTACAAAAGATAATGACGACTATAACCGAAATATTTCTCTGTACGAATATTTATGAGCGCCACTGTATATATACAGTATCTCATGATGGTTTCAAACGAAGGTTCACGATTGAACTGCAACCGACCCTTTTGCAGCATCCCACGTAATTTGTGGGATTTCGTTGGGAAGAGGATTGGTTTCCACTCTCCTCCTGCCCTCATAGCCAGCCACGCATCTTAATTAAGGACAATATAAATGGTTTAATGATTTCTGCTTCAATGAGTTATTCTTGGAAATGTGCTTCTGTTGGACCAGTGAAAAAGATGCCCACTCTTTGTGGAACAAAGTATGATACACAGACACAGACACACACACACACACACACACACACACACACACATATATATATATACAGAGAGAGAGAGAGAGAGAGAGAGAGAGAGAGAGAGAGAGAGAGAGAATTTGTCACTGGTTCTAAAAAGCAGTTCGCTATGATTTATATATTAATTTTCTAACAGTTTTTCGAATTCATGAAATAGATTTGCGAATACAAATTTTATACTGTATCGCTCATCTGTTTTCTTTTGATAAGGATGTATATCCCTTTTTTAATCATATATTTAAATAAAAACAAATGCCAAGATGTGAGCGTCTTTCTCTGTATTCAGATGTTCAGATTCTATACTTTTTATTCTTGAAGACTTTAAATCTTTGGTTTTGCGTTTTTCAGTGATAACAAGTCACTAAGACGGGCAAGATTGCCAAAAATTTCTAAAAAACCCAGAAAACTGTCAAAAATGAAATCCAAAGATTTTTTAGATAGCGGGGCCACCCTTTTACCCCACCACTGTGACCCAACTTCAGATCCACTTTAGTTTTTTCTGTTTTTAATGTTCTTGGTTCCATTTTTGGCGAAATCCGTCAAGGAGATCTTTCCATGGTTACTTTCCTGCGGAGACTGATTTTTCCTTGTGGCTCTTTTTCATCTCGGTCTTCGTCCTTTCATCTCGTATTAGTAGCTTCCTCCTTTCTGATAAAAGGACGTTCGCAATTCTATTCTATTTTCTTAAAAATAAAGTCAATAAAGTCTATATAAGCGCTCCGTTAATATTTACTGCTAACTCAATTTTCACCACATACATTTCCTCATATAAGAAATGCATTTTAAAATTTTCCAATCCCCGTATTAAAGTTGATGGATCTAAAAGAATATTAATACGTCAAAATCACACATCTCTGATTCTAACTTATGTAAGATCAAATCTTTGACTATTGATCACTACAAAATGAATAATAAAGGATTTTTTTTCTTATAATCTTAAATTTGTATAACTTTGGAGACCATTCAGTGAATGCATCCAACCGGATTTCCTCATTTCTAGTAGTGAAGTTTATTTTTTTCACTTTTGACGGTCTTTTCTACGTGATTCAGATCCAATATAATAATTATTTTATATTCCTTATTTCACTTTAATGATGAACTTTTAAAGGAAATCCTTGAGTTTCAAATAAAAGCGTCCATTCACAATAGAAATACATTTTCTGGCTCTTTGTAGAAGAATACATACGTATGCATCCGTACAAAACATTTCAAATATTCATTTTTGTTAGGATTAGTATTATATTAATCAACTAATGCATTTAGCTGCATATTCTGAATGTGTTAAACAAAAAATGGCTACACCAGAATTCGAACACGGGGCTTCCTGAATAAGAGTTGCGAGCAGTACCATCACACTACGACATGTTAAAAGTTAACGCAACGTATCCTATATTTAAACGATCGAGGAAGCACTTATACAAAAAACCATGAGGGCCCATCAGTGTTTTTCCATAAATGTGTATGTACGAGTATATTTATATGCGCGTACATACATGTGTACGTCTTAATTTTACACAACAGCAAATTTATTTAGTTCAATAACTAAATTGATTTTGATTTTGGCTCTTCTTCTCCTATGGAAGGGAGGGAACGTTTTTGCGGGCATTCGCCCTTGGCCCCTCCTTCCTGCATATAAAAATCCGAATGAAGCTAAAAGATTTACTGAAGACTCATCATTGCAACGACAGCGACAAGAACTGAAGTCCCGAACTCAAAGCAACCACATATATATATATATATATATATATATATATATATATATATATATATCACTGTTATTTCTCCTGCTAGGGACTTAAAAAAAACTAACATAAAAAAATTAACAATACACAATCCCATCTGTTGTCAAGTTGTCAGGCTAAAAATTTCCATCCATCCATCTATCATCTAAACCCCATTTCCCCCTGTGAGGGAAAGAGGGAAGAGAGGGAAGATATGTGGCTAAAATTTTGAGTCAGATATCTTTACTTATAAAACATGTTATAATGACCATGTTAGGATTTATAAATAAGGTTATATAGCTATTTGCATATACACTGTGACTGTAATTATTACTGTATTATTATGCATCTTCTCAAATAACAAAGCCTTACAACTCGCATAAAAATGCACAATTCCACGTCTCGTCAGGCAAACAATTTTAAGCCTGACGTCTCTCTTTGAAACATGTTATGATGTAAATATTATGATTTATTTATAATCTTATAAAGTCATTTGGATATTCACTATACGTAAGGTTAATTAGTATTTTAATTGATTTATTACTTTGTATCCACTGAATGAATAACCAAGTTTTTAATGTTCGAAGTCGCCTGACGACTTGCTGCTGTGCCAAATGTCCAAAAAATGCTGCGCTGAATTGCCAAATCTCTCTTTTTTTTTAAACTTAATCTTGTTTTCGATAATATGCAATAGATAATGATTGGGTTGTTTAACCTCCTTCGCAACATCTAAGGTCATATGACGGAGGGGACCTACAGCTTTACGTGGGATCCGAACCACGGGTCGCTACATAATCTGGACACGGAGGACGGTCTCCCATCCAACTACTACCCAGACCCAATAACGCTTAACTTCGCTGATCAACGGAAAGTGGTGTTACAACATTGGCTACGACAATCAATAATATGCATATTATATAGTTTATAAGGTGGGTTGGGTGGAAAATAATTGTTCAAAGTTACTTAACATTTAAAACTTAATTTACTTCAAGAAAAAACTTGGTGAAAGAACTAATTAATAGCCTAATTGCTATTGGTATAACGTCACGTGGTGACGTCAACGCGTTGCTTGTGATTTTTTTCAGTGCAAACATGCAAAAGAAATTTTAAAGCTTTGTCTTGACCTTGGACTTACAACAGCATTACCTGAAACGATCATATTAATTCGGCTCCTTTTGACAATCCCTGTAACCAGTGTGTCAACGGAAAGAGGAAAGACTGCCTGCCTAGTTTCGCGAGAATTGCTATACTGTAAAGAAAGAAATTGTAATATCGCTAGAGAAGAATAAATTGTTGCACGACAAAGTAATTGAAGAATTTGCATTAAAACCAAGAAGATTGGAGTTCATGTATAATAAATAAGGTAAGGCGAGGTTTTATTTCCTAAATTTATGCCAGTTAAAAATATTCTAATTATCATACATAATACATATCACAGTGAAACAAGTATCAATTATACAGTATATATATATATATATATATATATGTATGTAGTATGTATGTATGTATGTATACACACACATATATACTGTATATATATGCTTGAAAGGTTTGACCCTGAGTATCCACAAAAGCCTGGCGTCACCCCTGAATTATATATATATATATACACACACACACTGTATATTACTTAGTGAAATGAAAGAAAAATAAATAATATTTCAATTAAAAATTATATTCTACACGTTAACACTATAACCCAAATTTTTAGTCATTGTATATTGAATGATTATTTTTGTTAATAAAGCGATAAGCATCTAGCTACCAATCTATATAGTTAATAATTATTAAAAATTATTAACTAATTAAACAAGAATTATGCTACGAATTTAGTTATTTAATACCCAAAATATAAATATACTGTAATCTCGAAAGCTATCTACAATAGTTTCGAGAATACGCTCCCGAACGAGTGATATAAGATGAAAGCCCCCAGAAATTAAAGAGAACATTGGCGTAAAATCACTGCACTTGACACCAAACTGCTTCGTCGGTGAGAAACTAAAAATATTTAGTTTTGAAATGGTTTAATGGCTGACGGTTTATTTTTGCAAATAATAATTTAGAAAGTTTGGAATTATCTAATTTTTATCTTCTTTAAAGTATTTTTATTACTGTAATACATTCCTCACTATAAGTGCTGTTCATAAACTGTATTTGACAAGAACACGAAGAAACGCTTTACTGTAAAAAGAAATTACAAACGACAGTAATAATAATATAATAATAATAATACCTTGTACATCATTCTAAGGAGAAAATTGTTTTAAAAATTGTTGTGTGGTGTGGTGTTTGTGTAGAGAGAGAAAAGGGGAGCAGATTGTAGATGAATGGAAAAGCACGTTGTTTAAATATTCAATTCTATGAGGGATTTGGCATTTTTAATACTTTGACAGTTCTAATTTAATAACTCTGAAGTTTAATAGATTTTAATGTTTGAAGTCATTCGAATCAGTGTCAGTTGCCTTCAATTTGCTTGATATCCTGTTCTATTATTCTGTTGCTGAGGGCGCCCAAGGCTTATATTGCAATGAAGGGTTAATTATGTACTCAATGTAATGGATATGTACATGCTTTTCCATATATCCATATATATATATATATATATATATATTATATATATATATATATATAATATATATAATACTAATATGTGTATATATACTGAATATAATTTACCATGACCATTTCATCATTGTACAAAGAAAATTTCTTTTTCCGGGGGTAAGGG